>JAUNZM010000437.1:0-585801 GCA_033459285.1 Clamator glandarius | reverse complement strand
GTAGATACATCAGATAATTTCTTAAAACTTCTTAAAATTTATTTATTAGTAAAGCCTATGGCAGTGCCTGACTTACTGCAGTACTTATTTCCACCTCCCTTAACATCAGAGAAATCAGCAGTGACATTTCCCTCTTACTAAGATATTAAATGACCTGAGTGTGCAATGAGCGAGAAACCATAGAGCCCACACCATTTTGATAGCTAAGTCACACAGCTTGTGTGAAAGGTATCAATCAACTTCTACGCTCTAGTAAGTTCAGAACACCTGTAAAATTATTTCCTTGTGATACCACTTAATGAATTTCTTTAAGGACCTAGGTTGAAACTAATTTTAAAGTCTAAGTGAAATGATTTATTCTGAATCTCTGAGGAGATGCTTTTGTGAACATGAAAGCTTCCATTCCGGAGCAAAGATGTTGACATCATCCCATCAGAGAGAGGTTTGAATTCTGTCAGTGTGAAACTTAGTCCCTGGGAAAATGTCTCCATTTCATTCAATTCTGAAATCAGCTAGTCTCCAGTACATTTGTCACCTGTTCTCTGGAGTTAAACAGATGCTGCTAGAAAGGAATATGGGGGAAAAAGAATTTGACCTTCACACATACATAACTGCTCATTGCCTGCTGACCTTTCCCTAGGCAGCAATCCTCAAGCCCCCTGCCCTCACTTATGTGTTTGGTCAGCACCTCCAAATATTGCACATTGCTTATCAAGGCATTGGGAGTAATAATATAGGTATTGTTTGGCCTGTGAATTTAGCATGTGTGTTGAAAAAGCAGCCTGTTGGAAAACTGAAAGAGAATCTAACCATGTCTCAAGGAGCGCAGACCTCAGTAGGATGATATGCAAACAGCAATACTATGCTTCTTTAAAGGAGTCAGTATTAATTGGCTCTAATCTCTATATGAACAGAAATTCTCAAAGAATCCATTCTATATTGTAGAGGAAGATGGAAAATCTGGTGGCCTATGAAGGAAATGAAACATTGTTCAAAGTGCAGATGAACTCATCTGCATTAATACAGATGAGTCTACCCCTTTGTTTCTGAATGAGGATTTCTACAGTGAAGGAGAAGGCAACCCAGTTTAATTGGAACACACAGGGCTTGCTCACCCATTTGAACACTGCTTCACACTCCTCCAAACTGAGCTGGACCCAGGAACTCATTACCCCAGGAACACTGAGCTAGCATCTGAAGACTATAGCCAACTGCTGGTGATGGTGTTGGAGGTCATCACCTTCCCTTTTTCAAGAAATTTACTTCAAAAATTAAGTCATGGTATAAATTAAGACAATGCTGTTTTCTGATTACATCCCTTTAGTAAAAAGTCTCTCTTCATCCTGGAAAGACTACTTCCAGCAATAACAACCCAGAGTAATTTCTACTACCATAAAGTGGATACAAAATATTTACATGAAGGTCAATGTTTCTTTCATTCCAAGTGCCAACTAGTCTTTGGGAAACTACATACTTAGGAGGAAAATGCCACAAACTAGGATTTCAATAACCAAATCAGGCACAGGAATAAAGAGTATGTAGTTCCATGGTTAGTCATAGTGCCAAAACTTTTGAATGGCTTGATAAACGCTGCTCCTTGAAAGGCTTAGGAGACTCTATTAATGTAAATTAAATACATAAATAAATCTGAGCAAGCTGATGAGCCTACCAGTATTGAAGTAACAGGAAAGCTGTCTGATTACAGACTAGCTTTAGATGAGTTTATGACCACAGCACATACATTGGAAAGGAGGAGACTGAGAGTAGGGTTAGCAGCAAAGGAAGCTGGCATCCCACCAGACTTGTCTGTGAATAAGGAGGACAGGCTGAACGAGAGATGAGTGGCTGTATAGATATGACTTGAGATAAATGAGAAAAGGACCAAAGCTAGAGAGAGAACCAAGCACAGAAATTCAGGAAAAAAAATGCTATTTTACATTTTGTTTTCTCCCTTGGAACCATACAGGGTTAAAAGGAGAGATACAACTTAGGACTTCAAGGAAAAAAAACTCAGATTTCATATCTGTACTTTGTGTGGCTCATGACTACCTCAAACAACACTGCAGGGCATAAAAGCCACACACTGGAAAAAAACCCTGCTGTGTTGGACTCCTAATGAATTTCTCCATGAGTGGATCAGAAACTCATTTGCAGATTTTATTTTGAAAACTCTTGATTTCTTTTGAACATGGGTCCTTTCCCTTGTTCTGCATTCCATAGTGTAAGTGTCTATTAGCATCATCTTATGGGTGTTATTTATCTGTAAGTAATCCCTCAAGCTTGTATAAATACACCTGCTTGTACTGTATGCTGGAGCGGAGTTGTGCATGTTATAACAGCTGGCATTGAACTGTCTAGTGAGTAAACATTATGTCCAGGGGTTAAAGTGGACTGGAATGGTTCCAGCTTATGTCTGCTAGAAAGCCATTGGGTTAAAAACATGGTTGTTATCCTCACCCATCAAAAAGGTAAGCATGCCTAAAAACTGAATAACATCAGTGTCTTGTAACCATCATGGGAAAAGCTGTATCTGTGCAGCCTTCTGCACCAATGGGCATTTCTGACTTTCAGTGCTTGCTGCTGTGTTAGAATGCCTTTTAAATGTCAGAGAACACCCACTACATGTATACTTGGTGTATAACTCCAGCATAATCTAAGCTGGATCATAATATTAGCAAATTATATGAACATGTAAAAGGTTGTTGTGAAATAAGCGATCATGAGATGATAGGGATTTCTGTTCTCAAAGTGAAGAGGGTGGTTAGCAGGACAGTAGCACTTAATTTCCAGAGAGCAGACTTTGAACTCTTCAAAAGGCTGGTTGGCAAAGTCTCATGGGAGAAAGTGCTTAAGGGCAAGGGAGCCCATGAGGGCTGGGAGCTCTTCAGAAATGAGATCCTAGAGGCTCAGGAGAAACCATCCCCATGTTCCGGAAAAAAAAGCTGTCGGTGGAAAAACCAGCTTGGTTGAACAGAGAGATCTTGAGTGATATCAAGAAGAAGAGGAATGTTCATGGGCTCTGGAAGAGGGGACAGACCTCTTGGGTGGATTACAGGAGGGAAGTGAGATTGTGTAGAGAAAAAATCAGAAGAGCAAAGGCTCAACTAAAAATCAGATTGGCAAAGCCGGTGAAGGATAACAAAAAATCTTTCTATAAATATATAAATAATAAAAGGAGGACTAGGAAGACCATACAATGACTATTGGACACAGAAGGAGCAACAGTGACAGGGGATGAGGAAAAGGCTGAGGTACTTAATGCCTTCTTTGCCTTGGTCTTTAATAGTAAAGAAAGTTGTTCCCTCTGTGTACAATCCCAGGAGCTAGAGGAACAAAATGAGGCTCCCATGGTCCAAGAGGAGGTGGTCAGAACCTTGCTTGCCCAGCTAGACACCCACAAATCTATGGGGCCAGATGAGATTCACCCGAGAGTATTGAAGGAGCTGGCGGATGTGCTGGCCAAACCCCTTTCCATCATCTTCCAACAGTCCTGGATGACTGGGGAAGTTCCACTGGACTGGAGGCTGGCTGATGTTGTGCCCATCTATAAGAAGGGTCACATGGAGGATCCAGGGAACTACAGGCCTGTCAGTCTGACCTCAGTGCCAGGGAAAGTCATGGAACAGGTGATCTTGAGTGCTATCATGAAGCACATGCAAGAGAACCAGGTGATCAGGCCCCGTCAACACGAGTTCACAAAAGGCAGGTCTTGCCAAACTAACCTGATCCTCTTCTATGATAAAGTAACTCGGCTACTGGACGAGGGAAAGGCTGTGGATGTATCTTCCTTGACTCCAGTAAAGCCTTTGACACGTTTTCTCACAACATTCTGCTTCGGAAACTGTCGGCCTCTGGCCTGGACAGGCGCACACTCTCCTGGGTGGAAAACTGGTTGAATGGCCGGGCCCAGAGAGTGGTGGGAAATGGAGTTAACTCCAGCTGGAGGCCAGTGACAAGTGGGGTTCCCCAGAGCTCCAGACTTTTCAATGTCTTTATCGATGACCTGGATGAAGTCATTGAGGGCACTCTTAGTAAGTTTGCAGATGACACCAAGCTGGGTGGAAGTGTGGATCTGCTGGAGGGTCGGGAGGCTCAGCAAAGGGATCTGAACAGGCTGGACCACTGGGCTGAGACCAAGGGCATGAGGTTTAACATGGCCAAATGCCGGGTCCTGCACTTGGGGCACAACAACCCTAAGCAGAGCTACAGACTAGGAGAAGTCTGGCTGGAAAGCTGCCAGGAGGAGAAGGACCTGGGGGTGTTGGTTGACAGTGACTGAACATGAGCCAGCAGTGTGCCCAGGTGGCCAAAAAGGCCAATGGCATCCTGGCTTGTATCAGAAATGGCGTGACCAGCAGGTCCAGGGTCCATCCAGGTCCCTCTGTACTCAGCACTGGTGAGACCGCTCCTCGAATCCTGTGTTCAGTTCTGGGCCCCTCACCACAAGAAGGATGTTGAGGCTCTGGAGCGAGTCCAGAGAAGAGCAACGAAGCTGGTGAAGGGGCTGGAGAACAGGCCTTATGAGGAACGGCTGAGAGAGCTGGGGTTGTTTAGCCTGGAGAAGAGGAGGCTGAGAGGAGACCTCATTGCTCTCTATAACTACCTGAAAGGAGGTTGTAGAGAGGAGGGTGCTGGCCTCTTCTCCCAAGTGACAGGGGACAGGATGAGAGGGAATGGCCACAAGCTCCACCAGGGGAGATTTAGGCTGGACATTAGGAAAAAAATTTTCACAGAAAGGGACATTGGGCACTGGAACCTTCTCTGGAGGTGTTTAAGGCATGGGTGGACGAGATGCTGAGGGTCATGGTTTAGGGATTGATAGGAATGGTTGGACTCAATGATCCAGTGGGTGTCTTCCAACCTGATTATTCTATGATTCTATGATTCTATGATATGCTGGTGCTATGAGATGCTCTGAACCCCTCAGGTGACTCCTCATCCCATTTCAGAGCTGGATCTGCCTCTCTGCTGGGCCAGAGTGATCCTGGGCTTGGCAGTCCCCACAAGCACATGTGCAAGCTGTGAGAAGAGATAGCTACAGAATAGATCCCCTCTACTAACTCAGAGTGTTTTGAGTGATAGAAGGATTTGAAAGTAGGAAGAAATTAAGTAGGGCACGTAGGCAGCAAATGTCAGGTCTGGGTGGAGGCATAAACAGTACCTGCAGGAAGGGAAAGATGCAGACAAATACAAGGTGTGAAACAGAGGACACTGGGGTAGGCTTCATCCTCACACAAACGATAACACATATCTAGTCATTCTCACCTAAATCATAGAATTATTTAGGCAGACGGCATTTCTCAATTTGAGAAGTAACCCACAGAAAGAAACACAAGTTTGTAGGTGTCTGGTTGTTCTAATTACTGAAAAAGGAAACTTTTATTCCTGTAAATTAAAACTACAACATTCACCCAACAGAGCAACTGTGTTGTAATTCAAAGCTAGAATTGCAGTTTTTTTATTTTTGCTGCTCTTTTACCACTTTTCTCTTGTTTCTGTATACCCAGCCAGGGCTGTTATTAGCTCCATCTCCAGCTGCCTTCACACTGTAGTTGTGGATTTCCTTCCAGGCTCAGACCAGTTCCTGGCTGTCAGTGAGATTCTTTTCTTCTGTACCACTGGGAGATGGACTAGCTCTTTTAACAGCTGAAAAATGAAAACAGCATCATTAGGCACTGTTCTAGCTTTCACACTGACAGATGCAGTTTCTTAATACTTTTTATCATGCACTTACCAGTGACGTTTTCACCTTGCTCTTGGTGCAAAAGAAGCATTCCTCAGGGCTTGCATGGGACAGTTTTCAGCCTTCTAGACATCTGTATGGAGTGTAGGGAATTAGTCCAATATATTTAAAATTGTCCACTCATGTTGATATGCTTTGTGTGGCCACAGATACCAAAGACCAGAAATGGCTTACCAAATTAGCTAAAAAAAAAAAGCAGCTGACTGGACAAGATGCTGGACAAGATTCCTGACTTCCAAATGACTAAAATATATGGTTAGCTGGATCTCTGTGGAGCATTTTGGCTAATACTTATTAACTCAGGAAAAGAGAAGCGACACATTATCAGCAGGTAAAGTGGATGAGCTGTACCTGCATATGTACAGTTTCAAGGAAGATACTGATACTGTAACAACCACCTTATTTTTTTTCTTTTCTTGCTTTACACATCTTTGCTTTAACAACTGCTGAAGGTTAAGTGACCATGAAACACTGGGACTTGAAAATCTCTTCTGTTTAAGCATGAAGCTTTGCACCTGCTTTTATACACAAACTGTGTTTAAAAAATACTTGAGCATGAACAATAAAATTATTCCAGTAATTCATATTTTTCTCTTTAAAAAGTTCAAATATGTCAGAATCAGCATGATGTGACTAGGCTCCACTTGTACATCATAGTATCACCTTGTAGGAAGACAAATTATTAAAGAAATTACTTTAGAAATATCTGAGATTAACAAGCATATTCCAAGAGAAGTCATCAAGTTGTCTTTTTCTGTCTTTCAACTGATGCTGGAAAAAAAGTCAGTGTTGTTTTGATGCTAATGTTTCCTCTGCAGCCTACATCTTTTTATGAAGATCTATATGAAACAACTTTTCTGTGTGTCTACAGAAAAAAACCCCTCAATTGGAGAAGGAAAATATCTTAGTCATGACATAGAACTGAAATCAAGAAATAGATTTTACTGACCAGCAAGTTTTTTATACCAATTTGAGTAATTTTATTAATTTCTAAAAAGCTTGTCTTCTTGTTAAAAAAAAAAAAAGTCTTTTTAAATAATCTCAACATTTGATTAGTAGGAACTGAACTACTAGAGTAATGGTTGTCGCAGAGATGTTTTTCAGCAAACAAAGCTTTACTGCAGACTGGGGCTTTCTCCAGTACAGGATGATTTAGCAAACAAGATTCAAGCAGAAGATTGAGTACACTAAGGCAGACCAGGGAAGGATGAAATAACAGGAAGAAATGTATGTCTGGTTTCCATGGAGATTCTTGTTCTACCTGCCTCAAGGTAGCAAAGGAAAGGTAAAAAGGGGAAAGAATAAGAAGTAGCTGCAACCAAGATAAGGAGAAAAGAGAAGGACAAGGTCATCAGTGTTCCACTCCCATAAAGATTTTGATAAAACTACTTGATGCAGTAAACTTGTTGAAGGGGAAGCATCTTCCTATTCCAAATTATTTCCAAGGAAGTACTAGGGATAAACTGCTGTAGTGAAGCATCCAAAGTGAAATGATACCTCTAAATTTGATAATGAGCAAATTTACCATAGACGTGATCAAATAGTGGACAAAAAAGTATGAATGTATTATGAATGTCTCTGTTATGACTGGATTTGTCTTTACCTGAGTTTCTTGGAGTTTGCATATTCACAAATATTCATATCCTGCTCAGGTGATACAGTCAAATGTATATATTTGGTTTCCATGTAAACAGTTATTAGCATGTCTATCTGTAACAGCCTTTGTACTTTCACTTTAGTAGTGACCCTTGGTTAGGCATTTGAAGTTGGTACACAAAATGCCAAACATTGCAGCATGCATAATCCATGGACAGCTAATTCTTACCTAGTAATGTTCAGCAAACAGTTTTCAAATCCAGTAATTTGTGGGTAATAACACTGCTTCCAGAGTACAAGAAACTCAAGAGAATTTAGGGAAAGTTCAATATTTTCATGAACTTCTACTTCTTCTTTTTTAAATGATTACTTGACCTCTTATTGATGACACATAATACCTCTGTATCAGCTACAGAAAAACCCAAACTGAATAATCTACATAAAAAAAATTAGCTTCTCACTTTTAGAATTTTTGTTTGTATATACTTTAGACAAAAACCTAAAAACCAAAACCTTTTGTGTGTTCATGTTTTCAGTATTCAGATGAAAAATATTTTTGATGAAATAACGTGATATTTTTTACAAACAAGTAATTAAAAAGCAGTTACCAAAAAGTAACTACAAGATGTCTTCAGCTATCTCTATTCATGAGTCTGACACCAAAATAGCTCTAAAAATGTTAAGCAGAGTATGTTTTCATCTGTCTTCAATTATGCAAACCAGCCACTGAAGACAAAAAGTCAACACACTGTAACCAGCTTTCTACATTCCATCACAATACTCTGAACTTCAAAAATAAGAAGTTGAAAGTCATTCCCAAAATCATGAGATTAAAATTACAAGATTTAAAAAATAGATTTGAGGAACTATAATTCATATGTTCAAGAGGTTTTTTCCTCGGCTACCACAAGAATAGAAACACATGGTTTTTGAGTATAAGGTCAAATTCTTGTAAGAACACATCTAGAAATGTGGGAAATTCAAGGAATGCCAGATATCAAAAGGTTTATGCTAAAATCACAAGATTTTGTAGCACTATCAAGAGCAAATTCTGCCCAGCTGACCTATAGTACTCAGTTTCTGACATGAGGTTGCTATTTACAGTTTGAGGAAGTTTAGAGTCATGTTCCAGAATGAGGTGCTCTTGTGAAAGGAAACCAATAAATGACCTGTAGAGAAACTGTGAGGCATAGGGGAAAACACAAGATTGCCAGGATGAACAATGGGATTCCCTACATTGATAGAGAAGTGACACACAGTGCTAAAAACTCAGTGGAAATGTCAAAGAACCAGAAACTTCCATGCTTCTTTCTGAATTTAAAAGGACAAAGGGTAACAGTCAGTTTTAGTGCAGGGATGACATAAGGGAAAGCCCAAATTAAGTAATTATTCTTTGGAAGATTACTTACATTGTTCTTCACATAATATTGTCTCAGTCTGTAAGACATCTGCTTTCTTTCTCTGCCTGCTCAGACTGACTTCTGGGATAATAGGAAGATATCACGAACACTCAATTCACTTGTTTGCAGCAAAGATCCTTTAAAGAAAACAGCTTTTGGCTATTGTCTTTTTCCCCCAACTTGGATTTGAACGTCTAGCATTCTAATCCAGAAAGCAGATGTTTTACCAGTGCTTAGGAAATGATTTTTAGCATGTTTTATATGATCTAAACATAATCCAACCAATAGAAACTGCTATTCAATGTTTAACCTTCTCTTTGAGACTCTTTTCTCTAGCAGATATAGTGTTTAACAGAGAACAGCTGGAGACTAACAATTTGGCACAAAAAGACAAAAATTGAAAGGTTTTTCCAGTACAAAATTGTTTGCAGTCTTTGTCCTGACCGTGCCACCTGATTCCCTCTGGAAGGATTAAATTTCTTCACATCCATCATATCCAAAGAGTGCAGTGTTGAGAGACCAGCAATACCCTTACTTTGCCCATCCATGACTGACATTCAGTACATTTTTGTCTGACTAGACCAGGAGGTTGATGTAAAGGTGAATTCCAGACTAAGGTCTTAAGACACAAGCCCTTTTGTGTACTGACTTTTGCTCTTACTTCTATACTCTCCATGACCTCATTTGGCATGTAAAGTGGTTTCAAGCAGGAGCTTGCATATTGTCACTTTGTAAAAAATCTTTCCCCATAACCTACATGCATTCAGGTCTTAATAATAATTTAAAAATCCAGCAAAAATGCCAGATTTGACAATAAACATGTCAGGATCCAAAAGTACATCTCACAATACTGGATCACATTACATTTGATGTCAAAGCTAACACATTGTAAATCTAGTAAAAGTACACTGTAATTTATCAGACCATGTCTGTCTTGCCAGTCCTAATACTTCATTTGGTCATTTTGAATTACAAAAATAAGAGATTAATTTTAACTAGTATTTCATTTAAGTTAACCAATGGATAACAAAATTGAAAAATCTGGGAGCATTTAGAAAAATTTACTCCTGGCTTAGCCATAGGTCTCAGGAGTTTGTCAAAATAAAAATAAGTGTACAGAATTTTCTGATTGTCAGTTCTTATTACAGTCTGTTTTCATGCAGACATTTTGTGTTTTCATGCTATCCACTGAAAAGATTTTATTTTTATTTTGATGAATGCAACTAAAAAAATAAAACCAGTGACAATACATAACTGTTACCTCTGGAAATTGCCCACAGGATTTCAAAGGAATGTGGACAATGCAGGGTATGTCTCTCTGGGTGCCGAAAAACAGAAGGTCATGAGATTTAACCGCACTGTTTCAGAAAAGAAATGACAGTTTTCAGACTCATACCTACCATGCTCTTCTAAAAAGAGTCGTGTAAAAAAAGTAAAGCTACAAAATATTCTTGTCATTCTTGTCATTTTTCTACAGTGCTCAAGCTTTAGTTCTATTTACGTGCACTCCAATGTGCTCTTTTAAATTGCAAATAAGCTGTGGTTCATTAAAAGTGTATGGTTTCAACAAGATTTCAATTTCCTGGTACTCTGAGAATTTCATGTATGTCTTAACCCTTCAAAAAATTCATTCCTTTGAATCATGAGTCACACCCATTTTGCAACTAGGCTAGGGATCTTAGATGGACCGCATCAAGTCTGGAAGTGGCATGTGACCTCAGGATTCTTTCTTCTGAAGGAGAGGTTGAAATGCACTCCTTGTAACTGTGCTAAGCAGGTACTCACGTGTGGAAAACTCTTGTGAAATTTCTTGTGAAATTGTGACTTTTATTGCCCAGCTCATACTGGCTGGCTCCTTCATTCAAGTGTTCTTCAAATTTTCATCTTCAGGAGCCATTTTGTATCTACAAGGCAGGCAGTATCTTCAAAAAAAAACCCCAAACACACAGCAAACTTTCTAATGTTTAACAAATATTTTAAACTAAAATACATTCTTAGATATAGTTGTCTTTATCCTATATATAACTTTCTACTTATTTTCAAGGTAAGGAATGGTCTTTCAGTTTGTGGTAAAACCTTGGAACATGTTGCCCAGAGAGGCTGTAGACACTTCATACCTGGAAACATCCAAGGCCAGGCTGGATGGGATTCTGACCAGCCTGATCTAATTGAAGATAACCCTCCTCGCTGCAGGATGTCTGGACTAGACTACCCTTAAAGGTTCCTTCCAACCAAAACTATTCTATGAGTCTATGATTATGATTCTTTTATTCTATTTTGTGCATAGTATAATTTAGTAAAAGGATTAAGTATTTCATTATTTTTAATACCTTTTTTCTCACATTTTAGGACCTACATTTTGAACTTGAATATTTCTTCTCTCTCTGGAGCCTCAGGGTACCTTCAGCACAGATGTAATATGGAATTTTCCTAATGTCCAATTTCTTAGGTGCATCCATGGCATGATTAGCTTCTTACTCAACCAATGGTTTCTTAATGAATAAAGCAGACACAGTTGTTAGGTTTCATGGACAGGAAGGCACAATGAACTTGCCACAATGCTTTGAAGTTTTTAAGTGTTTTTTCCTTACTGATGCAGTTGAGCAGATGCAGTTTTCTTAGAGATTGTGCAAATGGAACAATTTATTATTATTGCACATTCCAGCATATTACACCATGGAATACATTTACCCCTGAAAGTACCTGGACTAAGGTACTTTCTATGTTGAAATGGAAAACAAAATGTGATGATGATTGCTCTTGATTTGGTGAAATATTTCATCCTCAGCATTATGTGTGACAATGCAAGCAAAACAGCTCCACTGTTTGCTAAAGATTCACTGTGCAGATGACCATGCATTAGTTGGAAAAAAGGCTGATCCGGATTTGCCATCAATACATTTCTTTAAATTAAAAGCTAAACATAGCTACTACCTATAATAAGAGGCATAGAGTTCACTCCTAATGTCCACCAATAACTCTCTGTTAAGAGGACAAAAAGCCCTATGTGTTATTGGCATGGATGTACAGAACTTGATTTATGTACTATTGGTATAGATGTACAGAACTTGAAGGAACATTTGAAACAACTCCACAGAGAGATGCTTAATTTTTCCATGAAAATATGTTTTTTTTGCTATTCTGCTTTAATGCAAGCACATATGCAACATTATTAATAATGAAACCCATGCCAACTTCTATGAAAGGCTGTAAGCCACATGTTTAATTGAGTAGTAGGTTTCAGATACTCCCAAGTAGTAGGTTTCAGATACCAGCCAATTTCAACAGGGGTAACATCAAGCTGTATATAAATGAATACTCTTCCTTCCCTGTAATCTAAGGGTAACACCAGACACATCTTCAAAAGGCAAACTAGCCTTTTGGCTTCACTGTAAGAAAATAGAAGCCTGATGGTGAGTTCTACCCCAATTATATACAACTTTAATTCATCTTTTGCTTCTCTATCCTCTTTCTCTTTTATTATCAAGATGTCCAAACAGCAAAATAACAAGTAATAGATATTAGATATTCCTGAACGACAATTATTACAAGGTAAAAGTGGTATAATTTGTGTAACGCTGTTAGTAGGGATTAATTTGTGGAGATTAGACAGATTAGCACCTTCAACTCCCCTCTGTTCCCCACCAAAAAAAGAAAAAGAGATGTCTGAGAGGGATATTGATGAAGTCATAGATGCTGTGAAAAAAATAAACCAAGAATGGCTATTCATTACGTCCCCCAATACCAGACCTGTCAACATAACAGGTAGTAGGTATAAAACAAACCCCTTGCACACTTCTTCATACAGTGCATAATTAAGATGTGAATCCCTCTGCCACAGTATGAGGTACAGACCCAAGGAATACAAACACTTTCAAAAAGGGGTTGGATGACCATGACGGACCAATGCTGTGCATCTGCTGACCATGGAGTTTGTGAGGACTGGTTTAGAATAGCATCATCCTGTGAATGCTCTGCTCCTGGCCTGCTTCCCTGAGTGCTGTAGAGCTAGATGTCTATAATATCTAGCATTATGATGTCTGCAAGAATCACTTGACAACCTGTGAAGAGACTAGCATTAATGTATTAAGTGCCACTGAATCTAGTACTAGTAGTTTAGTTCAGTCTGAATATATTATGGTATACAGATATGACCTGGAGACACACTCATTCTGATGTATTAAATTGTGCTTAGCAGTGGTGAGGAGGAATCTTTGCATTCTACTGTCTGACTCTTGACACAATTTACAGCACTCATTTCTGATAGTATCTAAATGGAGAAAAATTTCCATCAAGCGAACTTCAGTAATGAAATGCCAGTGCAGAAGTATGACTTCCAAGCACATATTGATGTTGAGGTTGGAGGCTGTATGCATGGAGCAGGAGGCTGCAAATAAGCAGAAGCAGTGAGGGCTCATTGCATTAGTTATATAAAAACAGAGGAGATCATTAAATAACTCTCTGGAGAAGAGATTGCCCACTTTATCCTAGAAGCTGTTACAGAAATCAGACTGCCAAGAGCACAGCTATTCTGTAGTCAGACTTCAGAGCACCATGATGGTTAAAAGCCCTGGCAGCATTTGCATACATAACCTTTTAAAATGCATTTGCTAATTTTCTCTGGTTTGTTGGTTTTGACTTTGTTTTGGTTTTTTTCCACATAGTCTCAGTAAAGTAGTTCTTAGATATTATTTGGGACAAATCATAAAAGTTAATAAAAGAATAGAGGATGAAAGAGCTCTAAACTGCACTGCAGTAAAAATAAAAAAACCAAAGCAAAGCAGCTGTTTGAAGGGCTTGTTCAGGATAATCAAAATAAAAGGGTTTCACATGAAAACTTATTCAATGTCTGAAAAGAAGATAAGTCTCAGATTTTACTTGCAGGCTGTCCAAGGGATGGGTCACTTCTGCAAAACATTTTGTGATCTGCATTGTGATACTATGGCTATTCTATGACCTGCTAAAAATATATTTCTGCTCCTTTCTTTCATAAAGGATTTAGACACAGGAAAAGGGCAGACAAAGCTGTGAAATATAATCAGAACTTGGTTAACACACCAAGACCCTTAGGACATTGTGATCAAAGTACTGCAATAGTTGAATATGCCATTTCCCTGAGGCCCAGTGTCTATATAATAATCCCTACCATTTTTACCAGGCAATAACTCATTTTTAACTGGACACTAAAACTACAGTGATAACAGTCTGGAATAGAGTTACTGCTGGTCTGTTGAAGGTATGAATTTCTCTGAATATTGACTCCTCCACAATATGGACAGCAAGACTAATTCCCTGTCACTGGCTTCTATGACACAGCTGCTTTCAGTTCCTTGGGGGAGCTGCACATGAGTCCTCTTGACATCAGTCATGAAATTACCTTAAATGCTATGTTGGTCAACGTTAACTAGATTTCCTCTCATCCACTTTCTGGGCTTCACCATAGGGAGTATGCCACACAAGGTAGCTATTCCTTGAAAAATGATTAAGGGGGAAATAAAAATGAAAGGTAGCAAAATGAAAGTGTTTCTTGTTTGGAGGGAGATCCACAAAAAAGCATGTAATGCTTCTAATTTAGGGATTAATAATTTCTAAAAATTGGTTAAATGCCTCCAGGTGAGTGCTACATAAATCAGAATCAGCATATAAACTCCCATTCTGGTCAACAGGAAAAGACAGTTACCTTCAAAGACAGGCTCAGGAGACCTAGAGGCTGAGCAGGTGGTCAGCAGACTAGCCCATGGGAAGTGCTGACAGCAAATGGGTGCTAAAACACACATCCACCTCCTAGGTGTTCCTCTTCAATGAGCATATTATTCACCAAGTCTAAAAGCACAGACCTAAACTGCAGCCTAAACTGATTTGGACTTCAAAAATAACATAGCTATTTCTAGAGGGTTCTCCTCTTTTTATGAAGGTATATTGGCATACACACTTAGCCAGGGAGAGAGGTGATGGGCTCAGGTCTCGGAAACAAAACTGGATGAACACCTTGCAGTTCTGACCTGCCAATAAAACATGTGCTACCAGATGTTTCTGCAGGGCTCATTCTTGCCCTCCCTGTCAAATCTGTGCCATCGTGTAGAGAGGAATGCCAGAGAAATGAGGCCAGAGAAACAGTCAATGAGAAGGTGTCCTGTTTCCCAGCTCCTGGGCAAAATCTGAAGTTACCAGGTTATTGTGAAAAAGGCCTGGCAGTAACTATGGGAATATTTCTGAGCAAGAATGTCCAGAATTGTTCTGCACTAAAGCTGATTGTCAGACACTACAGCATGCTTCCAGCTGAGAGTCCCCTGAGAACATATAGGATACAAATAATGCTCTAGTTTTTAATATCTTTTTTGAAGGTGAGAGAGGTGATGTGTCCTGCATACATTTAGGTGTATTAAGAAAACTTGTCCAGCACAGGAAGATATCTGATGCTTACAGAGAAATAGCTCTAGCATACAAACGGGACTAACGTGCCTTGTTCCGCCCCAGTCTTAGCCCAAGTACTGAAACAAGCAATATAGATACTACTTGGCATGTAGAGAAGATAGTCCAGGTGCCTCCCGAACAGGTTGCCCACAGGATTCCAAAGAGCCAAGTCCTCCAAAATGTCACATGGTTGTTACAAGTCCACATACAGGCAGAAAGAAGATCCATGATCTGGAAAGTAGTGACAGTATTCTCTGCCTTCCAAGGATGCATGGACCAGGCCCTGAAGAAAAAAAAAAATAGTGTAATTTCTCCAAACAACAACATCTTAAACATTCTTTTTGCCAAAAGTAACATTTGGCTATGAATATAACAAGCTTGTAAAATAAATTTCCCCTGGCAATGCAAAATTATGCATTACTTATGCCTCTAGTTGATCTGACTTCCTACTGAACATGTCAAACAATAATGAAGTACAAAGGGAGGCACCAATTCATGAAACACTTACGCAAGGATGACTCTCTTCATTTCAGTGATGCAAAAATTTGGTATGAGTAGAAGGAAAAGAAGGGGAAGTATTGGCATAAGTCTTCACAGAACCTGGGGGCTTACAGACTATTCAAGGTATTCTGCTTGCAATGGACTTATATCTGTGTCTTTCTTTTAATTTTTAAGAAAAACATTTTTTGCTTTCAGATTTATTAATGATACTTCAGTTGTGCGAATGTGTTTTGAGCATACCTTACTTCTGGCTCCTGACCAGCCCTAAAAGCTGTTGTGGTTTCTTCACAGAAATACAGATCTTCACAAAAAATAAAACTTTTCAGCTTGTAATTCCCCAGTGGCTGCCTCTCCAGCCAAATCACCCTTGGAAACATATTTTAAATCATTTGAGCAGGGAAAAATGTTTGGAAATTTGCCTGTTTTGCTAAGGCTCAGCATCAAATTACATAGACAGAGCTTCTGTTTTTTAAAAAAATATTTTATGTCTATACTATTTTAAAGTACATGGAAAGTAGTATTTTTTTTTAAATAAAATAAAGCTTACTGGCGCCAGTATTACATCAGTGACTGTAACCATTGTGTGTATTGTATCCCTGGTAAGGATTTCTCAATCTTAATACAACTGACTAAGGACACTAGGCTAGATTCAATAGGAGATGTGAACGCAATTAAGTTCTTCCCTGAGTTCTTTAGGAAAACAACAGCACAATTACTATTTGATTTATGCTTCTCAGGTGATGTATGCCCTATCCTTCATCTTTTAAAGGAGAGCATGACTGAAAACTGGGATCTAAGCCCAGTTTCATGTTAGAACATTTTTTTTTCATTAGCAAATAAAAGCCAGAAACTTGCAAAGCTTACCAAGATGAATAATCATCCGTTTGGTCTGCAGCTTAGTGAACACAGATTGAGACAAAGGGGCCAAGTCCTTAACTATACAAAATGGCCAAGCTCCAGGACTTAAAGGGACTTCAGGGATCTGCCCCAGGACATCTGGTGCTGCACATGTAGGCTGTGTGTACGTGTGTAATAATTGTATGACATATTGTGCTGCAAGGTATTTGATAAAGAAAGAGCCAAGCAATTTATCACATAGGTATGATTGCATCACCTGCCCATTAATCCGTCTCCCCAGTTCAGTCTGGTGCTCCTGGCTCTTAAGCAGCTTCAAACAGCACCATTTATATTTTAAAACCAACCTGCCAGGGAAGTATTTCCTCTCTCTCACTGCCAAAGAAATGGAATTTCCTCAGAAATTATAACTTCATGAGATCCAGGTCAGGAAAAATTAATTCTGAAAATTATGAAATTGTCCTGGTTTTAAAGCTGTATGTGTGTATTGTCCTAGCCTATGAAACATGAAAAAATTGCACAGCTTCCCAGCAGACCAACTCAACAAAAATATAGATAATCTGACACATTGGGGTTTAAAACAATTAATTTTTATTCAAAGAAAGGATCTTAGCTTATTTTAAGTATGTTCTAAATGTAATAGTTTAAAATTTTCTCTTCCTCATAGCAGTCAAGGCACTTTGCCTAACATGCTAAGAGATTCAAGGAGCAGCCTCCCGAAAGTGTTTTTGAAAGGTCTGAAGTATTTTAGAAGAGTTTTTACATAACATGGCAGGAACAGTAAATCACAAACTTATGCTAATGAAACTGAGCTGTTACAGACTGCACATGTCTCCTTCTACATTCTTACACACCTGTGTCAAAAAATTGTTCATGCGGGAGAGTCAAGCTCTCAAGAATCAGGAACTAGAAGTTGTGAGACTCAGCCAAAACTTAGCCCTGTTTTTTCCAATCCATACTACATATAAGGTACCACATGGCCACACAAACCTCTCTGTCCCACCCAAGCCACGCTTCATTCAGCAAGCAGATGGCTATTCTTTTTTCTGGTTTGTTTTTTTCCATTTCTTGTATGGACCTCCAATTTATTTGACATAGAATCATAGAATCATAGAATCATAGAATCGTAGAATCATAGAATCATAGAATCGCCAGGATGGAAAAGACTCATTGGATCATTGAGTCCAACTATTCCTATCAATCCCTAAACCATGCCCCTCAGCGCCTCGTCCACCTGTCCCTTAAACACCTCCAGGGAAGGTGACACAACCACCTCCCTGGGCAGCCTGTTCCAGTGCCCAATGACCCTTTCCATGAAAATTTTTTTCCTAATGTTCAGCTTAAACCTCCCCCGACTGAGCTTGAGGCCATTCCCTCTTGTCCTGTCTCCTGTCACTTGGGAGAAGAGCCCAGCTCCCTCCTCTCCACAACGTCCTTTCAGGTAGTTATAGAGAGCAATGAGGTCTCCCTTCACCCTCCTCTTCTCCAGGCTAAACAACCCCAGCTCTCTCAGCCATTCTTCACAAGGACATGATGCACTTAATTTGTGCATTGTATACATTTAGTATTCACTACCTTCTGGCTTCTGCAGCAATGCCCTCACCGTGCCTTTGCTAGACCACTTGTAGGACTAATGCTCTCTATTCCCCGCCTACAGCCTGGGAGTATGAAGTAAACCAAAAGGAATGACAGACTTGTCAAAAACAAGTTACTGGCATTTCATGTTTTGGCAAACCTAGAACCTGACTGTATGTATGAGGCATCTGCAGCCAGCCTCACTTGCTCGTGTGAGCCCTCAGCCATTCTGCAAACCTGTCTTCAGATATGTTCCCTGGATGGGCAGGAAAATATGTTGTTAACGGCTGTACAAGATGAGACTAACTCAAATGATGGTCTAGCAGGAGAAGTGCATAAAAAATTCAGTTGCTGAAGACATTCTCATCTGGCTTAATAAGGAAACTAGCCCTAGCACAGTAAATACTGCAACCCCCTACACCAAGGAGCCAAAGAAAGAAACAAAAGAACAAAACCAGTTAAAAAGAAATTATACCCCAGGCCTACCAGTCTGCTGTGGGCCATGCTAAGTAGAAAAGGACTCTGGCAGCCTCTGCTTAATTCTTAAGTTTCTGCTTAATTATTTAAGAACAAAACAAAGCAACATAAAACATGGCCATACGTGAGGAGTGTTATCTTTGCCCAACAGAAGTAAGCAAAGGGCATGCTTTGGTAGGACTATAACATGCCCTCTTTATTTGCCACAAAATTCAAAGGCTTGCTTCAAATTGTAGGATTGATGAGTCAACTGAAAATAAATTTCAACATGAATTGCATACTTTATTTCCTCTAAAGCCTCTTTAAATTCAACCTGAAGTAAATAGTAAGAACGGAAAATTTCCAGCCTGCACAGTTAAAATAATTGGGTAAACTTAGTAGCAACTGTAACAAGGGGCTTTATAATGGGAAACACACAGAAACTGCAGGTCCAGTTAACATAACTGCCTACAAAATGTGGAACCACAGATAGATACTAAGTAGAACACCACATTACAGCTTTGCCCAGAATGTGATCTGTATCTATTTAATCAGAGCTTATTATTATGCCTCATCATTCTTTTCCTGCATTCTTTTCACATCCCACATTGACACTTTGCTACAGAACATGTGAAGAGAAAACAATACAACAGAACACTTTTTTGAGGTAAATCTTTATCTATATATGACAACAAAAGAGGAAGTAGGTACTGTGAAGGAGAACAAGAGCTACCAATGAAGACACTTACATGGCATGTAGGTACATTTATTCTTTAATGATTGTGCAGTACACAAAGAAATGTAGTAGGAAAGTGAGAGGGGCACAGCTTGAGCAAGTTGAAAGAGAGCAGGGAGGGCATAGTATGCCTTGGAGTACTTGGAGAAGAAAGAAAAGCAGCTGACAAGCTCTGAAGCCAGGGACTGTGGAAGTGAAGTCTGACAAGTTCAACAGCATATAAGTGCAACAACTAACCCTGCTCCTCCCTATCCTTCTCTCCTCCCTCTCTGTCTCATCTCATCTCTGAGAGAGAGAACATAAAGAAAAACAGCCTAATTACTCCATATTAAATGTTAGGATATTTACATAACTATAGACACAAGGCAAAAATCTATTCTTCAATCTTTGTGCCCTGTCCTTGGTAATCAGATGGTGTACTTGATACACCTATTTCCTGCTATGGGTCCCTACATTACCTGAGGTCTTCTCTGGCCAGTTATTATGGACAATGTAGAGAATGGACAAAAAGCGATAGTGTAGGACAGAGTTCAAACTCACAAATCTCCCATAATTTATGATATCCTACAACTTGTGTCTTTTTGGATGCTATTGTGTCCAATCAATAAAGATAAAATGCTTCATTTCATGATGAGAGCAATAGCATCCTCACCTTGGCTACCATACACCTCTGTTATGCAAACCAGGTCCCGTGCCAGCTATAAAGCCACTGCAGTAGCTCTCTTGTGAAACATGACTACTTCAATTTGCAAATGTAACATCTCATTGGCACTCAGAGGAGAACTAATCTGATGTGGGAAGATTGGCTGTGAAGCTGTTGCTGTGAAGTGTTTCTTACCACTCCATTGCTATCTTGACTCATACCACATCTCACACGGCTTGCCAGTGCTTGAAAGGTTACTTGAGGCCAAAACCTGATAATACCTGCGTCTCTGCACTGGATGTTATTCAAGAACTCTGTATTCTTTTCTCCTTCACCTTCTACATGGCCTTCGTACTCTTTATAAAGAAGATGTTATTTCCCATTGCCCTCCACAGACTACCTGACAACTCTCAGAGTCCATTAATTAAGTTTGTAGAAGTATTTTATTTCAAGGATTTCCTGATTCTTCAGATTTCCTCAGATGGCAAACAGAGGTAGTTGCTCTTTATTTCTCAGAGTAGGTGGAGAAAAAATGGTACAATGATACAGAGCATGAATGTAAATGGACTCAGTCTGAGCAGAAACAGGTAGATGACATCACATTATTATGAAAAGAACAATGGATGCTGGTGCATCCTGGTAAAAGAGCACTCAGAGCAAATGGACAAACATGAACATCTGCATACTGACTCAGTACTCAGTAAACCAACGGCACTTTAAAAACAGCAGCATAGAATGTGCATTATTTCACCAGCTAATGTATGGTAAAATATTGCCACGTAAGTGGAGGGCATTTCAAATGGACTTTCCATCCCCTTCCACTACTTTGTAGGCAAGTCCTCAGCATATGTTTTTCTAAACAGTTTATGGCATTTCTGTCTCTGAAGTCTTAGCACTTTTAGAAAGGACAGAAAATTGTTTCGGAAAAGGCCCAAAGATTAACTGTTAAAACTCAAACAAAGGAGTATGAGTCAGGAAACTAATCTTTTTTTTTTACATAGCTAAAATGAGAAATGAAATTTGGTTTGGAAAACATTTTTATTAAAAACTGTAGTTGTCTGAATTCTGAAATACCCTGGAGGTCTAAAGATGATATCAGTATATAAATATTCAGGGCTTCCTGAATATTTCTTTTCAGAAAAGACTTTTTTCCCCCCCTTACAATTTCTTTGACCTTTAGAAAACAGTCAGTATTTGTAGCTTGATTTTTTCAAGATGTTCCCCGGTACATGAAGATGGCAAGGAATTCAATTTAAAAGTCAATTTAAAAGTCAACTCATGAAACACCATAAAATAGTCAGAAGATAGCATTGCTTTAGGCAATATTTTATTAAGTGAACAGTCATTCAAAGCATTTGGGAACACATTATATCTTATTCAAAGGCGTTCACTTCCTTCAATGCTATCGCGAAAGTATTTTACAAGAGAGATGACATTTGAACTATCCATGGGCATATGGATAAAATGGAGATGAGTCATCTTGCTTTACAGAGGACTGTCAAAAGAGTTGATATATAAAAAGGTCTCTTTTTTTTCTTTAAAGTGAGCATGACTTTCATGAGCTCTTATAGAACAGCTGCAAAAATACCTTCAGTCTGGCATCTGGAATTCCCGAAGTTGACTTGTGGATTTGTGGCTAATGAAACATTGCAAAATAACACTCACCATGTTGTAAAATAGCCCTAGTGGTTTATTAGCCTCTTACAGGACAAAAAATGAAAGGTGCCCCAAGCATGTCATTCTGTTATAATTATATAAAGCACAAACTTAGAAAGAAATAATGTCAGAACAGAACCAAACACAGGGAGGTTTCTCTGTAACCTAAAAGTGAATTACAGATGATTTGTGATATTACAAAGCAATCGCCAGAGAACTGGGGACCAATTAAGTATTCTCATTTATGAAAATCAGTACACTTTCTCATGATTTACAACAAAGCAAGACTAAAATTTTGTCACCAAAAACTTTATTTTACTTGACCTTATCCAGCATAAGAACTTCTTCCTGAAACAGGGCTGGCTCATTCCACAGAGAAGCAATTAGCTAATAGATTGCTTAGGGTGGAGAGCAAGGAGATGGCATTGAGAAAACTGTTCTCTCCAAGGTTCAGAAAACACAGTATGCACTACATACCATACAGATCTTTTTGATATTTCTGATTTTCTGCCTTTACAAGACAAGATTTAGTAAAGTACAGGAAATTACCCTATTTCTAAATGAATTACTTTGTACACTACCTCATAGCTGAATAAAGAGGGAAGCTGTTTGCTCCTAAACACCACTACAATTGACATTTTTTGGGGGGGGGGAAACAATATATATTTTTTTCAACTACAAAACAGGTTTAATCATTTTCATTTACTAAAGTTAGCTTTCTTTAATGTGTTCCAATAAAAAATTCTATGGTAGACCAAATAATCCTGGGCTACACATTGGGACAACAAACATGAAAACCTGCTGGGACACGATGAATGGCTTTACATTCCTGGGAAAATATTGACCCACATTGCAAGGCGGTGCTTGAAGATACATTTGGTGCGGATGCTTCTAACAGCCACAATGTAACTGTAATTGGGTATTTACCATGTTTCCAGTACAGAGAAGAGTTTCCCAGTTCTCACTGTTTCCATAGCATGTTCCAGGAGCAAAGCCAATCCCCATCAGATTGCCTTAGAGACAAAGACCTGTTCCTTACATTAAAATGTTTCCTGATGTAGATGTGCCATATAGACAGTCTCTTTCAATCCTAAACCTACTCAGCTTTAAGCACTTACGCTAGAATTCCAGGAAGAGGATGCACAGGGGTTTGTGCTGGCTATTTGTACAGAGGTGATTTTTATCCACAATGACCATAAATGGCTACTTGTTTCAAAAGAAATGTAACTTTTATTCTCCCTGTGTCTTCTCATACATCAAGTCTGAGTACGTTATCTTTTCTATTACACAGTTGCATAGCTGTACCTTTCTAATGGAAATTCTCACATCCAGGATCTTCCTATAGATGTGAACATTACTGGACTTACACTGAAACTAAGAGGTCAAAAGTGGAGAAAACTTCTGATGTTTTTCACCTGTGATCAGGACGTTTTCCATACAACATTCATGTTTTCCAAAAAAAAACCCCAAAAATATTTCTCTCTCACTGAGTTATCAAATCAAAACATGATAGTGACAAAGTTATTTTATTCCTTGCTAAATTGTCCAGAATAGTAAATGCTAACATAATAATGATGACAGTGACAGGCCTCTGGACAGGCGCACACTCTCCTGGGTGGAAAACTGGTTAAATGACCGGGCCCAGAGAGTGGTGGGAAATGGAGTTAAATCCAGCTGGAGGCCAGTTCCAAGTGGGGTTCCCCAGGGCTCAGTGCTGGGTCCAGCCCTCTTCAATGTCTTTATCGATGACCTGGATGAAGGCATCGAGTGCTCCCTTAGCAAGTTTGCGGATGACACTAAGCTGGGAGGGGGTGTTGATCTGCTGGAGGGTCGGGAGGCTCTGCAAAGGGATCTGAACAGGCTGGACTGCTGGGCTGAGACCAACGGCATGAGGTTTAACAAGGCCAAATGCCGGGTCCTGTGCTTGGGGCACAACAACCCTAAGCAGAGGTACAGACTAGGAGAAGCCTGGCTGGAAAGCTGCCAGGAGGAGAAGGACCTGGGGGTGCTGGTTGACAGTGACTGAACATGAGCCAGCAATGTGCCCAGATGGCCAAGAAGGCCAATGGCATCTTGGCTTGGATCAGAAACAGCGTGACCAGCAGATCCAGGGAGGTTATTCTCCCTCTGTGCTCGGCACTGGTGAGACCGTACCTCGAGTACTGTGTTCAGTTCTGGGCCCCTCACCACAAGAAGGATGTTGAGGCTCTGGAGAGAGTCCAGAGAAGGGCAACAAAGCTGGTGAAGGGGCTGGAGAACAGGCCTTATGAGGAGCGGCTGAGAGAGCTGGGGTTGTTCAGCCTGGAGAAGAGGAGGCTGAGAGGAGACTTTATTGCTCTCTACAACTACCTGAAAGGAGGTTGTAGGGAGGAGGGAGCTGGCCTCATCTCCTAAGTGACAGGGGACAGGACGAGAGGCAATGGCCACAAGCTCTGCCAGGGGAGGTTTAGGCTGGACATTAGAAAAACATTTTTCACAGAAAGGGTCATTGGGCAGTGGAAGAGTCTGCCCAGGGAGGTGGTCGAGTCACCTTCCCTGGAGGTGTTTAAGGCACGGGTGGACGAGGTGCTAAGGGGCATGATTTAGTGTTTGATAGGAATGGTTGGACTCCATGATCCAAGAGGTCATTTCCAACCTGACGATTCCATGATCCTGATTATATATTCATTAATTATTATTAAAAAACAAGTGAGGAGACAAGCGAAAAGAGTAATTTCTCTTCCCTGATTTTTCTACTCTTTCTTCTCCATTTTCTTTCTTTCCTATCTTTATCATATTTTCCTTACTTTTTAATGAACACGTCTTGCCACCTCTTGCTTAGATCTTCAAAATACTCTGCTAGATCTAGCCCTTAGTTTCAAGGCTGGTCACAAACCATGCCTGGTTTGACTGAAAGGGAGAGTTTGCACCAGTCACTTACACAGTATCATCTCAGGCTGGATGACCTCTGCCTGCCTAATTCTGAATACCCTTGAACATCAAAGTCTAAATCACACTTCAGTGTTAGCAGGGTCACATTCCACCTAAAAGAAGACTAATACTGCCTGGATCATTCACAACAAGCTTCTTGTTTGACAGTTTTTACCTCATTTTCTGCTCTCAAATGATGTGCAAGAAAATGTATATTTTGTCACATTCCTTAATAATTCACTAAGCACTCTATGTGAATTCAGTCAAATAATAGCTTGTTCTAGACTATTCGCTCTGAGCTGGGCTATAAGACTTGGATATTTGTACCATGCTATTCATGCTGCAATTTTCCACCTGGTGGTAACTCCCAGTCTCTATAAGATTCCCAAATCCAGAGAAGGACTTCAAGGTGGCAATACAAATGATCCTGATGCACATTCTTACAGAAATACCTTCAGATGTGAGTTCGTACAATGCTTTGCCTTTGACAGTTTTGTGAAGGGAAATTCAGTTTGATAAGCTGGCAAAAGGCAATTGGAAAAGCCAGAGCAGTATCAGTAAATACGGTCGAATAGAGGACCTCTTCTCTGCTGTTTTCTCCTAAATGTCAGCAGAGACTGAAGAAAAGAATATAATCAAGAAAAGGCTTGAAAGAGAAAAATGTAAGGGAAAAATGGAGCAATAGAGAAAATAAATATAGAGATGTTATCACAAAGGGGCAACCATTTCACAATGGAACATAAGCACAAGTAGGGTATCCAGAATAGGATGAAGACTGTGGACAAAAGCAAAAAACAAGTAGTAAATAGATTTGTGGGGTGAGTGTATAAAACTGATGGAAGAAAAGTATGAAGTAAATGTAGATGTTATTCACTGGATTTTACAAGAATTTTGGTGTAATACTAAATCCTAACTCTAGTCAGCTTTAGCTTTGCTTAGATAAAAACAACTAGACAATTTTACACAAACTGCAATTTTACCCACAGCATAATGAACTGAACTGGCATGGGTATTATGAATAGCTAATTATCCAACAATTACTTTAACAATAACTTTAACAATTAATCTTATGAATGCTACTGGAATTAACAGTGACAGGAAATTACCTGGGTGTGAAAATGAAATATAGCCATGCACAATGGTATTTAAAGACAGTAAAAATTTGCATCAGTTATAAGAGATGTTTCCAAACAAAGAAATCCATTGAAAGAAAGTGGTAGAAACCCATTAACTTAACACTTAGGACATTTAAAAACCGGCCAAAACAAACCACTGGAAAGTTTAACACAATGACTAATCTCGAACTGACTGAATAATCTTGCAACAGGAATGGAGAATGTTCCAAAACCTTTTTTCATCTCTAATGTCTAATATCTGCAAGCCTCTGGACATGTTTGGACTATCCAGCCACAGATATGAGGTCTGTCTCCAGAAAGCAGCATGATGCCAGCATACAACTCAGTTCCCAGAGTTCAGGAAATTTCCAGAGCACTGCTGTTGCTAACCACTTTCCCAAAAGTACTGACTTTAGTGTCATCTTTACAGTCTCCCTAATCTGATCCATCCCTTTTGGGTCAATTTGAAAACAGCAGTCACCTCAAGCAAGCAGAAAGATGACAGTATAGTTCATCTCCATGGTGGATAATGATTACGGTTTTTTAGGAAGAACAAAATACTCATTTGCAAACATGACCAAGTACTCCTGGGGCTCGGTGTATTTTGACATATCAAATCCCTGAACACAATATTTCACCTGAAATTAAAACCATTGATATTACACAGTGTTGTTACCAAGAACTCGCACCTCAATATTTTAAAGTTTATTACTGGCACAGTGATAGGTTTGTGAATCTGTCATCTCCGAAGCCTTAGTTTTAGTTAGCTGCAGAAAGGAGATATGCTTTCAAAGCTATTCATGATCATGTATTATTCCTTTTTCAATGTTAGACTAGAAAATCTGATTTTCAAAGATTAGGTGCCCAACTTGTTCCAAAAATCAGGCTGTCTAGAAATGTCTCAGACTGTGCCCCTAACATGTAAGTAACTGAATCATTCATCACTTTTGCAAATTAAAATTTTAAGACACGCTTTTCTTTCATCCCGGCATTCAGATACCACAGCTAAGGGTGTAGTAGAGGAATGGAGCGGAAATCTGCTAAATGCTCTGACATCTTTTAATTTTAGGTGAGGCGTAGGAAAAAAGATGCATGTACCTGCATGAATGTAGCTGCTGTTCTTGTCACAAAATATGCTAATTATCCAGGCTATCTCCCTTCATATAAAAATCCATCCTAATTCTCTCTTCTCCTCAAGTATTTCACGCAAATTAATGAATAAACTAAAAGAAGTTTAGGCTGCTGACCATACCAAAAGTTGCATTGATTAACTAAAACTGTCTTTTAAGAGATCCAATTAAATGAAAGCAAATAATTGTCCAAGCACACTTAAATCTATTTATTTATTGAGTAACAGTGGTTTATTTGAATTTTGAAATCTGGGTCATGACTTTGAAATATTTGCATGCTTACTTCTTCTTTTGTGTACTATTTAGTCTATTCGAATTTGTTTTAGCACAGTGAAAGGATGAAACTCTCCTAAGAAGGTGTAATAAACAAGTCTGACATTCTTTTATAGCAGGTCAAATCAATAAAGACGTCACTATTTTCTGATGATATGCAGCCAGCTGTTCTTAAAGAGACCTATTGAAATATACCCAAAATCATTTTGGTAACTCCAAATTTATGTTGGAATTAGATTTTTATTGCTTTAACCAAACTGTTTTGAAAGATGGTCTTATTTTAACCGCAGCTACTTTTGTGTACAAACAAGGCCTTAGGCAAATATCATCACAGGATACATCAAGGATATCTACTAAATTCAAGAGACTGTGGATATACTTTTGAATGACATGTTCAACTGCAGCCATCTTCAAATTCTTATAGAGAAATCTAATTTGTGGGTAGAAGAAGTAGAGCACCAAATTAGGTATTACCCTTCCAGAGTATATGTTATATTTGTGTTGGTGTAATCTGAAACCACAAAAATGAAACTGCTACTTGTATTTTTGTCCTTCAGACTATACAGAGTGGAACTCCACTTACCTACAGGGCTACTAATTTCTTCATGCTTCTCGTATAGGAAAATTCAGACTTCCCTGTTTCCAGCAAACTTGCATTATATGAATTTCAAAGAAGCACATCCAGAAAATTAAACACGAATCTATTAGATGCTTCAGGGTATACATAGTTGTAAACATTTGAAATATCTGAAAATAAAAGAAAAAATCAGCAAACCAGAAGCAGCAATCAAACAAAAACCATGCAACAGTTTTTGTGTGAGTATGTGTTGATATGTCCAACAAAGAACTCCCATAATACTATGATGCTTTAAACTGGTTTGACATAGAGACAGCATGTGTGGTTTACATTCATCTCTCTAGAACATAGTTATTTTAAACCTTTATCTAAATGGCTTCACAGGTAACCAGAAATACATTGCTTTCGCAGTTACTTTTGCCTTTGTTAGGACCAAAAAAGGGTTGGAGTCTGACTCTGTTCTTAGATTTGTTTTTACAGCATGTGTGGTCTAGTTTGGAGTTGAAATTGGAACTGTGTTCAAAAAAATTCAGAAGTCCAGCAAAGTACTGTGCAATATTTCTATGTTTACTGTATTGGATGCACTGGGTAAATACTCTCAGTGATACTTATCATTTCATATAAAAATAACAATCTCCGACTTCACAGGAATACTGCTCAATTTTTAAGTACATATTATAAATGGAGAAGGCATACTGAAAAAAAAAAAAAGAGAGAGACAGAACTAAAAATATATTTAAGGCAAATTTATGTATTTCAAGTGGATGGACCTCAAGGCAGGGACTAGGGGAGCAAAGTCTCTCCCAGTATGAGATGAATGGATTTAAAACCACCTGAGGAACCCGAACATATATAAATCTATTGGATCCAACAAGATGCATCCCAGGCTCCTGAGGGAATTGGCTGATATAGTTGCCAGGCCACTCTCCAGGACATTTGAAAAGTCACAGCAGTCAGGTGAAGAACCTGCTGATGGAAAAAAAGGAAATGTGACACCCATTTTTAAAAAGGGTAGAAAGGATGACCCTTTGTGCCAGGGAAGTCCATGGAATGGATCCTTCTAGAAGCTACACCAAGGCACATGGAGGACAGGGAAAAGATTGAGCATGCCAGCATGCCTCCACCAAGGGCAAGTCCTGCCTGACCAACTTAGTGTCTTCCTATGGTGGACTGACTACACCCATGGACAAGGAAAAAGGTATGAGGGATGTCTGTCTGGACTTCTGTGAGGTCTAAAACACGGTCCCCCCACAACATGCTTCTCT
This sequence comes from Clamator glandarius, assembly GCA_033459285.1. Classification (NCBI taxonomy): domain Eukaryota; kingdom Metazoa; phylum Chordata; class Aves; order Cuculiformes; family Cuculidae; genus Clamator; species Clamator glandarius. Next base: position 556,956 of record JAUNZM010000437.1, on the reverse strand, counting down.
CTGAAATGGAGAGATATGGATGTGATGGGTGCACTATACAGTGAATAAGGATTGGCTGGGTAGTTGCATCCAGAGAGTAGTGGTCAGCAGCTCAGTGTTCAGATGGAGACTGGTGAAAAGTGGTATCCCTCAGGGATCTGCATTGGGACCAGCACTGTTTAATGCCTTGATCAATGACAAAGAGAGTGGGATCAAGTGCACCCTCAGCAAGTTTGCAGATGATACCAGGCTGAGTGGGCAGTTAACACAGCTGAGGGATGGGGTGTCATCCAGAGGGATGTGGACAATTTTGAGAAGTGGTCCTACGTGAACCTCATGAGGTTTCACAAGGTCAAGCACAAGGTCCTCACGTGAGTCAGGGCACCCTCTAGTATCAACACAGGCTAGGGGACAACAGAATTAAGAGCAGCCATGTGGAAAAGGACTTTGGGATACTGGTGGATGAAAAGCTAGCAAGAGCACTCACAGCACATTGATGGGCTGCGTCAAAAGAAGTGTGGCCAGCATGCTAAGGGAGGTGATTCTGCTCTTCTACTCTGCTCTGGTGAGACCCCACCTGGACTACTGTGTCCAGCTCTGGAGCCCTCAGCACAGGGATGACAGATCTGTTGGAGCAGGTCCAAGAGGAGGGCCACAAAAAACGATCAGAGGGATGGATTATCTCTCCTATGAAGAAAGGCTGAGAAAGTTGCAGTTGTTCCACCTGAAGAAGAGATGGCTCTGGTGAGACCTTATTGTGGCCTTCCAATACTTAAAGGGGGCTTATCAGAAAGATAGGGACAGACATTTTAGCAGGGCCTGCTGGGATAGGACAAGTGGTATTGGTTTTGAACTAAAAGAGGGTAGATTCAAACTAAATAAAAGGAAGAAATTTTATTGGTTTTTTTTTAATGAGGATGATGAAACACAGGAACAGAGAGATTCTAACTGCTTCCCATCCCTGGAAACACTCAAGGTCGCACTGAGTAGGGATTTGAGCAACCTGTTCCAGTTGAATGTGCCCCTGTTCACTGCAGGGGACAGGAACAGATGTCCTTTAAAGGCCACTTTCACCCCAAACCATTCTATGATTCTATTTATGCAGTTAACCATTACAGCATCATATTTGCAGGACCCAACTCATTAATAATCAAAAATTAATAATAATAATTAATAATAATTAAATAATAATATCTACATTCTGCCTCCCAGCTCTTCCAAACAGGCCCACATTCTCTTTATGTCCATCCCCGTCTTGTAATAAGACAAACTGTCTGCACTTCTTTTTACTCTCTGCTCCCATAAAACCTCAGAGACTTTAGTACAGTCTGTTGCTTACTGATTCAGTCACTCTAAGTCCACCCAGTATACATGTTAGTTTATTCCCAGGCTGTCTTCTTCAATACAACAAAGGAGCACCTAGCACACTTGAGAGTCAATACACTTGACCTTACACAACCCCCACAGAATGCTTCAATGCTACATCAGCACGTTTTGCTCTCCCACAAACTCCATAATCATGCCTTGTAGCGAGCAACACATATAAATACCAAACTATAAATAAATTTATTTATAGCTGAAGGAGGTGATTTTCTCCTCTACTCTGCTCTGGTGAGACCCCCACCTGAACTATTGTGTCCAGCTCTGGAGCCCTCAGTACAAGGATGACACAGATCTGTTGGAACAGGTCCAAGGGGAACCATGCTATAAATAAATCATACTGGCAGCCTGCAGCACGCATTGAGTGGAAAAAGGGTGACAAGGTATTAGCAGGAGCCACAGGCTGACAGGCATGCAAGTGGACAGGAGCAACCTATTCCAGGAGGGTCAATTCTAGATCACATATAGGTGAATCAATTCAAAATAATTGGCCTGAAGACCAGGTGTTGAATGCCTTCGATAGTGTTCACAAGTTGGGCAAAGACAACCTAGTCTCATCAGCTGAGAGATTCAACTCAATGGATGAGTCTTGATTGATACAATTACTGACTATCCTCCCTCTTCATTATTTTGGGGAGGGAGGATGTTCACGCTGGAAAGTCCTGCTTGTGCCAATGAACAAATTATTATTTTGGGGAACATTGGCACCTAGTTTAGGTGGCTAACTTAAGACACTAATCTGCCAAACAGTCCTGAACAGTCAATGAAAAGAAAAACTATTTCAGATGTGGAGCAAGAACCTAATTTAGATGCCTTCACCTGCCCTTACTTCTCCATTGAAACAGATACTACTTGAGAATGCGTTACATTCACATCCTGCTGCCTTCCCCAGTTTTTCTTTTGTAACTTTAGAGTGCAGAAGTTATTATTTATTGGTCTCTGAGGCTATGTCAAATCCAAGAGCCCAGCAGTATCCACATGTCCATATTCAGTCATCTGCACAGGCTAATGTGAGTGGCACCTTACTGGGCCACTTCTACAGGATGAGTGCCTGTGTATGAGCAGGACTATTACTGCCTCCCATGTACCCAACGCACTGTAATGCCAAGGTGCTGTTGGAGTTTGGTACAAAGCTACCTTTCACTGACCGGTGAAATCCTCCATTAGTTGATAATTTAATCCCTTCTTCAGGAAGAAAAAGCGCTTTCTCATTGTGAATCTCCATTAGGCACATATTAAGATGCTATTGGAAGTACAAACTAAATTTTATCAGCTAATTAATTCACAGGACTCCTGCCAGACATTTTTAATAGCAGTTGTAAATCTCTTGAAATGTAGAAAAAACCATATAATTCAATAAAAGAAATGTCCTTAGAAATCATTTGAGAGGAATTAACCATATATATAGGCCATATATTTTTAATTACATCTGAAAGCAAACCGCTAAATTTTAATGTGTACTGGTTCCGTGTGTATCAGATTTTCTTATTTTCTAAACACAATGTAAGAAAGTATTAAAGAAAGCACGAGTTGGAAAGGACATCCATTAAGAGTGGGTGAGAAATGAAAAAGGGGAAAAGACATCAGGATCAAACAAAAAGGAGCTCACGAGTCTTTCCAGTAAACACAGATCACATACCTACTGGCTTTTCTGGCTGCCAAAATGACCACTAGTGATGGAAGGCTCCTAGACTATAATAATTTGGAGAGCTGGTGTAAAGAACAAAATTAATTGCTAAGACAGGAATGTATGGCAAACATAAAATGTAGCAAATGCAGGAATTCAGAAAGCTACCAGATTTTATTTTACTGTCTAGTCATGGGATGAATTTTCCTATATGGTACTATGTGAAAAAGAGCAATAGTTCCCTTCCTCATTACTTCTAGAGCTACCATGAAAACTGGAAAGTTAAATTTCACAATACCATCTCCGTTGTTAGAAAACCTGCATCCTCTCTTCAACAGAGCACCGTGGGCCCTGAAGTCTTTACCCAAAATGGTAGTTACGAATACAGACAGAATCCAAATGCTCATTAAATAAAGACAGACTGGTATGTTTTAAATCATTGTGACACTGCTTATTTGCAGAAATACCTTTTGAAGCTTATAATGGTTTTCATAGGAATGGTTGGACTTGATGATCCAGTGGGTCTCTTCCAACCTGGTTATTCTATGATTCTATGATTTCAAGAAATCAATTTATTGACAGAGGTTATATAATCCTGGATGTAGATGATCATACTCTACACTGCCAAAAGGCATGGAAAGTGAAAAGCCCAACTATTTTCTGTTATGATTTTTGTCAGTTGTATGATGTCAAAGAAAATTCCAAATTCCAGACTTCAAAGTCAACATCTCCATTATCATTGTCATATTATTATTATTATTATTATTATTATTATTACTACTACTACTACTACTACTACTACTACAGGGAAAACTCTTCCTTGAACTAAAAGGCGTTATGTGAAAATGTCTGCTTATGAACGATGCGACGCTTCATGTCATGCCCTGCCTTTCAGACCAGCAGGCAAATTAACACTGTCCCCGGCCAGGGAAGCCTGTTAGCACTAGTGGGACCGTGCACTGATCCTCCTCTTGCTCAGGCAGCACCTCAGCATCCTCTTCCCAGCCATGCAAGGATGCAACGCCGGCAGTGAAGGCTCCTCTACTCCCCCTCCTGGGAGGTCTGAAGTTCAGCTGCTGCCATTCATCACAAAGTAAACAGACTCCTTTCTGCTCCAGAAATGAACGATAGCCAAGCTGGATGTATTTTGCAGATAAAGGCAGGAGCTGGGAGGGGGCAAAGCTCATCCTCCAGGCTCCCTGCTCTCCGGCTGCACCAATGTGTATCGGTTTCCCTAGCAATCACGCAGTGGGACAGCACTTCACGCTGAACCTGCAAGGTCCTCTCCGACTCACCCCAAACTCGCAGATTTCCATTGGTAACAACGTTACTGCCAACAGAGTTGCAAAGCAATGTCTCAATGAGCCCAGCGCAGAGAGAAATGACTGTTTACTGCACCCTGTCTCAATGGCATCTGGCGTTTTTAATAACACTATTAAATAAGAATTAAAAACCGAAAACAAACAAAAAAAACCCCACAACCCCCCCCCCAAACTCTAAAATAGGTGGATGAAAGCGAATACAGTTTTCATGGATTTTAAAAATACAAAGAAACATAATTTTGGCATCGGGAGAGGCAAAGCTGTACTAAGGGAGAAACACAAGCAGCTCGTAAAACTGACGACAATGGACCAAATCCATATGAATGCTTCCCAACACATCGATCACTGACCCCCAGCCACACCACCCGCCATTCCACCTTGCACGCACTTTCAGACAGACTCAGTCCGCGCTGCATAGGACCCCAGGATCCCCGAGTTTCTGGAAAACAGACTTAGTTCTAGTTATTGTGACAGATGGAGTTGATAGTCGCAGGATGGAAAAAAGCGCCAGTTTTGACAGGCAGCAGATACCGATGTCCCTTGTGGTTGGAGACGATTCTGCTCTGGAATTAAGGTAGCACTGAAACGAAGGGCAGTGGGTAAATGCACCACTACTTATTTTGCTCTGCTTCTCTCCTTGTGCCTTCATATTTATGGGGTTTTGTGTCTGCTTCCTCATAAGCAAAACAACGCGAACGGAGAGTGTAAGAGGAAGGCAGGGTGCTAGCAAGGTATTTTGCTTCCAATGAAAATACATTTCATCCTCTTCTCTAACAGTATTTAGCAACTTTTTACCAGTTGGCAGATCTTAATATCAAGAATCAAACAACTACACTGAGATCTACCGTATTTCTGTCAACGGGCACCCTCGTAGGTCAACGTCTGAAACTCCTGAGCAAAAAATCTCAGGGGAGAAGATGAGCTGTACGAGTTTAAAACCGGCGGGGGATGCGGCAAGTGGAAAGAAAGTTGCACCGCTGAAGGCGCAGCAACGCAGTGCTTAACACGGTCCCGGGACACCAGCACGCAGAGTCAGCTTCGCTCTCCCCCGGCGAACTAACAGCCTGAGAGGGTGTCAGTGACCACAAAGTCGGTCCCATTTCGAGCCTGATCGCCCTACCTGTCGGGAAGCAGCTCTGCCCTCACAGTGGCAAGTTTGGGTGCACGCATCACTCAGGCTAGAAACCTTCTTTTCCCCCCTCGCTCTCGCTGTGAGGAGCGGGACCCGGAGGAGCCGCAAACCCGCAAAAGCAGCGCGCGGGTCCCCGCCGCCCGCCCCTCCCGTGCAGCCCCGCGCCGCCTTAACGGGAGGAGGGGCTCCTCGGGGGGCTGTCACTCTCCTTAAGCCTTTCCTTTCAAGCTTTGAATGTGAGCTGCCCTCCAGGCCCCCGCTCTCCTTCCCTCCCTCCCTCCAGCGGATCGTAAAGAGAGGAGGGAGGGGGAAAAAAAAAAAGTTTCAACAACAGGCTGGACCAATGGGAAGTGGTGAGGCAGGGAAAGGGGGCCGAGCGAAGGGAGAAAAAAGTGGAGAAAAGGAGAAAGAGAGCGAGAGAGCGGAGGCTGGGGGGATGTGTAAAAGAAGAAGCGTCGCTAATTTTTTTTGTTTGTTTGCTTTTCCATGCATGCATAATAAGATCTAATCAGAGCACGTTGCCGCTGCTTGAAGGGCACTTCTGTATTTAACGCCTCGCGAAGGAAAAAAGATCCAGAGACGGATCCGCAGAGCCGCTTGCGGAGCGTGTTGACAACAGAAGCGGCATCGGTCGCCCGGAGAAAGAGACCCCGGAGGCTGCCTCTTCTTTCCCGGTGCTCAGCTTCGTACCAGCGGGGAAGAGAGATTTCTGGTCGCCGCCGCCCGAAAGCGCAACCCGAACCGACAAGGGAGCGAGCGGAGCCGGCACCGGGAATGGGATCGGAGCGGCTGGCATGTGCGGAGATGCCGCGAGCGGAGAGTTAAAAGCTCCCGAGGAGGCGGCAGCAGCAGCTGGGCATTTATTTCGTGCCAAAAAAGAGGGAGAGAGAGAGAGAGGAACGGAACTGCGTAAGGAGCAGGACGGCACCATGAGCTCTAGCGGCGCAGCCCGCGATCCCCCGAGCGCGCTCCGGAGCCGATCTCCGCCGAGCCCCCGCCGGCACTGATCGTCCGGCCTCCCCGGGCGCCTCCGCCGCCTCGCCTCGCCTCGCCTGGCCGGGAGTAGCGGGCGCGGCGCACGGGACGGCGCCTGCCTGGCCCCGCGGCCCCGGCGGGGATGGATTGACGCGGGGAGACCCCATGCGCACGGCCGGCGGGAGTTTGGCAAACTTTTCCGCGGGCGGCAGCTCCTTCTCTTCTTCCTCCTCCTCCTCCTCCTCCTCGACGCCGTCTCCCCGCGCGTGGCCGCCGCCCGCGATGTCTCGGGCGGGCGCCTGGCTGTGTCTGGCGGCGGCGCTGGGCGCGCTGTGCCCGCCGCGGGGCTCGCAGGGCCGGCGGCTGATCTGCTGGCAGGCGGTCCTGCAGTGTCAGGGGGAGCCCGAGTGCAGCTACGCTTACAACCAGTACGCCGAGGCGTGCGCCCCGGTGCTCCTGCAGCGCGGCGGCGGCGGCGACGGGGCGGCGGGCGCTGCAGGCGCGGCCGCCTCCTCCAGGCGGCGGTGCCCCAGCCACTGCATCGCGGCGCTCATCCAGCTCAACCACACCCGGCGCGGGCCGCCGCTCGAGGACTGCGACTGCGCGCAGGACGAGAACTGCCGCGCCACCAAGCGCGCCATCGAGCCCTGCCTGCCCCGCACCAGCAGCCCCGCGCCCGGCCCGGGCCCCGGCGGCGCGGGGGTTGGCCCCGGCGTCATGGGCTGCACGGAGGCGCGGCGGCGCTGCGACTGGGACAGCCGCTGCAGCCTGGCGCTCGGCCGCTACATGACCTACTGCGGGAAGCTGTTCAACGGGCTGCGCTGCACGCCCGAGTGCCGCGCCGTCATCGAGGACATGCTGGCCGTGCCCAAGGCCGTGCTGCTCAACGACTGCGTCTGCGACGGGCTGGAGCGGCCCATCTGCGAGTCGGTCAAGGAGAACATGGCCCGGCTCTGCTTCGGCGCCGACGCGGGCGGCAACGGCGCCGGCAGCAGCGGCGGCTCGGACGGCGGCGCGGAGGAGTACTACGACGAGGACTACGAGGAGGAGCCGGGGCACAGGGGGAGGGACGACGCGGAGGACGACGCGGGCGCCGAGCTGGGGTTTCCCGCGCAGGGGGACGGCGCGGGCCGCGCCGCCGCCGCGGTGATGGGCGCGCTGCTGCCGCCGCTGCTGCTGCTGCTGCTGCAGGCCGCGCTGCCCTAGCGCCCGCGCCGCGCCTCACGCTCCTTCCCTCTCCGGTGGTTTTTCTTTTCATTTTCTTTTTAACCGCTCTGACATGAAGATTAGCGAGGGGGGAGCCGCCAGGACTTGCTGCCAAAGCTGTTCCCTCACTGGTTAGTCCACGACCCGGTTCCCGCCCGCCGAGCCCCGCGGAGCCTCCGCCGCCCCTCAAGGATTTAAGGAACTAGCCCACCGAATAAATCCTGTGCTCTACAGGGCTCCCTCTTGTACACGCATCTTCCCTCTAACAAAAGCGTGCCAGCTGCCTCTCCCCAGATGTTTATTTTTGTCAGTTCTTTATTATACCAAACAATGCAACTTTTTTTTTTTCTTTTTTTTTTTTAAAAAAAGAGCTCTGCACTGCCATCTTTGAAAGACACTTTTAAACTCGACAACGTGTATGTACAAATATCCTGAAAAGTTATATTGCCTCTCATCGTATCAGGGTGCTGACCTCTGGTAAATCTTATATGAAAAATGTATTTAAAACTGGGATTTGTTACCAGTCGTTCTTCTTTGTATATAGAATTTTATAAATCGTATGCTTTGGGGATAATTTATTTAAAAAAGAAATTAAAAGTTTTAAATCCACATCCTATTTGCCAGATAATTTCATTTGCTGTTCTTTTGTGGAAAGGTACATATTTCATTTTATGTTTAAGGGGATATCAGCGACAGTAATTCAATGAAGTATTTTCTAGCACATCAACTGTACAGTGTATTTTATAGATTGGAAGTTAACTTTCTTATTTGGAGAGACTTTATGAACTTTGTAGAATTGTATAAAAGCATTTCTGAGCTGCCTTAAACCTTGTATTTTTTTTATAGAAGATGTAAGAATGGCCTGTGTTTTAAATATGTATGGCTTTTTGTACTCTCTAAACGTTTAAATTAGTAAAGAAAGAGCTTTAAATAATGGATGTGGTGAAATTGTTTTCTAGGGACACTTGAACTTTCAGCACCCGAGGCTGGAAGCGGGGAGAGGGGGGTGGAGTGAACCACAGAATAACAGACCAAAAACAATCAACAAACAAAAATCTCTGCCTGCCTGTAATGCTTTACATAGATGTAAATTACTGCTATTCTTACTTTAACGAATAATTACATGCAAGAAGTAAATACAGCTTTGAAAGTACTACTTTAAAAGAGTGGTTGATTTTATACTGCGTTGGCATGGTAACTCGTCACGGCCTGAAGAGAGTAAAGCAATTCAAGGACGCTGCTTCTGTATGGATGTGGAATTACTAGTGCACTGTGCTTTCTTCCTGAAGTGGAGGCATGTTGCTCTGACACTCTTAGGAATGCTCCTAGACATGTAATCGAGTGAATGCTGAGAAATTCATCACACAGGTGGCAAGAGTTTCGAATAAGGATCTGTGTGCACGCCGTGGCACATGCATGGCGAGGTGGGGCGTGCAACGAAATGCACGGAAGTTTACCCATTCGGCCTGCCTTCTCTCACAAAGAAGAGTGCAAAAGTAAACACAGTGGAGGGATCAGCATTCACTAGATCGTCTAATATTGTTCTTGGGAGTTGCTTTGCATCGTGCTGAAGTTTGGTTTGCTGCCAGAGCTACTGATCTACACTCAAACGCCCTTAGATAAATAATTACACTCTTAAGCTGTGTTGAGTGCTGATACACTTGACCTTGTAAATAGAAATGTTTGCAGTAGGAATAAACTCCAGCATTGGAAAATCTTATAAACATTAACACAAAAGAGAGAGCTCAGTACTCTGGGGATTTGAGTTGGCCTGCGTCAAGCTAGGCACTCACAAGAAAAAAAAAAAAGAAAAAAAGAAGGAAGAAAAGAGGGGGGCGGAGTTTAAATATCTTCTATTCATGGTGTTTATTTAAAGCTTTTCATTTTAAATACTGTGGTTGGAAGTGAGTCAGAAGTTTAAAAGCTACCACAAATAAACTCTGATTGAGGGGACAACAGATTAGCAAGATAAGTGTCTTTTTCATCTTACTAGATCATGACAGAGGGCAAATCCACATCTGTCTGTTGTGTAAGTCAAAACAATTAGAAATCCTTGCTTCTGGATTAGTGATTTCAACAATAGATTATTTTATTATTTCTTTAGGGTGTGAGTTTGATTAGGTCGTCCCCAGTGATAAACGCACATAGGCACACATGGACACACAGAAACCCCAAATTTTTGTTACACCAAACAAGCGTATGAGTATGGTGTGCAGCTATGACCCGAACTTCATTTTTAAAAAGTCATCCAAACAATTGAGTAAGATTATTGCTAAAACAAAGCTGGAAACGTTATCTCATCAGGAGGTGGACAGAGTAGTTGGGTGAGACTTGTAAACAGAGCCAGCTTTATTTACCAATAAAGTGCTGAGTTCACAGTTGCGTAGTGGGTGTTCTTAGATATTTTCTCTAGTTCTTCAGGAGATGCTCGGGAGCATACTTGTAGTTTGCCAACAGTTAGCACCCACAAGGACTTTTAACTCATTGTTAATGAAGAATTAAGTCCCAGCTAAAGCCTTTATTTTTCTTCAGTTAGGAGTAACGCTATCACCAGAAAAGGACTGATAGTTAACAGCTATAATAAGCTCAACTTGATTTTGTGGGCTCCTGTCAAAAGCATCTGCCTGGAAAAATCAACACTGAGCATTCACTAGCAAGGAGGACTCATCTGTGTGGTTCCTTCCCTACAGAAAGTGGATTGTTTTAATTTAAATGATTGTATAATAAACACAGCTGAACTAATTCTGTCCTGTGAGTTCCTCCTCATAAAGAGATAACTCTGAGTTTTGTTGTCTTGTAAGCAATATTTCCAGGATGGCTTCCAGTACTGGTGTGCGTCCCAGCCTACGAAGTCTGTGCAGATGTTGATGTCCATCAAATTTGTACTTCTTTGCTTGATTTTGAGACAAATGGATATTCTTGAAATGCCAGGGGATGTGTCAAGCACAGCCTTAACTGAGGAAAAGACTTTGCGTTCCCTGACAGAGAGATGTTTTCTGCAGGAAAGGAAGTTCTGTCATTTGTCTGGATGTTTGAAAGTGCTCCTTGCTGAGGTCTTGTCCAGCCAGTCTCTTCTGGGGGAAGACAGAACTCTCCACTATTCCATGTAAAATAATCCAGTAGATTCTGCTCCCTTTTTATTCCCAGTTACCAGGTTTGAATTCTTGGTGACAGTTTATTTGTCTTTCTTTGGAGGCACTTCAGTGACAAATGTTTAAGGGAGTGTGGGACAATGGTGGAGAACAAGGAGGCAGTTCATTGAACTGACAGTGACCATACAGTAAATAGAGGGAGATTCAAGCTTCACTGATCACCCAAGCGCACAGCAAGGCTTTTGTATGCCATCACAATGGACATAACATAAGGTCTCTGTTTATTTTTAACAATAGACACCAATGTATATAGGCAGGCATACATAACTTTCAAAATTGTTATGAAATGAAGCCTTACGCTGAGGGAAAGCAAATCTTTGCTTTGACCAAGTCCTTCATGGTCACACTGGAAAGCATGATGGATTTTAGTTACATTACAATCTTCTCGTTGCTCCTCCTTGGAGCTGTTAGTGTACCAGATAGCTCACTGCAGGCACCCCATGTGTAACGCATGTCTGTAGTGGGCCTGCAGATGTGGTTGCAGACGGCTTTGCAGGTGTGGAACAAGAAATTCCACCTCAATGCAGTGCAATGCAGTACTTGCTTTTTGGTTTGGTTTATTTTCCTTTTGAGTACACTGGAGGAGGGTGAGAGGAGCTCCAGAATAAGCAAGGTGCGTGTGTGGAAAGCAGTGGAACACAAAGTCGTCACCAGCTGAGTCATGGAAAACAGTGCTTTAGTGACTGAGTTGCATTGCATCTTCAATGTCATTAAAACAAATTCAGACCTTCAATCGATTTTGGTTTTGTCCACAGTAGTAACATCGCAAACTCCCACACTGCCTGTGATGACATATGCATTGCAAGTCTTCAGGAAAAGTGGGTAGCCTTGCAACAGAAAACATTTTCAAATGGGAAGAGCAGTGCTTCTCTGTGAGATGGTGTGTGATACAGTTTTGCAAGCAGTAAAGTCGAAAGTTACTGTATTTTACTTGAGGCATTGGCTGTGGTAGACAGTTGAAAAGGTTCACATTCACTGTCTGAATGACATAAGTAATGCACTATTAGCATAAATACTTTCCAAGACATCCATTTAATCAATTTCTTAAATAACAGAATGATCTACTACAAAATAGTGGACTGTATACACTATATTTTGGCACAAAGATGGTCATTCTCCCACTAGTAACCAGGGGCTCTAAATAAATGATTTCAACAATGTTTTATTAAAAGAGGACAAGAGCCCTTGAGCTGCATTAATCGGGGAGAAGTCGAGTGGCACTTTTGTTATGGAAATGTTAAACACATAATAGTTCAGGCAAACAATGTGGAGCCACTTCATTCTCTCAGCCATGCTGACACCTCTTAAAGAGGAACTGCAGGGAAGGATGTGGGAAAGATTTGCTTTCTGAGGAAGCTTTCAGCTCATATTTTGGATAGTTACCTCCAAAACTCAGCAGTGGAAATGTAACTGAAAGGCATAAAAATAAAACAATAAAGAGAGACGATTTAGGCAGCTACTGCTAATGATTAGTACTTGGTGCCCAAAATCAAAATAGTCACTTGCAAAACCCCTCCTTTTCTTAAAAAGTTCTTTTCCTGAATTTGTTATGAGCAAAGGTTTGGAGAATGAACAACCAGTCTACTTGATAATCATAGAATCATAGAATAACCAGGTTGGAAGAGACCCACCGGATCATGGAATCCAACCATTCCTATCAAACACTAAATCATGCCCCTCAGCACCTCATCCACCCGTCCCTTAAACACCTCCAGGGAAGGTGAATCAATCACCTCCCTGGGTAGCCCATTCCAGTGCCCAATGACCCTTTCTGTGAAAAATTTTATTCCTAATGTCCAGCCTAAATCTCCCCTGGTGGAGCTTGAGGCCATTCCCTCTTGTCCTGTCCCCTGTCACTTGGGAGAAGAGGCCAGCACCCTCCTCTCTACAACCTCCCTTCAGGTAGTTGTAGAGAGCAATGAGGTCTCCCCTCAGCCTCCTCTTCTCCAGGCTAAACAACCCCAAATCTCTCAGCCGTTCCTCATAAGGCCTGTTCTCCAGCCCCTTCACCAGCTTCGTTGCTCTTCTCTGGACTCGCTCCAGAGCCACAACATCCTTCTTGTAGTGAGGGGCCCAGAACTGAACACAGGATTCGAGAAGCGGTCTCACCAGTGCCGAGTACAGAGGGAGAATAACCTCCCTGGACCTGCTGGTCACACTATTTCTGATCCAAGCCAAGATGCCATTGGCCTTCTTGGCCACCTGGGCACACTGCTGGCTCATGTTCAGTTGGTCCCCCAGGTCCTTCTCCTCCAGGCAGCTTTCCAGCCAGGCTTCTCCTAGTTTGTACCTCTGCTTAGGGTTGTTGTGCCCCAAGTGCAGGACCCGGCATTTGGCCTTGTTAAACCTCATGCCGTTGGTCTCTGCCCAGCAGTCCAGCCTGTTCAGGTCCCTTTGCAGAGCCTCCCAACCCTCCAGCAGATCCACACTTCCACCCAGCTTGGTGTCATCTGCAAACTTGCTAAGGGAGCACTCGATGCCTTCATCCAGGTCATTGATAAAGACGTTGAAGAGGGCTGGACCCAGCACTGAGCCCTGGGGAACCCCACTTGGAACTGGCCTCCAGCTGGATTTAACACCATTTCCCACCACTCTCTGGGCCCGGCCATCCAACCAGTTTTCCACCCAGGAGAGTGTGCGCCTGTCCAGGCCAGAGGCTGACAGTTTCTGAAGCAGAATGCTGTGAGAAACTGTGTCAAAGGCTTTACTGAAGTCCAAGAAGACACATCCATAGCCTTTCCCTCGTCCAGCAGCCGAGTCACTTTGTCATAGAAATCAATCAGGTTAGTAAGAAAGCGATCAGGTTAGATAATAAGGAGAAAGAAGCTGCAAAACATTATCAAGATGTTAGTTCAGACACAAACTGAAAGTTACAAAAGAGGGAAAAGAAAGGTAACTGGCTTTAGTAATGTCAGCAGGGCCAGAAAAGGAAGAGAAGTGTGGAAGTAAGATGAATATTCAGCTTTGGAGAGGATTTTTTTCCTATCTCCAGAAGCTGGTTAAGGAGCTGTTCACCCCTGTACTCTCGGTGTTTGTGACTCTGCACCTTAAACATTGTGTCCAGTTTTGAGATAACTCCTCCCTCCAGATCAAGGATACTGAGAAACTAGAGGGGCTAGAGGAAGGCTGCCAGAACAGCTAGAGTCTATGACCAATGAAGAAATTATGAAGGAGTGGAACTTCACTCTGGCTGAGAAGCGGCTACTAGTAATCTGGTCGGAGCCAATAGCGACTGGAATGGGACCTGTAAAGACTATGAGGTCAGATTCTTGGTAGTGTTAGAAGGTGCAGCAAGTACAAACTGTGGCTGGAAGGTTCAAACTGAGGAAGAACTTCAGGAGTGGCAGAGCAGCACTCAGGCAGGTTTCCCAGAAAAACTCTAGCACCCACATCCTTAGAGGTTTTCAAGACTTGGCTAGCAAGAGCCACAGCTTATTTTTTCTGATGCTGGCTGGAATGCAGCTTCTGGCAGAAGGTGGGAGTGGACATTTTCCAGAGGCCCTATCTAAATAACTTTCTATAATTCTGTGATCTTAATGTTAACATGACAATGGGAAATCCAAGATACTTTTGGGGTATATCTAGAGTGAGGTCAGGCTCAGGAATACACATGGCACACTTCGATAGATGTGGGAAGCTGGGGAGAAGAGATAGCTGTTACAGATGCCCACAAGGCCACAGAGGGTGGAAAATAGTTGAGAAGGGGCCAGTGGAAGCTTAGGAGGAGAACAGAGGCCAAAATTTATAATTTAGTCTAGGATCTGGGGACGAGAGAGTGAGAGCAAATACAATACAAGGGAAGCAATGAAATGTTAGGGAATATAATGAGGAAAAGGGAAGTGTCTGTCTGATAATAAGAGTTATTAATTGAAAATGGTCAGTTTGATTGGAAAAGGGAAGGGAAGGACAGGACTGAGAAGAGAATTTGGAGGAAACTGTAAGTGCAGAAGGGACCTCTCTTTCCTCTCCAAGAGAGAAATACTTGCTTATAAACACGTCTTTGGCACTCATCACCACCACACTATCTGACTGCCTGAAAACAATAGAAATACAAGACAACGAAGTCTTCTATCTTACAGCTATGTCTACATATAAATATAGACAGTGCTGTCACTGTATTTTTAACATAGTACTATCTGAGAAATTACAATGCTTTTTGTGTAGTCACAAAACACACCTCCTCATGGAAATAAACATAGGTTACTACATGTCCTCTCCTAACACAGAAATCAAGCCACACCTGTTCATAATGTCTTGTACTAAAACAATGTGATCACCTACTGCTTTATGATGTGAGTGTATATTTGGGTTGCAGTAGTTTTCATTGTTTAAAAAATATATACGGTTAGATGATTTGAACAAAACAAATACAAGCACTACCGTTTTCCGCCATCCACTGGCATTTATGTTAAGCCTTCCTCTAATTCAACCAGTGGTAGCAGTTGAAGAAATGCTGTTGTAGGTATGATCTTTGTAGCTTTAACATGATGATCCCTAAATCTGGAAACTTCTTCACCAGGATATATGCCTGTCTTCTGAAATTCTATGGCTTTCTGACACAGGAAGTCACAAAATGTTTTTTAGACAGTGGGAAAGAAAGTGCTATCAGAAAAACTACTCAGTAGAGATGGTCGCCGCGTTATCTCTTCTCCAGAGTTACACTGTCATTCTAAACTCATTAATACATTTTGGATGTTATGTAAAAGTGGCTATAGCAGGAAGTAGCAGTCCAGAGACATTCTTATACTATCTTACTTTTCTTTTTGCATACCATGCTCTTTGTATGGTATACACTTATTTAGGTGCATACCATATGCTTGAAAATCAGTCTGAAGGACACAGGGAAGTCAACTATAGACACTTGTCTGGTTCTTTGCATCTCAGGAACTGAGGCCATGGAAGTGAGTACAATATAAGAGTAAGAACTATAGAGGAAGGACTGAAAGAACGTTTGTCCAAAACGTCTTACTTTTTTGTGGTGTAGAGTCTTGTTTGCATAGTTCCAGATCCTTGAGTCCCATGAGAGGAAGGTTAAGTTTGCAATAGTGTAACTAATGTCAGTATTTAGCCTATAGCTTTGTTTCTGTACCTGGAGTGAAAGACTACTAAGCCAGATAAATGGCAACTGAGAAGACACAAGGTTATGTGAATCAACAGGCAACAAAAACTTGGGTTTGGCCTGGTCTAGTTTAGAGAGTTGGCCAAAAAGGCTGCTGAGGTGAGTAAAGCTGAGTGCCTGGAAGCATTGAAGAATGTGTTACTGTGCAAAACCTATTGTTAGAGTGACAAAGGCATGTTTGGAAAAGGAGCAGATACAAAAGCCAAGGAAATCTGTGAAACTGTGAAACCTTTTCCCTTTTAGGCTGTACAGACCTTGAGTAGCTTCATTTTTGGTAATACTAGGCTAAATTTTAGAATATATTGACTGTGTGTAAAGTCTGAATATAATCCTTCCCATCATACTCAGAAATAATTCAGAATTTTTTCAGACATCATTGGGAACACTTCGGTCAGAATATTTTCTATTTTGCCAAGTTTTCTGTGCAGTAAGCAAGCTGAAGCAATTGAGTACTTCCTTACTATTAAAAAGCATCCTGTCCCATAAACTGCGTGCATGAGCTAGCTGAAGTCTGCCTTTTTGATATTCATGGGAGCAACTTTGATTTTATCAAAGAGTTTTGTAGGCAAAGTTGTGAGAACAAGTGAAAACATTGTGTGATGATGGTCTGCCCAAACAGATTTAAAGCCCAGAATGGTCTCAGCGTTCTTCTCTGCAGATCAAGGGAGATACTTGCACGTCACTAGCTTTGACTCATACCTGTTTTCCCTAGGGATAGCTATGCCAGGAATTGTCCCTATCATTGGACCTGATTCTACCAAGACCCAACCCTCATACCAGGGTACAAAACCTTCTTTAAATTACACCTGCCTTTCAGTTGTCTCATGGGATTCTACATCAGCTGGGAAATGCTGCTTGGAAAAATGTTCCGGTCTTAACCCCTTTCTCCCTTCCTGCCCTTCTGTGTGAGGAGATTAGAACAGAATGCAGAAAGCTGGTGAAACTACCTCAGTTCTGTCTGGAGAGTCTTCTACACAAGGGCAGTTCTAAATCATGTCTGCTGCTAAAATGGAAAGGCACCCAGTCATAGATTTTTGCCAGCAGAACTTCTTTTATGAAGCAGGAATAACTGTAGTAAGTCAGATACAGGCTTTAAAATTACACCAATATGGCCTTGACTCATTGTAGTCTATAGGAATCCTTTAACTTTCATTTGTTTGGACTATTTTTGTGAGTCTTCTGTGGGCGAGCTTTTTGGCAAAATAGTTCTGTGAATAATTAGATCTGCTTTATATTTTGTGGTTTCTGTTTTGGGCGGAGTAGTGTTCAGAACTTTGCCTAAAACTCTGAGAGAATAATGGTAAACCTTTCATCCTGATTCCCTGATTCTCAGTGATGATAATAAGCTAAGTGGAAACATGACTTTGTTTTAGAAATGTTTCCCTAACTATTTACAACTTTTACAAATTGCTACATGTAAGTTACATTTAAGTATGCAAATAATGACAACACTGTACTTTGTGTGTCAAGACCCTAGGTCAGAAGAAAACTAATGAAAATTAAAATATTATTTTCTGCAAGGTTATAATACAAATTGTTTACCCTGGGAGATAAAATGTAAGGAGCCCTGGGCCAGCAAGACAATCTAATATATTCTGGAGAAATGATCCCAAATACTATTTCAGATGCATTATACTGGAAACGTAAATCCTAAGAAGGATATGTGATTTCAAAACTAAACTGCATTTCACTTTTCTGAATTTCCGTGAATAATTATAATGCTATACATACCTTCAAAGAAAATAATGTAATATCACACCAAAGCTGAGGTTTTAAACATAAGAACCTTCAGGAAATTCTGTTCTAGATGAATGATTTTTTTTTTTCTTTTTTTTTAATTTACCTAACTACTTATTTACCTAACTACCTATTTAACTATTGTCTGTAACAACAATTAGTCACTCTGGTGAAAAAGTGATATAGTATACCCGCCAGGCTTGCTTTTCTCCCAGGATTCCTATTCTCCATTTTTTTAAGATTTGCTTAAGAATGTGAAAGACATGGTTTCAGAAACACACTGCCACTTTAAGAGGCTACAACATGCCTATTAATAATTGTATTACTCCTCTATTATTGTTAAGAATAATGAAGGAATGGGAACGTTGGCCCCCAAGCTGAATTTATCCTGAAATGTTTTCAATTAACTCTTGGCACTGGCAGGAAAGCATCAAACCTTTCCCATGCTGAAATATGGAAAATCTGCAGGGAACATCCCAGCAGGAGTGGAATTTCATTAAAACAAGCACATCATAATTCAACGACTTCTGCACTCTCTTTAAGCCTTTCTATTGATAAGGAGTCCGAGGCGATTTTTATGGATTTGCTAGGAGAAATGATTTCATAAGATCTTTTCAAAGAATTTGTTTTGGCTGAGGCTTTTAAGTTATTATCTACTCCCTCATTTAAAAACAGTAAGACATTTGGCAGACTGTGACTAGTAGATAAGAGGCCAACCTGAAGAGACTTTAAGCAAAATTTTATCCTTCAGACAAGCATTTTCTGTAGTCTTGTAGGAACTGACTCCACAATTAATTTCCAAGATTTTTTAAAGAAGTTATTGCTATTAAAACATGCACTTTTGAACAATTAAATGTGGAGACTACAACAAGCTTGGGGCTAATACAGACATAGACATTTTAATATGAAATACACTCATTTAGTAGTAAAATGGTAAATTGATGTGTTGATTTAATAAAATGCACATCGCTTTGCTCAGACATGCTTTGTCTTAAAACATTTGTCTATTCTGTATATAAATAAAATTAACACACATGGAACATAGGAAGTGTATATATTTCAAATGCTGCAGGATGCTTAATATCTTTTTGCTACTTTATGATTTTATCTAGACATACATCCACTCCTAAAAAATAATTTTTCCTATTTGGATACAGGTAGGATATAGAAGCATAAATTATTGCTCTTTATAAAACACTATCATTCACATTTATTAAGCTGTATTATAATCAAGTAGTTATATTAATCCCCACAAAAATACAGGGTGCATTTAAACTGTCAGATTGACAGTTTAAATGACAGATGTCAGTCTTGGTTTCCTTGTTTTGAAGTCATATTGAAAACTTACAAGAATGTCTTGTCTTTTTTCCACCCAGTGTTCAGAAACCCACTTACTTATTTGCTGCCATTCTCTCGGTCACACTGCTACTCCCAAGGCATGAAAAGTATCGCAGAGAGTTAGGAGAGAGAGCTGCTGGGGGGGGCACCACACAGAGACAGGTTTTGAAGAAAGACATGGTACCTTGGGTGTGTTTGCTTTTGGTGGGGACGTAATTTTTTTTTCCCAGCCCTATCCCACTGCTCAAAAAAGACGCCCAGGTTAAATGTCTCCCATGCTAGCTCAAGACACAGCCTCTCCTCACGTGACTAAAGTGGTGCATGTTAACACGATGGCTCAGTTTGTCACCCTAACATGTAACTGCTAGAGTCACATCGTTATCATTACTGAACATGCACTGCAGAAGTCCTAGACATGGACAGGACAACACAGATAGCCAAATCAGCCTATGTGATTTGAGCCCACACTGTCACAATTCTGCAGCATGTCTTTCATTCAACATGAACAAGAGGAATTTGCAGAAGCACATATACCTATATTTTTACAGCAATCTGGTTTTGTCTTCAACAACCAAGATTTATTCTGAGATTTTAGCAGATAATACTCATTTGTAGCTTACAATGCTTCTTTCACACGTATGATAGATGAAGAAACAATGTTAGAGTTAAGAGTACCACGTTGAGTTGAGAGTTCCATTTTTCTGGAGAAAATAAAACCAAGACTCTGCAGGATTTTTCTGCCTTTAGTTTGCCATGTTATACCTACACCTTTTGTGTCTTCAGCATCCTGCAGCAAGGGGTTCCACTGCTTAACTATGCAGTCCACAGATTTTCCTTTTCTTTGGTGGGACTTTGCCACCTGAAACCCTACTGTTTGGGGGCAGAGGGAGGGACGGGAGATTTCTTGACACCTCTCCCTTGCCTCACAGTGATTTTATAGTTCTTTTCCACATCCCTTCTCAATCCTGAATATTTTGTGGAGCCGTTCCATCCCTTTGACCATTCTTCCTGCTCTCCTCTGTACTACCACTAGTTTTATTCTAATATGTTGAGGATAAGGGGAGCAGTGATCTATTGGAAGACTAGACAATTTCCGAGTTCAAGAATATGTGGATGGATTTCAACCAGTTAATTCAGAGAATTAACCATGACAGAGTACTTCTGGTGTGAGATATCTAAAAAGTAATGGCCATGATTGGCCACTAGTGCCATAAACACAGTGACTTGGGTATTTTAGTTCAGTTTACAGTGGATGAGCCTAGTTGAGGACAGGAATGTAATGAATGGTTTAGATTTTTCATTTATGTCAAGGTGTATTGCATGATATAGCAAGCCCTTTACTCTTTTTTCCTCTTGATTTCTTTAAAAGATGGTTAACATGCTGTGACCTATACAGAGACAGAAATTTAAATTCACTAATTTTTTTGACACTTTTGATGTCTAGTATCTTGGAAGATTTACCAGGGAAAGGATTGCCCTGCACTTTCCCCACTTTATACACATTTTTTTACCATTATAGCCCTGCCCTTCTGCTGCCTTGTTAGACTTACTGTTGTCCATTTAATGAGCATGACATAGATTAGAAAAGAAAGAAATGTTGAGTGCTAATTGTTATTAAGGACAAATTACACTTTGATCTCTTACCTTTAAAAAAGAGATTTTTGCTGTCCTCATCATTAGGATTCTTACAATGCATTTACCCATAAAATGTCCAGCACTGGTTGCTACCCTTTCCTTTTAAGACTCCTATCATGGTCTTCCTACTTAATTACAAAAACTTGCATTTTGTCCTCTAGACTCTGGACAGTACAGCATCCTGTTATTCAGCCTAGAAGTCAGAGCATGCACTGCTTTTTCTCCTTGTGATTTAACATCAGAAGCAGACTTTAGAACAGTGCTGTATCTTGCAGAATATTCCCAGAAATCATTCACTCATCATTAACTCGGTACTATTTTTGCCTTCTTAAGGCATGACACAAGATCAATTATCTGGGTCCTATTTGATGAGATAGGTATTCAAAAGACATTTTTTACCAACCCAGAAATGCCTTTTGGACCAAATACCTTCGCGTCTAGAACGCCTGGTCTTGCCTACTGATGACATATGTATGATGACGTATTGATTTATGAAATTAGGACTTTTTTCTTTACAGGTTACTGTCAAAATTGTTTTTCAAAATCATGACTGGGAGAGCACAGTTAACACTGTCAGCACAGACAACAATGTTTAACAGTATTAAGATAGTCATTAACTGGAGTTAATTCTCCAGAAAAGTCAGGTATTCACAGTTTCTATTGATGCAAGCTACCTTTTATGAACTTGGACAGGATGGCTTATGAGTTAACATTTTAGCAAATATACTTTACTACCATGCCCTCCCTTCTCCCAGGGCCACTTGAAGTACAAAGGGAAAATGCTCATCCTTTTGGTGCTTTAAACAGGTTTTGATTCTTGACCTGTTAGAAGTATAATGCCATATTAGCCTGGGGAACTTCTACAGTTTGTCGTATCAGGCAATCTTACATTCCACGACAGATTGATTGAGGCTGATTATGAAACCATTTATCCGATGGAAAGAAGAATATGAGCAGCATGGTCAGACCACGATAACCTCAGAGACATCAAACACAAATCACAAGTGAGAGTGAAAAAAAAATTATCTCAAGTGGTTACAACATAAAAGAAGAGCATGGAAGTGCAGGACTAGAATGAGAAAGTCTAACATATAAGTTAAGAGATAAAAAAAGCACATAAATAAATAATTCTGTAAGTTCATAAGGGATCCAAGTGAGAAAAAATAGCCGAGATTTTCCCAAGAATACAGACTGAGTGACATCCTTTGTATGCAGATTTTCAGTTTTATCTTACAGAGGATTTCGGAGAAGACATCCTTCTTTCATTCTTTTCTTGTACATATATATATGTGTGTACAGACAGTTATTTTCATATTCATATTATGTGCTATATATTTATCTTAGGAAGAGAAGGTCAAAGTGAATCAACAGTTAGAATGGGAAGTTTCTAATGGTCTGATATGTGCACTGCTTGGTTTTACATGCTACCACTGGTCTTTAAGAAAGGTCTGTTGCTGGGAAAGTTGAGCTTCTCTCTTTCAGTAGATGACCCCAAAGTATCATCAGTGAAGAGCTCTGGATGATGTTTTTCATTCTCATACATAGCGAGATTTTCAGGGTACTCTTGATAAGCTTTTAGTTTATAAACCTATGCAATTTTTCTTTCAAGCCTCAGAGAGAGATCTCATAATCCATTCTTTATGCTATGTGATGCTTTCATCTAAGTTAAACAGAAAATATCTTCCAGAAGGGGGATCTGAGGATTTTTCACCTTCCCATGTGCCAAGAAACTAGACACTATTTCTTCTGTGTAAAAGTCACGATCTTGTATCATTTGAAAACAATAGTCAGTTTTAGTATGTGTGGAATAGGACACATGGCTAATATACCCTATATAGATATTATATGATGATTACAAAATAGGCAGCCTTGATTGTCTTGTTTGCCTTTACTATAATCTTTTGAGTTTGCAAGAGGTTTGGCCCTTTATACATACAGCATGTTTTCAATCTGAGTACCTGATTTTTAAGGGGTTATATGCACAATTTCTTTGTGTATACTTGCTTATAAATGTGAAACTTAATTGATTAATCCTCTCTCTAAGCTTGTGTTTCTAATTGCATGTGAAATTACACCTGGAGCCATAGACTATTATTTGCTTTCATGGGGAACTTGATTTGGTTTAGTTTAAAAAATGCATTCACTTGCTGCAAGGCTTCACCACAAAGACTATGAACGCCTCAAAGCACTGCAGCACACTTCCCTCAGAAAGTCTTTTTTTAAATACGTATGCTATTATTATCCACAGTTTGCAGATTAGGAATTGAGGCTGAGAAAGAGGGAAGGTGACTTGCTCAAAATCACATGGGATATGCCCTTCCATAGGATAGGTCAATGAATTGTTTTCAAGTCTTTGGGGTCCTTGAACACTAGTTAGTAACGATGACAACAAAATACTAGTAGTGATTACCGTATAATAAATAACTTTTGCAGATATTATCTTAGCTTCACCTGCATTAGGACAAAGTCTTCTATTATTGTCTCTTAAGGGCCGAGTCAAAATCAAATAGCACAGGAGCCACATCATCAGGTGGCAAAAGTTATTTTACTATAAGGTTACTCTCACTATAATCAGTATTATTTTAGAAATAGGGTATTTTTATATTTCCTCAAACATAACTTTCTTCTTGATACAGGCATTAGTGCAGTTACTGCGCATTCATATCTACCTCAGCCATTGCCTCCGATTTAGACTTCAGGAAGTTCAAATCCAAATAGTTTTCAAATCCAAGCTGCCACTTTGATTTCATCACTTCAAACCCTTGTTGAGATCAAACCTTTGAAATGAGAAAAGATTTTTAATCCAGTTACCCCAGATGGGGTACAACCCTCTAGGTCCTGAGAGCTGCAGGATTAGGAATTCTCAAACGCCCCTCACCCACCCATGCACACACATGCAGGCACAAACAAACTGCCCAAATTTACACGCTTTTCTCACAAACAGTGCTCCAAACAAGCTGATGTCGTAAGAACTGGGAAATGCCTTTCTCCCTTCCTCTTTCTGTTATAAAGGAACATCCACATGCCCAGCACAGTCAGCTCCATCCTTATTTTGCAGGCCTACTTTTTCTTATTGAGTCAAATGATTCTGAGAATAGAAGAAATTCATAGTAGCTGTAAACAATACAGTTCACCACCTACCTTTACCATTATTTGCAAGATGGAGTGAACTTTCTATTTAAAAATTTACCTTTGCCTCACTTTCATAATATAGTGCTTAGTCTTGGATTCAATCTCCAGACAACTTTCTCCCTAAGACATATTTTGAAAGACCATGGATAATTTGCCATGAATGAAAGCTGAAATTAACAATTCCATTATCCTGTTTATAATTTTCAGAATTAGAAATTGTGGTATGCTTTCTGATTCAGATTACATGATCGGCTAATTTGTGGAGATAAAATTACATTTTACAGCAATAAAGGTGGATACACCATTCTTACAATAATAAAGAATTCACATGCATGGGTGATGTTAATAATAACCTATATTCTTGTAATTTTGGTGACATCATACTCAAACTATATTCAAAAAGTATGTATGTACTGCTACTGAGTGGGTTGGTATGTTGCTCTGTGACCCATGAAATGGGATCAAGAAATTAGTCATGAGCAGAAAGGCTGAATATGATGGGTAAAAACATCAGTGAGAAAACAGAAAGCCATGTTTAGTTTGTGGCAATTACATCTGGCATTTCTCCAAGGTATCAAGTGTATGTATGTGTCTGTGTGTCTGTGTGCTTGTGTGTATGTGCACAGGATTTATAAACAATTGCTTTTAAATTTATTTTTTATTATTTTGATACTAGTTCTCTTGGTCTTTCTAGGATAAGCAGCTGAAGGAAGTGCTGTTATAAGCTCAAATATTGAGTGACTTAATATAGTTTCGATTTCATAAAGAGCAGCATAAGGATAGAAGAATAAAGAAAACTAGGCAATAAACAAAGTAGAAAAAATTGTATCAGTTACTTTTCTAAGGCAATAATGATGAAGGAAACAAATGCCTTTGAAAACAACAACAAAGAAATAAAGCAATATCCATAAACCTCAGGTTTATGTGCCCTTTTTTTTTCCCCCCTGAATGAAAGTAAAGCAGTTAAGCTTTCGTCACAATAAGCAGCAGCCCAGGAGTAGACAGACAGCCTCCTCTGTGTGGGGAAGATTTATAGGGACCCCTCCCGGGCCCTTTGCAAGTCCAATTCATGGGCTCCCCTGACCAAGGCTCAGAGTTGTCTCTTCATAAAGGGACGAAGGGAAGGCTTGTCTTTTTCTTTTTTTTTTTTTAAAGTCACCATTTGTTATTAAAACACAGACTTCCAAATGACGAAGGAGAGAAAGTGTTGAGACAAAGATATTTCTTCCCTCTCCCTTGTGTGGTCTGGTGTATTCAAAGCAGCGGCCTGTCTAGTTTTACTGAGAAGGAGGAGTGAGCTGACTTAACGTGGATTGCAGCACTGCTGGGAGAGGGAGAGAGCAACTTCCAGTCAAAGTGTGAGCTGTTTTGCTGTCCGTGTGTGTGGACATACAAGCAAGAGAAGTGGCCAGTCTCTAGACACCTTCTTTCTAAGAGCCCTAGGGCAGATAATTGATGTGACAGACAATTCTCCTTAGCCCCCTGCCAACAAAACAGCTACTGGGCAGCTCACAGCTCTCCTCACTCAATAAAGGCCTGAACCTATCACAAAAAAAACATGTGAAAGATTTACTTGTTGTGAATAGCAACACCACAAATAGGAATAGCAACAAGTTCTCCCCCAACAATGTGTATTGACAAGCTGGGGCATGCAAGAAAACGATTCCAATGGTAAGCTATGGGATACATTTGTCCTAAATGTCTGTTGTCTTTTCTACTACCTAAGCAGAATTATAGTAGTACTGTGAAAGTTGCTACTTGAAAACCCATATATCACCTATGTAGGAGATAAATTACAAAATCCTTGTTCTGCCCACATCCCCATCTAATGGTGTACAGATTCAATTCTCAAATCATTTGTGCCAATTACAAATGAAAAGTACATAAGGAGGCACACAGCTGCTGAAAATTCTTGGTCAATTTTTCCTGATCCAGAGACCTTTGGCTGAAGTCCCCTTTTCTCATGAACTTATGTCATTACTTTGAAAAGCACTGCAATCAACTACTCAAGAGTGGTGGCAAAAATTTCATTTTGTCCCAAGTCTGGACACTCTTTTGTGAAGTGGTGAAGTTTGGTTCTTACTGTGTTGGCAGATGTCCTTTTGTGTGCTTAAGCTATACACCCATGGTTTCAGAAATACAATGTGACATACAGGTGATTTTAACCTGCAATGTTAATACTACTATTACAATAATAATTACCATTTAAAAAATCAGTACAATATTTTTTTTAAATCCTTGCTTCTAGCATACTGAGTGATATGCTGGCTCTGGACAGCAGGTTAAACCTAGGAACAACTGAGAAAGGCAAGGAAAAATTGCCAAGTCCTATTATCAAATTAATTACAATATAGAATGTTTTAATACCTAATCAAGCATTCAGAAACTAGAGACAGCTGCATGCATAGGCCAGTCAGACTTCATACTCTACTATCAATACAGGCAGAAACAGCAAAACATGTAAAGAGCTTAATCAAGGTATCCCAGCATTAGTGAGGCCTGGCATAAATAATCCCACTGAAACTATTGTCCTAGGTCAGAATAGAAGGCTATCTGCAAAATCTGCAAGTCTAAAGCCAGAAACTTTGGGATAAATGACTGCATATGATGTAATGCAAGCATTTCAGGTAGACAAAATTATTCATTTATGAGATACACACAGACTGGAGAATATAAACTAGCCAACATATCGGCTTCATACCAGAATTGGTATTTCTAGTCAAAGCCCTAGTTAACTTACTAATTTTCCAAAACAAACATTTATCAAATGACACTGCTTTGACTGAAGACATAGTTCAATATCCTGAGATGTTAAAAATATTGTACAGAACAATATTTTTTCAAGTGTGGCCCTCTGCAATCTGTGGTTGTGAGCATCTCTCAGGAGGTCCCTTGAAGAAACCAGATCATCAAGCCCCAGATCAATATGTTTAAATTACTATTCGGAGACCAAAGTTTTTTAAGGTCACAGAAATGAAGAGCAGATTGGACATGATTGACCCAGAATATCTGTAGAGAGGTTTGCAAATTATTTTTGCTTTTTTGCTTCCTCATACCTTTTGTCCATTTACTCATCACCACTCTGCTGGACTACATGCCAATGTGATTAATTTCTCATATGCTGCAGTAAATTCTTCACTCTCTCCTTCCTTGCTGTGCTAAGATAGGGAAGTGAAAGAATAACAGGGCAGAGTGGAGGATGCCAGCTTGTATTGCTATTGCCTTTAAAGCAAGAAGCCATGTTTGTGCGTGGGTGTGCTTGCACACGCATGTCTGTGCCAGTGCACATGACCTGTAGGGAAAAAAGCACCTCAAGTAACCAGATTGTAAGCCTCCTTTGACAGCACTTAGCAGTGTAAGGGGGCTGGCTGGTGCATGAGCTGTGGAGTCAGGGGTGAGCAGTGCAGAACCACTGGGGTGTGGAGAAGGATGTAGTATGGCAGGCGTCCAGCAGCACTGCGAAGGCAGAGTAGGTGCTTGCATGTGAGTGAGCAGGCAGGGCTGCCTTTGCCACAGGGCCATGGAGAGAGGGGGAGGAACAAAAGTCTCCATTTTGACAGCTCTTCTTCACCCATCAGCTCCATTTACTCAGTCTCAATAGCTGGGGCTCAACAGCAGCCGTGGCAGCAGCTCCCTCCAGGCTCCCACCTCTCCTCGGATGCGCACTTCCCAGCAGAAAGGAGAATGAAGAAGGGGACTGGGAGAGAGAAAGAAAGGGAGAGAGTGAAGGGGGGAGGGTAGGGAAAGAAAAGGGAAAAAACCCTTGCTGACACGGGGCATAACTTAATTTTCACGGTGCCGGGACAGCTGTATCGTGTAATCTGCCATGGCATGCCATTAAAACTTCAATGCCTTTACTGACCCAGAAGGGAAACTCAGACCGTGGAGAGCCTTTTGAAAAGAAGTGGTGATCTTTCACGATTTATGAGCTTGTCTTAAAGAAACAGACTCCACTCACTTTAAATTAATCACCCTTTTCAGGGTACATTGAAATCTGGGGTCTCTCAGCTGAAGACTGTGGAGACCTGGTACCTTATGAATGCCTGCCCTGTCTTTATTATTATTTTTATTTTATTTTATTTTTATGCCCAGCAAAATGGGTTGGTTTTCAGAGGAACTGTATCTTGCAAATTGACGTGCAAAATCCAATTACACCAATTCAGTGGAAGTCTGAATGGGGTAGCTGTGGCATTTACACATTCTTGTCCCTGCATACATTGTGCAGAGGGGAAAAGAACCTGAGAAATATGAGGAGTTAAGGACTCAAACACTAATGAAATGTGAGATATCTTCAGTGATACACCAGCTAGAAGTAAAATAGCAACAAGTCCCTCTTCTTCTGTTCTTCACATGATCCAGGGAACAAAGAGCTGTAAATTCATACTAATAAAACCTAAACAATTCTGAAATCATTAAAAAGCTCTGTGTGTTACAAGAAAGTGTGGATAAAACATTTCCTTCCTATGTTCCTGAAAAAACTGGTATGATTTACAAGAAGTATGCCTGGGTTTTAGATCTGCAGAAGATGTAAATCTGCATCTTTCCATTGTCTGCCAGTAGTATATCTGATTTACTCCAGCTGTCTGTCCGGACCCCTCTCTCAAGCACTTGCTTTCCTTGGCCAGCAGCACTTCTTAATTGGCATGTTTTTAATGTAAAGATAGTAAGTGACCCATCAATGTGAGAATTCAAAGCAATGCAGTAATGATTTTCACATCCTTAAAACTTTCCATATCTAGCGGGAGCAACATGCTTTTTGTTCCTTTGGTGAACCAATTATGGAGTAACTTGAACTAAATAAAAAAATCTCACAAACTCACAGGCACTGATGGAAATAAAGCAATAGATGAAAATAAGATCTGAGATCAGAGTGAAACATGTATACGGAACCTTAATATCTGAATTAATTAAGTAATCACCTGCCTTAGAAGGTTGGACCAATGAGTCCTCTAATGCACTTAATGCCATTCACTCTACTTTTTTCAGTAGTCCAACTTCTGACAATATTTTGAATTCTTACTTATTATAAATGCCAGAGTAGTTGCTCTAAACAAAAATTGTTCTTTTATCCATACTTTTTAGGGTTTTGAATTTTTGCCTGCTTCTCCAGAATCTATATCAGCCAGAGATAGGGCATGCAATCTCCTTTACATATCCATCTGTTATTTACACACAGAGCTAAAGAACAGTGTATGGGTGTGCACATCACTAATACCTACCCAGATGTGGGTACGCACATTTCCTGGGAACAGAGTAGCCACCAGAACTTTAGTCTGTAAAAGGCAAGTTTGTTTGTTTGCCTTATCTGTCTCCATATGTATACGTTGACATACACTCCAGTAGCTTCCGATATTCATTTCTAATAGTTGAGATATTCTTTTTTTAACGTTTTCAAAATGTATGCTGCTGCTGGTGCAGTTTCTGTGGGGCAGCTGGACTACATTTGGAATAAAAGCTGGCACCACATCTCTGTTTTATAGATGGTCAATTATTTTGAAGCTTGACAGTCAAGTTTTTCAACTTACACAAGGCTGGTCAGAAAAGTCCCATGGGAGGTGCTCCTTAAGGGCAAAAGTGTCCATGAGGGCTGGGCGCTCTTCAAGAAGGAACTCCTAGCAGCCCAGGAGAAAGCCGCCCCCAAGTTCCGGAAAAGTAGCCGGAGGGGTAAGAAACCAGCATGGTTGGGTATGGAGGTCCTAAGAGACATCAATAGGAAGAGGAGGGTCTACGACCTCTGGAGGAAGGGGCAGGCATCCTGGGTGGACTATAGGGAGGAAGTGAGATTGTGCAGGGAAAAAGTCAGGAGGGCTAAGGCCCAACTAGAAATGCGATTGGCCAAGTCTGTGAAAGACAACAAAAAGTCTTTGTACAAATACATCAACAGCAAAAGGAGGACTAGGGAGAATCTCCAGTCCATAGTAGATGCAGAGGGAACAAGAGTAACAGGGGACAAAGACAAGGCTGAAGTGCTCAATGCCTACTTTGCCTCAGTCTTTAACAGTAAGGAAAATTGTTCCCTCTGTGCACAACCCCGGGGGTTGGAAGAGAAGTATGAGATTCCCAAGGTCCAAGAGGAGGTGGTTAGAGACTTGCTTGCCCAGCTAGAAGCCCACAAGTCTATGGGGCCGGATGGAGTCCACCCAAGAGTTTTGAGGGAACTGGCGGATGTGCTGGCCAAACCCCTTTCCATCATCTTCCAACAGTCCTGGATGACTGGGGAGGTTCCGCTGGACTGGAGGCTGGCTGATGTTGTGCCCATCTATAAGAAGGGGCGCAGGGAGGATCCGGGGAACTACAGGCCTGTCAGTCTGAGCTCGGTACCGGGGAAAGTTATGGAGCAGGTGATCTTGAGTACTATCATGAAGCACTTGCAAGAGAAGCAGGTGATCAGGCCCAGTCAACATGGGTTCATGAAAGGCAGATCTTGCCAGAGTAACCTAATCACCTTCTATGTCCGAGCGACTAAACTCTTGGACGAGGGAAAGGCTGTGGATGTATCTTCCTGGACTTCAGTAAAGCCTTTGACACGGTTTCTCATAGCATTCTGCTTCAGAAACTGTCAGCCTCTGGCCTGGACGGATGCACACTCTCCTGGGTGAAAAACTGGTTGAATGACCGGGCCCAGAGAGTGGTGGTAAATGGAGTTAAATCCAGCTGGAGGCCAGTTCCAAGTGGGGTTCCCCAGGGCTCAGTCCTGGGTCCAGTCCTGTTTAATGTCTTTATCAATGACCTGGATGAAGGCATCGAGTGCTCCCTTAGCAAGTTTGCAGATGACACCAAGCTGGGTGGAAGTGTGGATCTGCTGGAGGGTCGGGAGGCTCTGCAAAGGGACCTGAACAGGCTGGACTGCTGGGCTGAGACCAACGGCATGAGGTTTAACAAGGCCAGATGCCGGGTCCTGCACTTGGGGCACAACAACCCTAAGCAGAGCTACAGACTAGGAGAAACCTGGCTGGAAAGCTGCCAGGAGGAGAAGGACTTAGGGATGTTGGTTGACAGTGACTGAACATGAGCCAGCAGTGTGTCCAGGTGGCCAAGAAGGCCAATGGCATCTTGGCCTGCATCAGGAACGGCATGACCAGCAGGTCCAGGGAGGTTATTCTCCCTCTGTACTCGGCACTAGTGAGACCGCACCTCGAGTACTGTGTTCAGTTCTGGGTCCCTCACCACAAGAAGGATATTGTGGCTCTGGAGCGAGTCCAGAGAAGAGCAACGAAGCTGGTGAAGGGGATGGAGAACAAATCTTATGAGGTGTGACTGAGAGAGCTGGGGCTGTTTAGCCTGGAGAAGAGGAGGCTGAGGGGAGACCTTATTACTCTCTACAACTACCTGAAGGGAGGTTGTGGAGAGGAGGGGACTGGCCTCTTCTCCCAAGTGACAGCGGACAGGACGAGAGGGAATGGCCTCAAGCTCCACCAGGGGAGATTTAGGCTTGAGATAAGGAAAAAATTCTTCATGGAGAGGGTAGTTAGGCATTGGAACAGTCTGCCCAGGGAGGTGGTTGAGTCACCGTCCCTGGAGGTGTTTAAGGTTAGGGTGGATGAGGTACTTAGGGGCATGATTTAGGGATTGGTGGGAATGGTTGGACTCGACGATCCAGTGGGTCTCTTCCAACCTGGCTATTCTGTGATTCTGTGATTCTGTGATATTACATTACAAGCAGTTTACACTCTTACTTGCTGGACTGTGGCCCACTGTGAGATATTATAATGGCAGATACATCAATTCAAGGGCAAAAAAATGGCATGCAGGTTTACTTTCTGTGAAACATTTCGGTCAGTCTATCTCAGGTAAGTAAGCTTAACGGTGCTGAGAAAAATCTATTTTTCCCACCAACAGGAAAAAAGGTTGTTGTTTTGGTTTGGGGTTTTTTTGTGTAATGTTGCATTTCTTATGTCACTCCAGACCTTTTTGTTGGATGGTTTATCCTTCTCCCACAGACAGAGCTTAATATCATCACTACAAGATTCTTCATTTGAGGCCTATAGAAAATGAATTGAATTATTGGATTTTTTTTTTTTGATCCCTACATCATTGTCAATGTTTGTACTTTGTAAAAAACTTAGGCTACTTTAGGCCCACTGTGGGGATGCATTGAAATAAGCGACTTTTACTAGTGGCCTCCCAAATGCGATAGATAACTGGAGGAGAGAAGATGTTTTCTGGACATCCCTTGTGAATCTTTTCAACAAGTTCTAGTCCAGCAGACAGTCCAGCAGTGACATTATACTTTTCATCTGAGTGTCAACCTATACATAACATAATCCTCAGCTGATACCATACTTGACCTTGTATATCTGTCAGGATACAGATGCACATCTTTTTCCATGTAGTGCAACAAAAGTGAAAATCTGGCCAATAAATGCAGATAACCATCAGTTAGTAGCCATTAAATTCAGGGCTCAGTTGTTTTCCTGTCCACCAAAGCTGGGAGAACACACACGTCTGTAGGCACCACTGTACTTATTCAAACCTAATGAGTTGTGTGAAAAGTTTTCACAGTTTTTCAGTGGTTTGGAGACCTAAACTCTGGTAGGTGGAAAGTGAATGAATTTATGCAGTTAATTAAAGCTGTATTTTTGTATAATGGCACCAAAGTCTACTCTGTGTATTGTGATGCCTTTATTTATTTATCCACCCTAGCCTGAGATGTCAACTTGCAATGGTGCTGCACTTCTGGCAACAAGGCACTGACATAGTAAGGAAAGAACTTTACTACCTCTTCCAGTGGCAGGGTTAGCTCATGCTATGGGGACGCTGTTGCAAAGTGCAGGAGGGCACTGTGGTCATCATTTTGCCTTATGGTATTTCCATGTTTTCAGAAGGACTGCTAGTGCTTTAAAAATAGAATATGTATAGAATATATGTAGCCTAAGACACTAGCTAAAATTAAGGCCCATCCCTTGAATTAGGCCTTTCTCAGCACAATTGTGGTAAAAACAGATGGATCCTTTTATTTTGGGGTAGGTTTTTTTCCCCCAAAGATGCCAGGAATTGAAGCTGTGGCATTAGGAATCCATGTGGACTGCCTGATTCTTTACAGAATTGAAAACTGGTATAAGTCCTGGAAAGACAGAATCACAGAATCACAGAATCACAGAATCACAGAATAACCAGGTTGGAAGAGACCCACTGGATCGTTGAGTCCAACCATTCCCACCAATCCCTAAATCATGCCCCTAAGTACCTCATCCACCCTAACCTTAAACACCTCCAGGGACGGCGACTCAACCACCTCCCTGGGCAGACTGTTCCAATGCCTAACTACCCTCTCCATGAAGAATTTTTTCCTAGTCTCAAGCCTAAATCTCCCCCGGTGGAGCTTGAGGCCATTCCCTCTTGTCCTGTCCGCTGTCACTTGGGAGAAGAGGCCAGCCCCCTCCTCTCCACAACCTCCCTTCAGGTAGTTGTAGAGAGTAATAAGGTCTCCCCTCAGCCTCCTCTTCTCCAGGCTAAACAACCCCAGCTCTCCTAGTCGCTCCTCATAAGATTTGTTCTCCATCCCCTTCACCAGCTTCGTTGCTCTTCTCTGGACTCACTCCAGAGCCACAACATCCTTCTTGTAGTGAGGGGCCCAGAACTGAACACAGTTACACAGACAATAAAAATACTCAGAGTACTCAGAGTTAGTATCACTTGAGTACCATTCTGGTAATAGAATTATTATCATATACCATACACTGCTGGTACTGACAATGCAGAACACAGGCTCTGAAGGATGTGGCCCAGTCTATAGTTTCTTTTATGTAGGCAAAAGGTCCAATAAAATTTTAACTTTAAAGTGCTAAAAAAAATCTGAAATTACTCTCATACCACATCTAGTAAGTTCTACTACAAAAGAAAACTCAAACAAAAATTGAAAAACTTGCAAGGATTACAGATACATATGTAAGGAAGCACTCTGACCATGGAGTAGCCATTTGGTGTACCATAATAATAAAACATTTTCTTACTCTATGGAACAAAGAGCAAATTATGTCACAGAGGAATAGGTATATGGGAAGCTAAATTGGAGTGTGGTTTGCAAATTTAAGCAGTGTTTTGCTAAATAATTTAAAACCAGAATAGGAATACTCCAATAGAAGTTTTGAGTAGTTAAGTGATATTATTACTCACCTGACAATTTTCTACATTTAAGGAACAATCAATATTTAAAGCATTACACTGGATTTTGTAAAAAAATTTTAATTAACTTATCAAGATTTTTTATTGATGTATTTTCTATGCACACTGACTAATTAGAAAAGTTTTAGCTTATTGAGAAATAAATATGCTAAATGTTAAAAATATTCAAGATGTTTGGCACTTACAAGCTTCAGTCAAACATAGATTACAACAATATTTGAAATAGATTCAGCAGTCTATCTATTCTCTTGATTTGCAGAAAGGAATCTTGGAGGCTTCCTGAAAAATTATCCTGGTGTTTAATGGCGAAAGCACCATCCTTGCCGGGGGGTTTCTGGGACAACATGAGTTTTTAAGAAGCCTCTTGGTTGAAAGGCAGCAAGATCCAAAATTATGATGGTAGGTAAGAGAAGATTGCAGATATAGGGGAGATTTTAAAAGATTAGGCACCCTTCTGCAGTTCAGGTTATCCAAGGATTCCTTCCAACCTCTTTGATGTTCTTCCAGTGCTAATCAGAAGTGGATCCTTGGGAATATCTTTGAACCCAGAAGGCACCCAGTGTATTCTGGTTCTTCAGTCAGGCTGCAATTTTAGTGAAGTCTCACATGTCTAAGACAACTTTCAAAGGATGCAGAATGAGGTTTTGAGATTACAGGTTGATCTTTCTGTTGAGAACCTTTCACCTTTCACTTATGGATAGAAATTCTGTGCTAAATTCTATTTGGTATGTTAAACCTAAGGAAGCTAAATTTCCTGTGAAGTATTGTAATCCATTGGACCCTTTCATTTTCTGGGCCCAGAATTCTTTGGATGGCTAGTGAAGCCAGACTACAGTTGTAAGAAGAGAAAAGTTCACATATTTAGAAGTAAAACTGAGTTAGGTCCAAGCCTGCAGGTGGTTTAGACCTATGCCAGCTAAATATCCATTCCTTGTAATAAAGACTTTGTCCTTTGTACTAAATTTCAATTTCTTCCTGGTTTGTCTTTCTTAATGCAGTTCTCTGCCATGCAGCAAGTATTCTGATAAAAAGTTGTTAAATTACTCCAGACCATTGTTTCACATGAAGTTTTTCAAAGCTTGGGACTGTGTGGAGTATAGAGTTGTGTGGACAGAATATGCCAGTTATGCACTGCATCCACAGAAGTTGAGAAATGTCAGAAGGAACCAGTGGGAAGAGAAAGAATTGCCCACAAACCATCTAATAGGATGCTCCATCTTTGATTGTCTTAAACTGTGAGGCTGTGTAACCATTGGGCAGGTTCTGTGAACATCTCTCTCGACACCTGAAGTTAAATTAATCTCACTGAGCATGTCTCTGAGATATTTAGTCTAAGTGATTTATGAGCCTTTTCAGTCAATAGAAAGGTATAGCTGTATCTGAAAGATGTCTCATTCTCCTGTGAAAAACTTACATAAGTGATACAGAGCGTCCTCTAAAAGTGTCAGGGTTTCTCCCTGTGCTAGGTGAAATCACGACAGATTAACCTCATGATCAGATATGTGCTAGCAGGAGTGAGGAGCAGATTACCAGTGAAAGTCAGGAGAAGTAAGGAAAATTTAAGACCACTGAAATATCAGATGGAGCCAATAACTTCAGAATAATAGAAAATAAGGGGACACCACCATGTTTTAGCTCTTAATTTGTCAGTGGATAAATTCCCAAAAGACTATTATTAGATTATTGATAAATCTCATTGTAAGGAGGAATTTTGAAAAGTAACTCCATTAATGTTTGAGTTTCATTCAGGGGACAAAGCAGTTTTAATTACTGTGCTGTAGTCACTGGAGGTGTAAGAAAGCAGACTGAAGGCATCAGCAGTTCAGCAAGCAAGTCTTTTGTATCTAATCATGTAGTAGTCCTTACTGGTTTGTTGAGATCAAGAAGAACTGAGCATGTTGAAAAGCACAGAGCAAATACAGATCATGATTTTCTAAACCTGCAGAATCCTAAGGACCAAAGAGAAATAGTATATATAATTTGTTTAGATGTTCTGCAGGTAAATGATATCTAAACAATACATTAAAACAATCAGAAATGCTGATTATCTGGTTTATAGTAAGGAAGGAAAAGGATATGATATGTATATTTTTATGAGATTATGTGCATCAGTCACATAATCTGAACATCTGTATTGTATTCAGATTTGATAGTTCCATTTCAAAAAGAGAAAAACTAACAGGATAGCTTTTTATGTAAAGACATGGCAGGATTTCAAGCAACAAGATATTAAAATTAGAGCTCTCTTTAGTTCTGCGGTTCTCAATATTTCTAATGAACACTGTTTCTGATTAACTACTTGAAAAAACTGGGAGCAGTAACCTTGCAGGAATGCTAATGCTGACATTTATTCTTTCTGATTTTAAATCTATTTTTTAACCTTTGTGCAGGACTTTTATTTTCCCCTTACTTTTCTGAGGATTTCATTTTGCCTCTGGTTTCTATGGTGCCTTCAATCCTCCTTCCCTTCCTTTGCCCACTGTAAGTGTCAAAATGTGCTATTTAGTTTGGAAGTTGTTCTAATGACTTTAAGGATTTGCAAAGCAAAGGAGAAAGTGGATTATTTAAAGAAGTGTACCAACACAAACTTTCAGAGTGGGGAGTAGAGCATAGGCAAGGTTGGAGAAAAAACAGTAAGTTTACAAACATACCCAAAACTCTAGGCCACTTAGCAGAACTGATGTGGAGATTTGTCATTGTCCTTGTTCCTTGCAGATACACTGCAGCTGTTTGAAAAAACATTCATACCGAACAGGTGTGCACCAGTCTAGACCCCTGAGCACAAGGTATTCCCAGGCTGAAAGGAATGATTTATTTTGTTAATATTCTATCTATACGGCCTTTTGAAAACATCAGGTGCTACTTAAGTGTTTTTACATTCAAATAGCAAAATAAATACTTGAAGCATCAAATATTTAACCCCGTCTTTCCCTGAGAAGCACACACATACAGTATTGTTCTAATAAATCCTTAATTTTACAGATTTCCTGCTGAAGTTTCTGAATAATGATAAGTTATTTGCTCAGAAAGATTTTATGGTCCTCATAAAAACTCAATTACAGTTTTAAAATAACTTGTAGTTTTTCTGTAACATGATGCTGGCATCTCGGTTCCCAGAGGGTATATTAAATTCAAGTAGCAATAACAAATCATTTAAGCAATAAATAAATAACCTAAGACTGAGTTGTTAAGAGTTAATAGTCTCCCATACACTCAATAGAGACTGAGGCTCCACTCTATTAAAGTGACCCCCGGGGCCATGGGCCAAATTGCACCCAGTTGTTTTGTGGAAGGTATTCATCCCTCACACATTCATTTCCTTCTTTATGTTGTCTCTTTTCATCAGTGAAGGCACTCTGCAGTCCCTGAGTCCAGAGAACAATTACGGTACAGTCTCAGAGAAAAGAAAGAAAACTGGGGTCATAAATATGTTAAATGGGTACGTGGGTTTAAGAGTCTTTGTAAACTAAACAGGAGGGAAACCTCAGACTAATTAATGAATATGAAGCAGCATGATAGGAATGTTTTAAGGGGAAATTCACACTACACCCACCACCACCACCCCCAAATTAAGAAAAAAAGCAATTTTTTTCTTCCTTTTTAAAAATTAATTCCAGCAGGACAGTCGTTCTGTAGCACATCCTTAAGTTGTACTGAAATGGTATTCAAGTAGGAACTGGTTGCAGAGACAACTGAAATAATAATTCATTCTCAACATGTTATTGGAAATTGAATTCTTTCCTCTACAAAAGTGGCCATTTATCATGATAGCAGAACTATGCAAAACTGCAGAAAGATTTAGGACTCAAGGCAGATCACTGTTTAGCTTTACATTATGTGCCAATTCCTGACATGACTTATACTTACCGTTAAAATAAGCATGGATTCACTGAGTGTCAATGGTGCCAGAATCTGGCCCTATAATAATAAGATCATGAGCTCAGAACAGTAGTCTCCATTCACTCCTAGCAGTGGGACAAATTCTGCTCTCATGGTCTTCTCCTGTCCTGTGGGAAAACCAGCAGGAGGCAAAGGAGGGGGGAAAGGATCTTTGGGATTTCCCTAATTATAAAGCTTTTCTCTATATTTATATTAGTCCAAATTTGGGGGAATTTTGTTCCCGGGATCTAGAACAGACTTCTGCAGGCAACCACTACTGCTGCCTCCAGGTCCACAGCTTGCCTGAAAATACTAGTTGATTTCTGTGAGGAGTTCTCTGGGTCTCACTTTTGGAAAAAAAAAAACCAAACATGTTAGAAAATGAAACTATTTGTTTCAGCTGAAACCCAACTCTATTTGGGGAAAGAATATAATATCAGGGAAATAGTTCTTACACTGTAAGTGCTGAAGAAAGTTGGTATTTCTGTGCAGATTCTTTTTGTACCAAATATAGTGTTCCCGGAGTGAATCTAACCCAGGGTGGTCTCACCAGCAGCATGGTAGAACCTTGCTCTGAAGTCCTTGTCATCTTTGCCTTCCCCAGAGACTCCTCAGGACACAACTCACTAGTCAAGAAATTGATAGTGCCCCTGTGCTTTGCGGCTGTGCCAAATCCTAGGCTACCTGAGTGTAGTTCAAAGAGGAAAAGTGATCCATGAGGATAGTGGCTGCTTCTGCAGCAGTGGGACAACTAGATATGAGATGACTGCAATGGAGGAGAGATAAGTTCCTGTTCCCACTGCTGTTTGTAACTCCTTTGCAGTTCCTTCCTTCTATAGTGTTTCTGTAAAACATGAGATCTCTCTCAGCAGTATTGCCAGGCGCTTCTCAGAGGACAGAGTCCATCTCCTCTGAAAGGAGAAGCAGGAGCTAACTAGTTTCTCCACAGTGCCTTCAGATAGACAGGGTGGAGGAACTGCAGTAGGATGTCTGCTTTGCACACAAAGCCATGGTTTTGCAGATTATGGGTGCTTTTTGTGATCAATGATACGTCTTGGCTAGCGGGCTCTGTTGGGACGTCTCTGCCTGTGAAAGGTAACTAGTGAGTATTCCCTCCTCCTCTTCAGGCCAAATGGGATAGGTCACCTTATGCTGCTGGTAGAAGTGGTTTCAGCTTACCTTGCTAACTTCCCAGGCCAGGCATAGAAGTGTCTGTATGATCTCTGCCACCTGCAGTATTGCAGGGCTTGTGACCTCTGTCCAATAGGAGATGGTGAGGTGCTCATAGGGCACTGCTGTGACCCTACTGGACCTTAAAGACGTGATCTGCTTATGTCCCAAGTCTGCTTATGTCTTCTTCCCATAACTCCAGAGTCTGCAGGTTCCACAAGCTGCTCCTTAGAATGGAAAGTTTCAGATTCCCTTACTAATATTTCAGAAGGCTATGAACGAACATGACAGAAGCTTACTACATATGTCATTATTGCTACAATTAATACACATATAGAACAGCATTAATATTTAGGAGGCTATTTTGGTTTTGTTATACTCCACTGCTTTCATTTGTTCATGTTTCTCCAGATCAGGATACCTAACAAATTTGATCAAGCAAGCTTTTACATAAGCATAAATTCCTGGGATGCAAAGTGTAGGCCTTTGGTGTCCCAGATACGTACCCACACTGCTTCTCATGTTAGGCATCAGGTTCAGACTGCTTTCCATAGGGAAAGACCTGCTCCTGCACAATTTATGTCAAAGAAAACTTTCTGTTGAGTTTCAATGAAGGAAGTCTGACACCTCAGTTCAGAAGGATGACAAAACTTCAGTCACTGCTCCTGTAGGCGTGGAGGTGAAAAACTTTCAACAAGCCTTTATCCCATTGTTTCAGAGTATGGATTCTCAATTTCTCTGTGTTGTTGAAAACAGCTATAGCAAAGAAAAAAGTGCAACAACAAAATTAAACCGGCACAGTTAAACTTTAATACTTTGAGTACATTATTGACATAGTTACAACACAATGTATTTATAGTGTTTATTCACCAATATTCAAAATATTTCCAAGTAAAGCTTTCCACTGAAGCCAGGGGAAAAAAAGTTTTTCAGAAAGAACTAAGTGAGCTGGTTAAACTCTGTGGCAGGAAAAGATCATTTTCTTTCTGTCCACTTGGTCAGCTTCTCAGCTGACAAACCACCATTGTCTTCAATGCAGTGACACTGATCAATACCATCTTTTCAACTAATGGATAGTTCCCAGGCCACTTCTGGTTTTTGTCAAGTGTAGTCAAGATCTGTAAGTATTTTCAGCTCCTTTTTTCTTTGGTAAATTATTTTCCAACTCTTTTAGTTGCTGTCCTATCAGCTTGTTGATCTACTGGCTTAAATGGCCTGAGCAGGAGCAGAAAAGGTAATTTGCTTCCTATAGATGAATTTAGGGGGGAATTAGTGCAAAAGGACTAAAACAAGCAGAAAACATTCGAGATAAAAAGCCTCTCTCCAAACACATGAGAATGTAAGAAGTGAGACCATTCCACGTACAGGACAGAAACAAAGGAAGTGCTTTAATTTGGTCATCCTTTTAATGGTTATTATTTATTTGTTTTTACTATTCATTCAGCTCAAGGACTGAGCATAGGCTGAGAAAAAAATTTAGGATTTCAGCCACCCTTCAAACAGCAGCAAAACTATAAATAGTGTTCAGTCTTTTATCCTTTGAACAGTCCGAAGGCCCTTGCAGTCAGCGGAAGCATTAAGCATGCCAAAGGAGCCTGGAGTGGGGCCTTCAGTGAATAGACATCATTGTGCCTGGCGATTACACAGGTAGATAGTGACAAGGCAGACAGTGTCCTGTCCTAACAGCCGTCCTTATGTTTGGGAGATGATCCTTTCAAACCCTCTGTTCTGCTCCATCTGATCCTTCTGCACTCTTCCTAGACAGGGTGGGTGGGAACAAAACTTTATCCCCTTCCCTTCTGGCTCTGGCAAGCAATCAGGCATGACGGAGACCGAAATGGACATTTTGATCCTGCACAGGGGGTTAGCAGCAAGAACACTGCCCACGAGACCAAATGAGGCCTTGTAACCATTCCTGTTCACCTTGTGTGTCCCCATTCCAGCTCCCAGCACGTGGCTGTGCCTTGAAATCCTGCAAGTAATATACCATTTTAATATATTTTTTTAATGATAAAGAGAGGAAGATCATCTAAATTCAGCCTCTCTGGTGTTTTCTGTTCAAGTCAAATAGAATGGTAGGTGTTATATTGTCAGGTTTTCCACTTCAGTAACATTTCAAGGAAGTGTGGAAATGAGAAAAATTAAGCAATGCACCTCTGTCTCTGTCCCTATTGAAATTGTCAGGATAGTAAATCAAGTTTTTAACAGCCAGGAAAAAATCCAGTACTTTTAAGAAACTAAGAGAATGTCTTTTGTGTTATCTGTAAAAATGTCATCTGGTACCATTTAACTCATGGAGAGACGTATGTGACAAAGTTTGCAGAGAAAACGTAGTATTCAGTTCAACTTGAAACAGAGAGCCTAAGAACACACTTTTCATATTTCAAAACTGTTTCTTGTGTGGTATGATCTGTGGCAAGAAGGATAAGCATTGTCATCTAGTCAGTATTTACTTAGAGCTTCATAAATACCAGCAGAAATACTCAGTTGATTTTTTTTTACTCTGAATATATGCAGTTATGATTATTAGATACAGTGAATGATGAGGACAACACAACTGAATTTGCATGATAAATTATGATGCATGTAAAGAATGGTGCACAAGTGAAACACAGCAACAAAATCTGCCTTTGAGGTTGTTGATCAGTCCTCCAGTCCTGATTTCACCTGAGGAGAAGTAAAAAGGAGTTTTGTCTAAGGGAGGCTAGAGGCAATGAAAGTTTATGCCTTGTAGCCTTCTTGCTTTTTTTTTTTCTTTCCCTCTGGAAGATGGATCTGTCAAACTAAAAGAAAAATAGACTTCCTGTTCATTACATATACAAGCCCTTGAGTTATCTTTAGCGGTTGCCTTTTCACTGAACTGTGAGACAACTTAATTTGAAATTACTCTTTTTGGAAATCCTAAACACTTGACACATTTCATTAGGCACAAAATGATTATAGTTATCAGTTAATTTGTTTGAAGACTTGGTAAACACTTGTTACGAAGAGTTTTAGAGATGTCTAGTAGTTAGCAGAAAGGGGAAGCTGTCTCCAATCCTTAGTTTATTTACTTAGCACTTATTAAGCACCACTTCTGTATCTACCCCAAAAAGAAATATTTTAAGCAAACCATAAAAGTAGGCTTGACCCTTTCATGGGCATGTCATAAATCAGTTGTTAAAGCAAGGGTGAAAACTCTGAAAGAGGTCAGAGGTGGAAGAGAGGTCATCTCTGAGAAGGGACAGTGTGAAAATCCATGAGGGGTGGAGCTTAGCTGGTGATAAAGGCTGGAAAAAGGAAATTCTAGAAATCGTGAGGCTTTTACACCACAAAAGCACCAGTAAAATCATAGAGTGCTGAGGTTATTCACAGACCATTTCTTAGCCTGCAGCTTCAATTGCCAGCTCTTGATCCCAGCCCATCTGTCCAGTGACAAAATGGGGCTTTTTTTTAAGTGGAGAGTTTACTTTTAATTATATGCGAAGTACGCACAATACTTCTACCTGTTTCTGAAGAACTGTACCATTTCTTCTGTTAGACTTTCCTTGACCTTGCTGTAATCTAGTCAGAGAAATTTATACCAATGACATAACAATTTCTCTGGACAACCTTTTATAACTTAGGAACAAGTATTGTATAAAAAATGTCATCTCTTCCCTGAGTAAGCAAGAAACTCTTCATTTGCTTGACTTCAGTGGTTTTAGCGTAATACACTAACTACTAATTCACTAGTCTGTTCAGGACTAAGGACTGAGCATTGAGGGAAATGTGTAGTAATGTGAAATGGAGATAACACTCTGAATGCATTTGCAACAGCATAAATAAAGCACTATCAACCACATTAATTTGCCATTTTATCATCTCTGGGTTTTATCTCATCTTCAGTTAAAAGGTATTAAATTATAGAACTGTAAGGTTTGCTCAGTCTTTAACCAGTCTCAGGTTTTTTGTGGTTTGTATCTTAAACTCAGAAGTTCAATGAAAAGCTCTATTTAAGCATTTCTTTCAGTCAATAGACTAAAGCTTAAATTCCAAACAATTAAAGTTATTCAGATTTAAATGGGAAGATTTCCTGATTGTTTTGTAACTGCACAATTTATAAGTCATAATGACATTCCTTCACTTTGTCCAGAAAAAACAAAGCCTGATTTATTTCCTAATAACAAAGGCAAATGGTGAGGCTGTATGAAACAGCTTCCTTATTTTCAATGGGTCAGTGCCAGGCTGTTAGGTATCTTTGAACCCCTCCTCCCATCCACTGCCTTCCTGTGAAGCAAAGCACTCCAAAACATCGGCAGTCTGCCAAGCACACCAAGTATTAAGGTATACTGAACACCAAGTTATGGTGCAGTGGATACCTGTGCAGTCTGTTACTGGAGATCTGTTTGATATTCATTGTATCAGCATTGATTGCACTGGACTTACTCAAACACAGCCAAATGCAATTGTCTGGCTAATGTATATACCTTCATTGATGCTGCATTGTGATGTAAACAATGTCCTGTTCCTTCCTTATAGTAACCTAACTGACAGACAGGCATTTTGAGCACTCCAACAGGCTATTGTTGTGGTGAATGCCATAACAATAGGATTTCATATAGATTGGGGCTTAAGAAAAGTACAATGTCCTTTTTCTGGTGTAAAAACAAGAATTGTGTACTGGCTCAGGGCAAAATAATGGGTTAATCATGGAAGTAAGGCTTCTGCTTTGTTGGGAATCAGCTACTTAATTCTGATAGATGCACTTGTTTAAAAACTTTTTGTTGATTGAACACATATGTTGTGTCTACAGCTATAAATACGTGTTTAAAAAAACATGTCTCTTACTCCCCTGGAATCATGGACTCACATAATGCAGTTTTAAAACACACAATT
Source organism: Clamator glandarius (assembly GCA_033459285.1). NCBI lineage: Eukaryota > Metazoa > Chordata > Aves > Cuculiformes > Cuculidae > Clamator > Clamator glandarius. Next base: position 513,191 of record JAUNZM010000437.1, on the reverse strand, counting down.
GCTGTGCATTTTACGTCAGTGGTGAATCTTCCAGTGACTTCTGCAGAGAGCAGAGCAAATGCCAACAAAGTCACATCCTTTATCTGAAGAACAGTTTTGTGACGATATTATTAGCAGCTCAGCCCAGAAATGAGAGAACTAGGCAGAGGGATTATTTCAAAACCCCCCTAATTTTAAGTGCTTTCCATTTTTTGCCTCCCCCTAGAGAAAGCATCCCTTCCTCTTTCATCTTGCACATCTTGACGTGGCCAGTCACAAGCTCTGTTTGAAGATCTGGCTGTGAGAAATATTAAAAAACAAAGTTGAAAAAAATCTGATGTTTGGAAAGATTTCAATTAAATAAAACGATTCTTGCTGATTAGAGTCCTCCATCTGGAAATCACGACACCACAATGCCTTCTAATTACAGTACTTGAAGATGGTTTTCTGATTGTTGTGTGTTTCACAGGGACAGAGGAATTGAGGAGTGGTGGATGGAATAATGTCTTCAAAATCTGGAATGGCCACAAATTGAAGTCAGCAAGGTGTTGTCATTTGTGCTGCTTCAAAAAAGATGCTTCCAGACCCCAGCTGGTACTGAAAACACATTTTTCTCACTATGTTCCTTTAGCCAAACCCTAATTTTGAAAGCCTCCCTTCCCTCCGGGAACTTTGGCTGAGAGGATTTTCTTGGGTGGCTGGGTTTTTTCACCCTACAGAAGCCATTCCAGAGAAGGGCTGAATGTCTAAAGTTTCAGTTGAAATCAGCAGGTTTAACTCTGTCTCAGGTGAGACAGCCTTTTTACTTCTGATGTGTTAAAATTATTCTAAGCTGAGATTCTCAAAGCTGTCGAAGTATCTTAGGCATGCTCTTCCCACTGAAGATGTCTTGTGTTTTCAGCCAAGCATTCAACTACACATGAAGATCCAGTCTCTAACACTAAGTGGGACGACAGTATAATCCAGTGAACGTGGACTTTGGCAGCAGTGAAAAGCTTACAACACCTGTTCTGCCAGGTTCCAACAGATGAATAATATATGTGAAGTTTGTACCTTCAAGGGCATGGAAGTAAATCAAGCCCAGACACTGAGATTTCTCACTCTTATATGTATGTGTTCAGGCATGTGTTTGAATGATCTTTTCCAAAACACAACATAAATTAAATCATCAAGTTTTTCCCACACATACATTCACATGGTCAAAATTAATCTTTACACTGGTTATTTTAATTGCTTGGATATGTTTTAAGGGGTGTAAAAGAATGAGGCCTGCAATATTTTCCTGCTCCATTCTTTGGCATATTTTTGAGTTTACATGTGCAAACAACAGCCTCCTATTCAGCTTTCCTTTCTGGGACTCCTGAAACACACTCAAATAGCTTTGCAGAAACATTTAGCCATCCTAGTGGGAACTAGACTGTTGTGGTGATGGCAGCTGCTGGCTGAAGGATGGAGAAGATTTTTTGTCATCATTGCCAAGTCCATTAAGACAAGCTATCTCCAGATGCTGGAACTTGATTTGGGTGGAAGAGTAATTTCCTATTAGTATTATTGTTAGGGATAGGTAGGTTCATATTGCCTACATAGGCTCACAACCAGTAGGCTTGAAAATTCAGTAAAGTTTACATATTATTTATTTTGTGCACCTCTGTAAAGGGAAGGAAATCCCCACCCTGACAAAATCAGGGTGGAGGACTGAGTAGTCTTAAACAGAAACAGAAAATCATACATAAATCCAGACTGTAGAATAATAGTTTCCTAAATCTAACTTTCTGGAAGTACAGTAGGGATTTAAAGAGAAGAATTACCATCCTACAGTCCACCTCTTATTAAATAAAGCAAACTTAATTTAAAAAATAGATAAAGTTATCCACTCCAGCACAAGAAATTTTTGATAGAAAAGGCTTCCCGCTCCAGTAAACCCAAAACTCCAAGTAAGGAAGAGAAAAGGTAGCAGAAATTTAAGTGAGATACAAACACACTTTGCCAAAGACTTTTACAGCTTTTATAAAGTTTACATGAGAACAACAAAAAATATAACCATCACATCAGTACCTGAAGAAGCTCACTGGGCATCTGTGTAGCTGCACTGTTGTGTCCCTACAGTCCTGTTTGGTGGGTCGTGTTGTATGAGGCTCTTGCAGCACCTAGCTCTTTGCTTCTTGACTTGAGAACAGCACAGTGTTTTCAAAAGCCTCTGAAAAATGCAAAACAAGAGCGAGAGAACAGCTCTGAACCAGTCCTTGGCCCATGCCAGCCTCCAAGTTTAGAACATGGTAATACTTCATCTACATGGAAAGTTTCTGCCTAGAGGTTAGTAACGTCTGTAACAGGAGAGCATTGCAAGATACTGTCTCTCTGGAACAGAAAATACTAGTGTTGGTGAGTGAACTGCAAATGAGAGCTGAGCTGCATGTATGGGTGGTATCAGGGCAAGCAGGCTTTGTTTGTAACTGCTTATGCCCAAAAACAAGAGCACACATAGAGTAGAAGTCAATTTTTCCAGCAAATGGTATAGTTTAAAGGGGTAAAAGTAAGGCATAGATGTAGCTACATTTTAGCCATTAACTTTTAACTGCAAGATCAACTTTAGAGAAAAATGGTCTCAAGAAGAATCTCTCTCAGCAGGAAAAAGTTGAAAATGGAGAATAATGTTTATAAAACAACCTCTGAGAGAGCAGAAACTCTTCCTCAGATATACCACAGGTTTCCACATATCTTTTGAGCAAAGTGCAACACAAGGAGCACGCATTTTACAGTCTAAGCATATTTAATACAGTGTTTTTACAACAGCTGTTGCTTTCACAGAACTTTAACCCCACTGTGTAAATGCATCACAGAGAAAATACTCTGTTGTCTTGGAGACAGCCTTTGCTCACAAGCTCTTTTATGCCGAACTGGTGTCAGCTTTCAGCTGCGGCAGCATTCCAGGCAGGCAGGCACATCCCAGCCTCTCTCTTTTCTGCCTTGGTTATGGCCCTGCTGAAGGACTGATGGCTCAGGAATTCGGGACAATTATAGTGGCAGCCTACAATTAGTTTCCATCAGCACACCTGATGAGAAAATGGCAAAAGCAGGAGTGAGTGAGGGAAAAATATTCAATCTTCCAAAAATTTCCTGGCATCCTTTTTCTTTTCTTTCATTTCTTTTATTTCTTGCTTATCAGGCCTGGTACAGAGCCAGGTGTTTTTTTCCTGCTAAATTTAGACCAATTTATTGTCTTAGCTGAAAATTGTTACTTTACAGCTGACACTTTGAAGACCATCAGAGGTATCGTGTGACAAATGCCTGCCCTTAAAGGCCTGGGGAAACTTCTCTTGTCTTTGCGAAAGATGAAAGATGATACTAGCTAGTGATTTGACCCCTCCAGCTCTCTGGCATATGAACTCGCTGACACAGGTAGTGAGTTGCCCTCATCACATGTGTTTGTGAATGTAGCCCAAAAAATGTGTTCTAAAGCTCTGTCTTCAAAGTTGCACATATGATAAACAAATGATTGGAAACTTCTATTAAACACCAGAATATTTTGTTTCATGTGAGTTTTAGACATACAAATGGGCTTGAAGTGACTGTGCTCCATGTATTATTATTATTATTAATAATAATAATAATAGTGCTACAAACATATCTGCCAAGGAGCAAAAAGAGATTTTCCAAAATTATGTAGCTGGACCTATCCCTGCAAGGCACTGAGTGCCCTTGAATGCAGTGAGTGTTGGAAAGTTCCAAGCAGACATTAAAGACCTGAACAAACTAAGATCCTAGATCTAATAATCTCTCTGAAAACAGCAAGGTGCCACCATACCTTTGGCTTGATTATAATCAACACTGCTTTCCCTCATGTGTAAGCACTGCTTTTGTCAGCATGTAATGTAGAGTTAATGCAAAGCTAAAAAGTAGATATTGTTTGTGCCTGAACACCCTCGTTATTGGCAAAATCCAGAATGGATTTCTATCCAGGACAAAGTTTAATTACAATCTTCAATGGAAACATGAATTTCAGATCTCTTGGTTCAAATGACGCATCCAAAGCATATGTTTAACATCAGGAATGTCTTTTCCTGAACCAAAGCCTAGAAGATTAGCTGGATGTTTTTTCAAAAGGTTTGAAAAGTAAGAATTCCCTGTGTCAGTTGACTTGAGTGAGCAAAGATCTGAGGGAACTTTCTGTAACTTGAGCAATGAACGAATGGAATAATAGCAGTAAGGACCAATTCCTCTCTGCAGCCGAATAACCCTCAACAGAAGTACAAGTTTTTGTTGCTAAACAATATTAAGACTGGATTCAGAAATGGACCTGACATGAAGTTCAGTGCAGACAAAAGAAAATGTTAGTGCTCTGTAACGTTAAAGTGAGGTACAGCTCATAAGAACAGCTGTGTATCCTACAGCATTACTGCATTAGGTTGTGCTTTAAGCCTGTGTTTTGACTTGTGCATTGTACATCCCATCAGTTTATACCTGCTGGTGCTCACAAAATGGTAGTTACAACATATGGGAAGATGCCTTCAGCGTAGATCTAGCGTAATTGGCACAGACCGCAGTGATTTCTTCCTCTCTAGGGCAAGAGGCCCAAGAGGAATCTCAGCCAGCTATACCCAACCTGTGAACACACTGCACTTACAAAGCATCTTTTCAGACATATTCTTGCCCCAGGCTCATGAGGAAGAGCCCTGCACTTGGAAAACTATGTACTTGTGCTGTGCCAAAGCCTGCCTTGCTGGCAAGGTTCACAGCACTGCAATAAGACTGAGCAAAGCCATCAAACCATTGCATGCAATTCTGCAAGCATTTTCCTCGTGTAGGGCTGGGCAGCTGGAGTGGTAAGTATAACTGAAAATACAGCGATGCATGTCTGCACAGTTCCCAGAGGACTGTCTGAGATAGGCTTTCCACTTGACTCTTTGGGTCTGCCTACCATCAGTAGGATACACTATTCCTGTCCATTTCTGATTATTTTGTTCTGGAGATGCACCAGCAAATAAAGGAAACAGGATCCTGGATTTCCATCTTTCCTAACTTTGTCTTGCTTCTGCTTGTTCTGCTAACTCTAACTAGGTACAGTGTAGAACATAATCACTGATCACCTTGCTTGCCCTGAGGCAGCCAGTGTCATAGTCTGAGCCTCAACAAGCTGGGCAGAGCAGGTGTTTACTAAGAGCGGTAGCAGGTTTTTAGCATAAAAATGGAGTTAGGAGCATGAAACCGAAGACACTAATGCACACCTCCTCTTAATGAAGTGAAAAGGGTTTGGCCTCTTAAAAGATGTGCCCGTACTCTCTGCAGTGTAAAATAACATGCCATATTCTGCAAGTGTTGTCCACCCTAGAAATGGAAGTTGATTAGGAAACTGAACTGACAAGGGCTAAAAAGTACTGATCTAACACCACAGGAGAACTAGCATCTACTTGATATTTGTAAGTATAACTTTACTACAAGGGACGAGGTATTTCTGACCTCAGTATCATAGGCATATTTAAATCATGCATCGTCTGTCCTGGAAAGCAGAGGAACTTCTTGAGGTTGTGTTATCAAGTTTTTAATTTCTGTGCATTCAAAAGTGGACCTGAAAATTATACACTAATTAGGTAGAAGTTTGCAAAGGCAGCTGCAAAATTCAATGTGACACGTCAGTTGCTTACAATGAATAATAAGCAGAGGTGAGTAATTAGAAATACATATTACCTAATACATCCATTTTGGTTTTTTTAAGGGATGATTCTTATCTAGGTTCAAATGAAAACATGCATGTGAAAGAGTTTCATCCAGTTTCATCACAGACTACACAAGCTGACATATTTCTAGTCAATATGAAGCAACACAGCTGCAAATGAGAGGCCCTGCACATTCCCAAATAAGCAGGGATTCAGAATTATTAATAAATGCATTAGCAAGTCAGTTCTAGTTATTATATTTCAAAATGGACTTAGATTTTTTTTTTCTGGTTTAAAACAGACTGAAGTGAGATGGTTGTGACTTATGTAACACTAGCCCTGGCATACAACTTTTTTCATAGATCACACTCCTGCATTTATATGTAGTTAGAAACAAATTTGTCCAGTTATTTTCAAGTAGAAAATCCTTCAATGTTAGAGTTATATTTCTGGAATTTCATGTTGGCCTTCCAACATGTTTAGCTGGTATTTTATTTGCCTGTGTTCATGACCTCTGACAGAGCTGTACGTTATTAGGGATTGACAACAGAATATTTCAATGGCCTTTTCCAGGGAAGTAACTGTTAATTGAAAAAAAAAAAAAGTGCTATGGGATTCTCTGGCATGAGAAACATTTACATTAGATAAGATATAGTTATATAAGACATCTTCCAGTAAGAAACTCCCAAAGAATCAATTTTCAATTTTGAAAGCTGTGGAGGAGTAAGAGATTAATCTTCTGTGGATAAACTGCCTGCAGAAGAGAAAAGTCACCAGATCTATTTTGATGCCGCAGTTCTTCTTGAACTAGCTGGTGAAACTCTTGGACCCTAACGCGTGCTGATGGTTACAGATCTATCAGCTATCTGACATATTTGAGAAACAGGTGGGATTTAGAATAAGGTCATTCACACGTGAAGAATTCTAAAGAGCCTGCATTGATATTCGCCAGTCAAAATGTAAAGCAGAGAGGGCACTCCTTGTTACATGGGATTTTTTAAAGAATTTTGTTTGAATTAAGCAAAATAGAACATCAGCTCAGAAGAATCTGAAATGAAGTGGGCTTGATAGGGTTTTTTTCATGAAATGACACTAAACATTTTCTTATATAGAATCATAGAATAACCAGGTTGGAAGAGACCCACCGGATCATCGAGTCCAACCACTCCTATCAAACACTAAACCATGCCCCTTAACAACTTGTCCACCCGCGCTTTAAGCATCACCAGGGAAGGTCAATCAACCACCTCCCTGGGCAGCCTCTGCCAGTGCACAATGACCCTTTCTGTGAAAATTTTTTTCCTAATGTCCAGCCTAAATCTCCCCTGACAGAGCTTGTGGCCATTCCCTCTTGTCCTGTCTCCTGTCGCTTGGGAAAAGAGGCCAGCTCCCTCCTCTCTACAACCTCCTTTCAGGTAGTTATAGAGAGCAATGAGGTCTCCTCTCAGCCTCCTCTTCTCCAGGCTAAACAACCCCAGCTCTCTCAGCCGTTCCTCATAAGGCCTGTTCTCCAGCCCCTTCACCAGCTTTGTTGCTCTTTTCTGGACTCGCTCCAGAGCCTCAACATCCTTCTTGTGGTGAGTGGCCCAGAACTGAACACAGGATTCAAGATGTGGTCTCACCAGTGCCGAGTACAGAGGGAGAATAACCTCCCTGCACCTGCTGATCACACCGTTTCTGATACAAGCCAGGATGCCATTGGCCTTCTTGGCCACCTGGGCACACTGCTGGCTCATGTTCAGTCGCTGTCGACCAACACTCCCAGGTCCCTCTCCTCCTGGCAGCTTTCTAGACAGGCTTCTCCTAGTCTGTAGCTCTGCTTAGGGTTGTTGTGCCCCAAGTGCAGGACCCGGCATTTGGCCTTGTTAAACCTCATGCCATTGGACTCAGCCCAGCAGTCCAGCCTGTTCAGGTCCCTTTGCAGAGCCTCCCGACCCTCCAGCAGATCCACACTCCCACCAAGCTCAGTGTCATCCACTAATTTGCTGAAGGTGCACTCAATGCCTTCATCCAGGTCATTGATAAAGACATTAAACAGGACTGGACCCAGCACTGAGCCCTGTGGAACCCCATTTGTCACTGGCCTCCAGCTGGATTTAACTCCATTTCCCACCACTCTCTGGGCCCGGCCATCCAACCAGTTTTCCACCCAGGAGAGTGTGCACCTGTCCAGGACAGAGGCTGATAGTTTCCATAGCAGAATGCTGTGAGAAACTGTGTCAAAGGCTTTACTGAGGTCCAGAAAGATACATCCACAGCCTTTCCCTCGTCCAGTAGCCAAGTTACTTTATCATAGAAGAGGATCAGGTTAGTTTGGCAAGACCTGCCTTTTGTGAACCCATGTTTACTGGGCCTGATCACCTGGTTCTCTTGCATGTGCTTCATGATAGCGCTCAAGATCATCTGTTCCATGACTTTCCCTGGAACTGAGGTCAGACTGACAGGCCTGTAGTTCCCTGGATCCTCCCTGCCACCCTTCTTGTAGATGGGCACGACATCAGCCAGCCTCCAGTCCAGTGGAACTTCCCCAGTCTTCCAGGACTGTTGGAAGATGATGGAAAGGGGTTTGGCCAGCACATCTGCCAGCTCCTTCAATACCCTTGGGTGAATTGCATCCTTCCCCATAGACTTGTGGGTTTCTAGTTGGGGTAGCAGGGCTCTGACCATCTCCTCTTGGACCATGGGAGCCTCATTTTGCTCCTCCAGCTCCTGGGTTTATACAGAAAGGGAACAACTTTCTTTACTATTAAAGACTGAGGCAGAGAAGGCATTATGTTCCTCAGCCTTTTCCTCATCCCCTGTCACTGTCGCTCCTTCTGCATCCAAGAGGGACTGTATGGTCTCCCTAGTCCTCCTTTTATTATTTATATATTTATAGAAAGATTTTTTGTTATCTTTCACTGATTTTGCCCATTTGATTTCTAGTTGAGCCTTTACCCTTCTGATTTTTTCTCTACACAATCTCACTTCCCTGCTGTAGTCCACCCAAGAGGCCTGTCCCCTCTTCCAGAGCCCATGAACATTCCTCTCCTTCTTGATATCACTCAAGATCTCTCTGTTCAACCAAGCTGGTATTTTCCCCTGCCCGCTTTTTTTTTCAGGAACATGGGGATGGCTTTCTCCTGAGCCACTAGGATCTCCTTTTTGAGGAGCTCCCAGCCCTCATGAGCTCCCTTGCCCTTAAGCACTTTCTCCCATGAGACTTTGCCAACCAGCCTTTTGAAGAGTTCAAAGTCTGCCCTCTGGAAATTTAATGCCACTGTCCTGCTAACCACCCTCTTCACTTCGCCTAGAACAGAAAACCCTGTCATCTCATGATCACTTAGTCCCAGACGTCCTCCTACTGCCACATCCCCCACAAGGCCTTCTCTGTTCACAAACAGCAGGTCCAGGAGGGCACCTTCCCTTGTCGGTTCATTCACCAGCTGTGCAAGGAAGTGTCTTCCACGCACTCCAGGAACCTCCTAGACTGCTTCCTTTCTGCTCTGTTGTACTTCCAGCAGATATCAGGAAGATTGAAGTCTCCTACAAGAATGAGAGGCAGTGATATGTTTTATCACTTTTTAGAAAAAAAAGTACTTCAATGAAAAATATTAGAATATTGCGTTTGGATCATTTGTGTCATTTAAAGAACATCAAGTGAAATATTTGACATACAATTTCTCTTTTCAGGCTGAAATAATTTCAGTAAACATGAAACAAGGACCACTAGATTGAGTATACTCCCCTTTTCCAGTTGCATTATGTACTGAGGGCTCAGTCAGTAACACTAACTCAGGATGAGCACTTATTAGAGGCAGTGGGGCCCTCACCACAGCAAGGCATGAAAGGCTGATCCCTTAGGGGAGAGGAGAGTTATAGCAATGATGCTTTGCTGAATGCTTTCCTGAAGGAAGGAAAAAAAACCAACCCAAGCACAGGAAAGCCTCCAAGTAGTTCTTGTAATTGGAGACAAATTCAGTATTATTTTCCAAATCAAAGAAATAATTGCCTTCGCTCTTTCATTTGGAATGCTGAAAAAAAAAACAAAAAAACCCAGGTTTTGCCAAGATCCCTGGGTATGCTGGGGAATGTTCTATACCTACCTAGCTAGCATGGCTGGAACTACAACTAAACCACAGCTGAGTAAGTTGTTGGTCACAAAGGAGGAAAAGAATGCTTCTACAGAAACAGCAGTCCACAGGCTAGGTGCATGCAAACTAGCCATAGGTACCTGGTTTGCCACTTATCCTGCCAGGGTCTCCACCTCACCACTTCCTACACTGTGCACTGTACACACAGTGCAGTTTTCGGTCTTTGGAACAGGTTCAAGTCTAGGACTGGTGGTAGCTCTGGAGAAATCACAGTGCTACTCCCTGCCCCAGGTAATCCCACTGCCCTTGATACCTCCTCCAGAAATAACAAGTGTGCCTGGTTTCTCTCCTTCAATCATCTGACACCATCTGACCTGAACTTCCATAAAGGAAGTTATTACTATATATAGAGAAAGAGTTTAGACCAGAGTACATGAAATTCATGCTATATAGCATTTATTCTTATTTAACAAATGTATTGTATATGAGGTATATACTGAGGAAGGATTTCTGGTTTGTCACTACCTGTCAATCGAATTACACTATCATGGAACCAGAACAGTGAGAAGACAAGTAGGTCTTGTGAAAAGATGTGAGAATGAGCTGATCAGCTCTCCTTATTCCTGTGAGTTCTCAGTTGCAGCAGCGTGAATGGGTGCTATAGCAGGAACTACTAGCCCACAGAACAAATCTCTGACCCACAGAATGAACTGCTGCTCTAGTACTACTAGGTAGTATTAGTGGTTTCATTTAGGTAAGAGAGACTTTTCAAGAGAGTCTCCAGATCACATCTGCTTAGTATATGGAGTTTCATATCACTGGCTGGTGTCAGGACACACAACCTGCATTCTTTTAGTGTTAAACTAAACCAGAAGACACACCCTAGCAGCACATTGACTGTATTCCCACTGGTAATGGACATTTAGCACAAAACCAGATCAGAGTTAATAAAAAAAAAAACAAACCTGAAACACATCTGGTGTGAATGTTTGCTCTCTGGTACTGCTCCTATTGTGCTCCAGAAGTTGTTTATGTGAAAGTGGCCTTTGCCATCTGCCCAAACAACATTAAATGACAGACATGAATCACACTGGCATGTTCTAATCCACTTATTAGGTACACAGAGGTCAGGTTCATTGATGCACTTCAGACTTTTGCTTGCTGAATGTGTGATTTTTACACTCCCATCCATCATGTCAGAGTTCACATTGTACTCACAGGATGATTGCAGATCATGCTAGACATGACTGTATGTATTTAAGCAGCCTATATTTTTTTCTAGGAAGTTTCTCAAATGTTTTCTCTTCTCTAAATGACCATGTGATGTGACAGGTGTGCTCACGCCCTACCATCTCAGATTTTTCTTTGCATGGCTCTACTTGCTCTTTTGGCTCTGAGTTCACTTACAGACTGCATTCAATAACAGCTTAAAGTTAGCAATTAGACAACAAAAGCAAGGATAAACAGATGAACCTGCTGTTGGATTGATAAGAAACACAGAAATACTCTACAGCAAATTCCGACACCTCTTTTCTTCAGGCGATCACTTCCCACATATCTCGGAGTTGCTGACAGACTTCTGCTGTGTTTGCTTAGGCAAAACATGCCTAGCAGCCAGTTAGCTACTTTTCCCTCCTGGGTACCAAATTCTTGTTTTTTTAGCAAAGATTTTGTTAGGATATAGCCCTGCATTCCCTCGTAGCAGAAAGGAACTGTTTGGATATATACCTGCTTCCCAAAAGCACAGCAAAGAGAATGTCCTTATCTACCAGCAATGACTTGAAAGCATCAAATGTTTTCCTAAGTTAGCTTTTCCTTTTTGTTAAGACATGCCAGTTGTGTTACAAAGTGCTCTGTGTAATCTATGACTTAAAACCTGGAGTTTCAACTTTCAAATGAAGAGGTTGTTATTACAGTCCTATTGTTAGCCACACGTGGCTGTATTAGAGAGATACTGTTGTGTAATTTGCCTTTGTTAATAAATCTAAACCCTGCCTTTGATACTGTGTGCTGATAAAAAGCATAGAAAGGCTTGAAATGCAAGCACAATAATGTGCTCAAAGGACTTGCATCTTCTGCAGACAAAGATTGTCTTATGTACTGCAGTCATCACTGATTCAGTATGAGTTTAATGCATTAGGGTAAAAAAAAAGATGCTATTTTTACTCAATTGTTTATATTGAAGGTCAAATTTCAGCAGCTTAGTCTTACAAAACCACACTTTCACAACAAACAAAACAGTTACTAGACCTTCCTTTCATCACCAAAACAAGCAAGCAAGCCAGAAAGCAAACAAACAAGCAAGCAAACAAACAAGAAAAAACAAACAAGCAAACAAACAAAACTTTGCAAAAAGCAAAATTTTAGGACTGTGAAGTGATCTGGAATGAAATGACAAACACAGAGTGGTTAAGTCTGCAAGTTCATTTATTTTCTAACTCTGTACTTAATGTTGTTTGAAATATAGTACTGTGTAGGCATGATTTACATGGTTTACACCTAGAGTTAGGAATGTGCTCACATGCTACTGTTCTTTATGTCTGCCTTTTGGCCTTGACAAAAGCATCTGTTTCACATGCTGGAAAATTGGAATCAAATTGACTTGATTTAAATTAATTCATTATGTGCTAAGTAGTGGTTTGGAGCTGTGGGTGTGATTATTGAAATGTTTTTCTTGTCTATAGAAAACTAGGAAATTACCTAAAGTGAAGGTGGAAAATATTAACTAATTCCAACAGCACTTGAAAAGAATGACTGGAGGTATCGGATCAGCACTACATGAATCATATTGGATTATTTTCTCTGTTTCCTGAGATGGTCCTTTAATGGAGGGGATTTGGCGAGAAATAAATTTAAGAAATATGTGAACAAGAGAACAGAATATGAGTTGTACTTCAAACAACTACAAAATTTAACAAACATTGTTTGGTCCACAGTAAACGGTAAAGGAAGCCCATTGATTGATTTCTTGGGACTCACGAAGAAATCCAAGTAAAAAGGATGTTCTTGAAGGAAATATTTGTAGTAATCAGCATTTTGGTAGTTCTGCTAAAAGTGGTTTGCTGTTCTATGGGATATATGGCTTTTAATTAACATCTACTCTTACAAAAACTCTGCTGCAGTGGTTTAAATTCAGGGGTTTTTGATGCTCTGCTTTTATAATGTACTGACTAGGAAGCAGAGGAGAACAGGTGACTGTAACTTCTCGTGGGACCTCTGGTTCTTAGCGATTCCACAGTATGAACGCAGATCTCCTATCTCTGACCACTAACAGATCATCTGTTAGAACATTGTCAAATAGTGAAAACTCACCCTGAGCATGTGAGCCAGCTGGCTAGCTATCAGAGAGCTATGCTGAAAAAAGTGTTGTTTAAACACTGAAGGAAAACAAACAAGCCAAAACTAATAAACAAGTGTCAAGACATCTATTTTTCTTTTTAATTTTCACCTTTAAACATCTCAATCTAAGCCCATAAATTCTATCCACAGAAAATGTAGCTCATCCTGAGAGACTATTTTTTGTCCGGATCACCATTCCTCTTCAGAAGATATAGCAAAACAAGTACTTGTTTGCTTTTGTGTTACCAATATGCAGAACAAGAATTGATACCAGTTTCTTTTCCCTCTCAATGCTGTTAGCTCATCTTAAAAAACCACTTTACATAAACCCTTACTTATGTACTAGGACACAGCAGCCAGGGCTTGCAGCAGCTCTGTGAACACTCTCTCCAGCGACCAGTTCCCTGCAGCCAACACCCTAAAGTCTCTGGATACAGCTTTGGTCTCTCCTCTACTTTAGTTCAATAAACCCTTCTCCCTGCCCCCCCCTAAAAAGCCAACAAGATGTTGGGCTAAAATAGGAAGGGTCCTGATGGCAGAGGACATTGTTTTGCCACCTAATAAAACCTTGTAGTGTCATGTGCAGAGCTGGTCACTGAAGCCTAAGAGGTATAATGTAGCTGGAAAGCACATAAAGAAGGAAAACCAAAATGCTTAGGCTGGCAGAAAAGCAGGCTTGCCAGGAGGGTCTAGAAGGACTAGAGCTCTTTGGTGCAGAGAGGAGAAGGCTGAGGGATGATATGAGTTAAGAAAATCATAAAGTTGGAGGGTAACTTAGGTACAGGCATAGTGTTCAGTAACTCTCACAATAGTAGAGCTAAGATAGCGCTCAATGAAACCCATAGTTCACTGAAAGTCAGATAAAAAGCCATTCGTTTATAGTGTACATAGCCAACTTCTGGAACTTGCTGACAGGGAAGGCTGGGAAGGTAGGCAGTGCCAGCAGACTCCTCGGCAAATTCCTGTGTGATATCTATATTCTATAAATGGACAAGGATGGAGAACAAGGCAGGGATGTAGCCTGTCTCACCCCTCAGTGATGCTGGGGAAGAAGAGGGAACTCAACAGTGTCCAGGCTCATTTTCTTCCCTGCCTAAATAGCACGTCCCCTTCTGGGCAGAAAGGCCAAACTCTTGAAAAGTGTCCTGAAGCTGGAAACAGGCTGCCAGCATTTGACGGAGTCCTTAAAATGTTTAATCTTTAATATAGACTGCAACACAATAGCCAATATCAAAGGCCAGAGCTTTCTAGGTCATAGCTGGAAATCATTCCTTTTCCTGGTTGAAAAAGTGACAAATATTCTTGTTACCTAGTGTCTCTGGAGGAAGGTTGTTGTTCTGATCCTCTGGAGACATGACTTTTTTATGCTGTAGAGGGACCATTGATGCTAATACAGTATCATCAGCATTGTATCTACTCATATCTTTGATAACGAAGCGCATCAAAATCAGTTAATTTATTTTTTTAATCCTGGTTATTTAAAATCTAGCATTTTTTTCAGCTTATTGCTGCAAAAAATAAAAATGCTTCCTAATGGTCCCCATGACCTATGTGCCTGGTAATTTTCAGTCCTTACTTATGTTGCACTGAGGATTCAAAAAAGAACACACGAATAAGATATGAATGCTACTTTTTTTTAAAAAAATGTGTGCATCTTTTGACATAGATTGAATTAAAATTTAGGCAGTACTACCAGTGGGACTGTGATATGGAAAGAAAAAATGATTGGGATCCAAGATGCGTATGTCTCCATAGGCATTTCAACAGATCTCCCATATTCCCTCCCTGCTATGTAAACCTTTGTCAGCTCCCTTCATCCCTGTTTTTTTTTTTAATGTCTGATCAGATTACTGCAGCGTAGTCTGCAACAACTGGTGTGGTTTATGTTTAGCATAATGTGTTCCCCCTCTTCTTATTTATGGCATAACCTGCTCTTAAAAAACAAAGCACAGTGCAGTTGACAGAGACTTTTGTCTGCAGCCACAGGTCTTCTTGTCTGCCTTAGGATATCCTTTCAGTGCAATCAGTAAGGCCATGGGCTTACTCAGGACATGCATGTGTCAGTGTAATTACAAGGGCTTATATTTTAATAAGCAGTATCAAGACTGTTGATATTAATGAAAGTGTTCAAGCAAGGAAACTTGAATAAGAAAACTCTTTACATACTTACTATGCAGTTTGCATTATAGGACATTGTTTTACCAAATTGTTTACAAAACACACTAGCTGTATGCCAGTGACAGATGAGACTCTTAGTTTCGTAAATCTGCTATGGGTATCTATGAGATCATTTATGTCTCCTGCGTGTTCACTGAGCCAGTGACCTCCCATGCAGCTTACCTGCTCTCTCAGTGGAAGTTGCGGGTCCATAATTACTCCTACTTTTATTTACTTTTCAGAATCCTGGGAACTTTGTTAACAGAAAACCAAAGACTTCACAACAGTTGTAAAATATATTGGGGTGGTTTGTCATTGATGCCTTTCAGCATAAACAGTAAATCAAATCACAACAGTGTAACAGTCATATTTGTTTGTTAATTAGTGTGTTCTGCTGTAACTGAAATACATGGAAAATTTGCAGGATATTCAACTAGAATTAGAAACAAACCCAGATAATGGGAGAATTACTCTGAGTACCTTGCTGGCCTTGATTTCCAAGCATCAAGTGTCCAGATAAGTGCAGATAAAGTGTAGCTGAAGGATGGCTGTTTTAAGACAGACACAATAAAGAAAACATATTTTAAACAGAGGAGTTTTTCCTATCACAGTCTACACTTTCTTGGAATAACACACAAATATGGTGGTCACAATGAAGAAGAATTCAATCCATTCTAACTCAGGGCATTGACTGTAAAAGCTTTTTCCAGCAGGAGCTGATGTCTCAGTGCTGGCTGCAGACCCAGCTACTAAAGAAATACATTATTTAAAGGGACAGAGGGACAAGATAGAGGCGGGTGATTTGTACTGGGTTTGCTTGCAACAAAAACTACTAACGTGACCTTAGAGAGTTTTTTCTTATTGCATGATGTTTCAGTGTGAAAGAGGAAATCCACTTATTTGCCACCTCATGGAAATTGCAAAGCTGAAGGTCTGAGTCCTTAGGAGGAATGGCATTGCTTGGGATTGACTCTGCAGCTGCTATCCTCTGTTCCATGCAGTGGTGTCCATGCATCAATAGCCTCGTGGCTGTGGATGGGCTGCTGGGTTGATAGAATCGAGGACAGCGCTCCTTAGCCATATTAGGGTGAAGCAGCTCCCAGGTTTGCTCAGCTCACACACTTTGGCTCAATCAGCTGTGGAATGGGAAAGAAGTAAACCTGTCAGTCATTACTGCTCATCACTCAGAGCTTTTGTCTATCCTCAGTTTGGCTATTCTGATGGCAATAATGCAAAAACATGTATAAGCAAATCAAACAACTGTACGTTGTGCTGTTTTGTTTCCTTTTGCTCACATACAGGATCTGGTGCCATGCCAAAGAACATGGCATTCAATCCCTTAGGCCTGGTCATTTGCAACACTTAATTTTGCTTCTTGAGTTGGAAGTGAAAGCAAAGGTGATTCATTGAGCCCTTAAGGCAAGAAACCGAAAAAGTGTCACAGAAACGCTGCCTGACATCCATCCTATCCATAACTGGCTGTATCCCAAACTCAGAAACAGCAGTCTGTCTCTGGAATACTAATCTGTTGTGTATATGTGAATCATTGCCTACTGCCTCCTTCCCTGCACCAGCTGGGAGCTGTGGCTTGGCAAGTGGCAATTGCATTAGGCTGGAAAAAACACACTTAGTGTGAATATAAGGATCCCCATACAGATAGCAACTGTGTGTCTAAAAAACCTTGGTGGCATAGTGATATTAAAAATAAGAGCATGAGCAGCATAGAAACTGCAGGAGTTAAACTAAATAGCAACATCCCAAGACTTTTTCACAAAACACTAAAGATAAGAGATCCTATAAAACCACAAAAGTGTACTAAATAATTTTTTAATCCCTAAACCAGTAAATCAAACAGTGGTGTCATAGTATAGGATAATGCTGAAAAGTCACAGCCCTTGAAAATTAAAATAAACAGGAAACTAACTCAAGTGAAGGAGCAAGAAGATTTTTGAGGGGACTCATGCAAATAGCATTGTGGCAAAGAGTGCAGTTTCCTCTTGTAAATCAGGAGGCTGTATTTTCATTTGGTATTATACCCTGAAGCAAATGTGAAGCTCTCCTCTCTTGTGAGCAAGGGCAAAAGCCAAAAAGCTGGTCTCTGAAAGCTGAACTGTGTTATTCTGTAAGTGAAGATTTCTCAAAGAATGTGGACTAAGCACCCTTCAGCTTCATGGCTTTCCTCCTTGCTAACATCTGGTCAGTCACAGGTGCTGGCAAAAAACCCACCAACCTACTGAAATTAACTGGGGAGGTCTTTGTTATTTTAACACCACATTCAGAGAGTTCCTAATTTGCTCTGGTTTCAACTGTTCCTTATGAATATGGTGAATACAAATAGAGCTTCAGAAGGAACATGAATAAACACAGAAAACTTATTTGCAAATACGACAGCTAAAGAAACAACTGTGCAGTGTCTGAGCACAAAACACATTGTCTGGAGTAAAATGTTATTGTGATTTCACTTTGTAGCAGTGCTATCCCTCTACAAATACAGTTGTAACATCCCTGTCATCTGGCACAGATCTCAGGGATAACCAAATCACTGAAGAAAATGCATATTTAGAGGACATGGAGAGTTTCTGAGAGCACAAGAAAGCTGTAGGACAAACGGTAAAGCAGTTGTCATTCCGCTGGGGACATTCAGTTATCTTTCTGATAGCAGTATCTTTCCCCAAAAATTTCCTGAAAATAGGAGTCCCAGTGGGAACTTGGCTCTCACAGCAGCATTGCAGGAGGCTAGAGAAGCATCCATGAGGCATATAAGATAGTGCTGGGAAATGTCTCCAGCAGGAGACAGAAAATCACATTTGGAGCTGATGTATCCTAAGCTAGTCCCATTTCAGTAAAGAGTACCAAGCCATGCTTACAAATGACCAACAGCAGAGAGTACCATTTTGGGGGGCTGAACCAAAATCACAGGCAGGAGGGAAAACAGAGTATTCTGTTATTTCTCTGTTGTGTTAGACAATATACTGAGAAGTCAGTTTTCCATGACTTTTGCCTCTGCAACCTAAGCAACATTTGGTGTGTCAGGAGCCTCATTTAGAGGCTCAGTCTTAATCAGTTTGAAGTTTGAGAGACCATAGATGGTTTTAAGGAAGGAGACAGTAATGGAGGTTTTCAAGGAGAAAATAAATCACAGAGTAAGAGGTCAAAATGATCAAAGACTGAAAATGGCATGGGTTCTGGTACCACTGACAAACCTTTTATCCCCTGTCCTACTTAAGCTCACAAGCTGTACTTCTTAAGTGCTTATATAAGCTTTGGTGGGTACGGTAGGTCACTGCAGCAAAGAATACTCTTTTGCAGAAAAAAATACTATCCCAGTCATACCTATATCATAACTATCTTTCCAGATGGCACTAGTTGACTGTAGGTATGAACCACACTATTTCAGTTAGCTCTTCAAGAGCAATTGTCTTTTCTTAAAGACTGAGGCACTGCACTGGAAAAGACATAAGTTACTTATCCCTAGTGATGATACTTTAATCTATTCACTGAATAAACCTCGTGGCAATGTGTTTTAGATGGTATTCCACAATGTTTTTTGCTAACAGCATTAATAGCCCTCAACATTGCCAACATTTGGCCTTTTTCCCTGTGTGCTTGTCTAAGTGTTTGCAGAATTCAGATCCATGTTCCTCTAAGGCTTTTGGCAGTTGTCCGTGCTTTTTTTTTTTTTTTCTCTCATTTACTGTAGTAAAACATGCAAGAAGTAATGGTTTCTGGAGCTACATTTTTCCAAATGGGTTCCAACTTCCTCTGACTTACCAAACTCAAGGAATGGAGATGAGAATAGCAGCCCAGGCTTTGTTGTAGAACTGTGAAAATGGACAGACAGCGTGAAGTGGAAGATCCACCTGGGGGTATGAGTGACAAATGACACAGATGTTACATTACTTGTCTGCCTGCCTGCTGTTTTCTGGGTTGCAGTGGATAAGATCTTGCTGAGGCCTGTGAAAATGATTGAATTCAACTCAGGGGGGTAGATTGCAATGATATAAATAATGGTCTCAAGCTCCACCAGGGGAGGTTCAGGCTGGACATCAGAAAAAATTTTTCATGGAAAGGGTCATTGGACACTGGCAGAGGCTGCCCAGGGAGGTGGTTGAATCACCTTTCCTGAAGGTGTTTAAAAGGCGGGTGGATGAGGTGCTGAGAGGCATGGTTTAGTGATTGATTGGAATGGTTGGACTCAATGATCCTGTGGGTCTTTTCCAGCCTAGTGATTCTGTGATTCTGTGAATCTGGTCCCTAAAGTAAGCTTAGTGGCTTCAGCTAATTCAATTTGCAGTCTGCTTTCCTTACTGTGGATATTCTAGGAGAAACCTGAATTCACCAGAGGTTTCATCTAAAAAAGGTGCTAAGTTTTGGCAGCTCCAGTTAATTCAGTGTAAGATTGTGGGTGCTTGCACTGCTGAAACTCAAACCTTACATATGATGCATGAAGACTACACCACATTCACTGTCTCGTTATCCAGGAGCATAAAAATAATTGAAAGAGGGAGAAAAAACAACAAGCTCAAACTTTATAAACATTTGTTCAAGTCCATCATTGTATCTGAGCAGATGATAGTGTAACAGTAGGTCAGCTGTCACTTTGCAACATGCAAGTTTTATTCCAAAGTACCCCAGTAACTTAAATAAGAAAGGCAAAATTCACAAAGAATATAGCCATCTGGAATACATAATGTGGAAAGATCTGCAGTGCATTACATGGTCTGGAAAGTGCCTGGTCAAATTCCAGAGAGCTAAGATAGACTTCAAAGTCTGGCCTCGCATCAGTGAAACTGCTGATCAGCTCAGATATTTAAAGTGGGTGTAGATGAATGAATTTATTACGTTTTTTATCTGTTGCATTCATATGGGAAAGACAAGTCCTGCATTGATTTCTTGCTTGGTTCTTTTGTTTTTAAATGTATAGTGCGTTTTGAGAATTTTACATCATATTGCAGTTTTACAAAAAGAGTATTTTCCTATATTTTATAATGCCATTGTATAAGAGAAAGAAAAACCAAACAACTATAAATAATAAGACATGTCTCAAATATCTTAAAAAATCAGTCAGACAATTTTAGTTTTTAAGTAATGAAAGACAAATCAAGCTGGGTTTCCAACTTTGCTTTGTTTTGAACTAACCCCCAAACATCCACCATTTGGGATTTTTCATATTTTTAATTCAAACAGATTCCTCCTGAATTAATTGCTATGTCTGTTTCTTTTTCATCCAGACTTCCAGCTTTTCTACTTTTTGTTGGAGGAAAGAAAGATGAAGCCATAGACTGAATTATTTTCCATATGTTGAGTCCAGGATCACACACATCAAAACTGGGATTTGATGATTTCAAGTCATATTTTACCCACCCTGTGAATGAGATCATGGATCTTTGAACTTTGATCATCACTAATGGAATAACCCGATTACTCTACTTTTCTTTTTCCTCTCTTGAAGGTTGGTATTGTTACAGGAGCTCAAACAGAGTCCTTCACTAGGCTCTACAAAAGCAAACTAATCTAACTAAGCATGATTTTACTATTCTACCTATTATTTAGACACTAAAGTTAACTATGAGTAACAAAGATTTTTACTATAAAATACAAGAAATACTGCTCGTGACAGCTTTTTGCTGAATTAGTTAGGTGTGCTAAGATTGTACTGAGCATTCTTCAGTTTGTGAATCAAAGTTTCCTCTTTATATAACACAAGTATCAAGTAAATTGCCGGGAGAGCTGTTTTTACTTGTCTTTTAATTACTACACAATACATGATAGAAATTATAGTGTAATATATGCTTAGTACTGGCTGCAATGGTGTAAGATTGCTGTCCATGGGAAATCCATTTGTGACTGGTGTTTTTCAAGTTTTACCTTCCCATGGCCCATAAAAATATCCCAGTATGGTGCATGCAGTTTCCCATCTTCCAGATCAGATAGCACACAGTCAGGAAGTTGAAGCAAAATACCTTCAAATACTATCAGTAGGTCAGCACATACAGCACAGCAGAAATTGCACTACCTTCTTATAACTTTTCCCTTTCAGAAGAATAATTATCTTAAAATGGTGATGGTCTTGGAAGATAAACTATTTCCCTCAGGATCTTTTTCCATGCATTAATGAAGTCACTGAGGAAGAGGAATACATTCTGTTTGGCTACCTCTGTGTATGGGTTTGATCTAAATTGGTGAAGTTAGAGGAGATTTCATGCTGTGATGTGGAAGTGGGAAGATGGATGGACAGCTGCCAGAAAAGGAAGGAAAGGAGAGGAAAGGAGAGGAAAGGAAAGGAAAGAAAGGAAAGGAAGGAAAGGAAAGGAAGAAAGAAAGGAAGAAAGGAAGAAAGAAAGGAAGAAAGGAAGAAAAGAAGAAAGGAAGGAAGAAAGGAAGAAAAGAAGAAAGGAAGGAAGAAAGGAAGAAAGGAAGAAAGGAAGGAAGAAAGGAAGAAAGGAAGGAAGAAAGGAAGAAAGGAAGAAAGGAAGAAAGGAAGGAAGAAAGGAAGAAAGGAAGAAAGGAAGAAAGGAAGGAAGAAAGAAAGGAAGAAAAGGAAGAAAGGAAGGAAGAAAGAAGGAAGGAAGAAAGAAGAAAGAAAGGAAAGAAAGGAAGAAAGGAAGAAAGGAAGAAAGAAGAAAGAAGAAAGGAAGAAGGAAGAAGGAAGAAAGGAAGAAAGAAGAAAGAAAGAAAGAAAGAAAGAAAGAAGAAAGAGAAAGAAAGAAAGAAGAAAGAAAGAAAGAAAGGAAAGAAAGAAAGAAAGAAAGAAAGAAAGAAAGAAAGAAAGGAAAGAAAGAAAGAAGAAAGAAGAAAGAAAGAAAGAAAGAAGAAGAAAGAAAGGAAGGAAGGAAGGGAAGGAAGAAGGAAGGAAGGAAGAAAGAAAGGAAGAAAGGAAGGAAGAAAGGAAGGAAGAAAGGAAGGAAGAAAGGAAGGAGAAAGGAAGGAAGAAGGAAGGAAGAAAGGAAGGAAGGAAGGAAGGAAGGAAGGAAGGAAGGAAGGAAGGAAGGAAGGAAGGAAGAAAGGAAGAAAGGAAGGAAAGGAAGAAAGAAAGAAAGGAAGAAGGAAGAAAGGAAGAAAGGAAGAAAGAAAGGAAGAAAGGAAGAAAGGAAGAAAGGAAGAAAAGGAAGAAAGGAAGAAAGGAAGAAAGAAAGAAAGAAAGGAAGAAAGGAAGAAAGGAAGAAAGGAAGAAAAGGAAGAAAGAAAGAAAGAAAGAAAAAGAAAGAAAGAAAGAAGACGAAAGAAAGAAAGAAAGAAAGAAAGAACAAGAAAAGAAAGAAGAAAAGAAAGGAAAGAAAGATAACGAAAGAAAGAAAAGAAAGAAGAAAGAAAGAAAAGAAAGAAAGAAAGAAAGAAAGAAAGAAAGAAGAAAGAAAGAAAGAAAGAAAGAAAGAAAGAAAGAAAGAAGAAAGAAAGAAAGAAAGAAAGAAAGAAGAAAGAAAGAAAGAAGAAAGAAAGAAATATTGGCTGAGCATTTTATAACCTTCATACACCAAAGAAGTTTGGTTGTCATTTTCCTCATGTTTCATTCATACCTTTAAAAGAGGAGGAAAGGAAAACATGTACTTAATCAAAATCCCAGCCGCACTTCCTGAGTCTATGTGTTGTGCAGATGGGAAGATTGATTTTTAATCAACATTAAATAAAGAAGAGCATCTGCTTGATGTAGTAAAAATGCACCCTACAGTCCTAGACATCTGACATGGCTGCAGATGGCATTAATGACTACATAGTAGGGAAGAAGTATGGTGGTAGCAAAATGCCCAGTAGAAGCACACTATGTGGGCAATGGGTGACCCATGGTAGAAAAAATGTCTAAAAATCAGCGTTCAAGCCTTTGTTCATGACAGCTTGGCACTAGAGACTAGGTGAAAAAAATAACTTGTCATAAAATCCATGGAAAATTTCTTCCTCATTGCAGAGGCAGATTCAAAACAACCAATTGTTCAAATAGCTATCATTTCTAGAATGACTGCAGACACAGTCTAAATTTTGCTGTCCAGTTGCATCCTCATTGTCTTCTAATCAAAGGAATGTGAAAAGAAAAATGGCTTGGATACTCAGTCTTGCCCATGCTTGTTAAAACATATATCCTCAAAGGTTCTACAGTAACTTTTGGAGTCATTTTGTAGCTCACTTTGGAGGTACTAATGACAGATCTTTTGAAGATCTTCTTAAGGACAAAGCAGTTTACCTTCACCACCATTTAAAACAAAGGATGCATTGTTCTCTTGTTACCAAGAGGAAGATCACTGTGTAGCAGCCAGAAAAAAAAAAATTATCAACCTCATACCTGGGGAGGCTGAGTACTTTTACTCCTCTTTACCAGGAGATGCATGTTATGGCTCTCACCTAACATGGCTGTGAGTTTCAGAGCAAAATTCTGTATCATGAAAATAAGGAAGAGATGGGTGTGTGGTGGAACAGGGCCCATAAGTAAGAAACATTGTAAGGATAGCACTGAAAAGAGAAAGGGAAAGCTTAAGAAAAGTGGTAACTCATCTGAGGTATACCTTGGGTTATAAAGCTTTTCATGTCTCTTAAAATCATCATATCCAACAGTCACGACCAAGCTTGCTAGTCAGTATTTACAAGAAATCTGAAAGCAGGACACTTATCTGTTGGTTTAGTTTTACATGCATGCCTTTCTCTTTTGTCTTCCTGTCCTACCTCCTGTTTTTCCTATTCTCATTTAAATGTTCCATTTTTTTGAATGGTTTAATAATCCTTCCAAGCATTTAATTTCCTCTTTGCCAATCTAAGACAAAACACAGACTGTATTGTGTTTGACTGATGTTAGACCATGAGGATCTTTTATCTATCCGAGCACACAAGCACACACACACACATGGGCATGTGGGCATGCACACATACACTTTAAAAAACACCAATCTGTTACAAATCTGAAAGCAATCTTCAGCCTAAATTCCTCAGGAGATCATTCAGGGACTTTTTCAGTGGCAATAAGAGGAATATTCCTCTTGTTTGCAATTATTTAATGGGGAAATATCTAGATTGTTTTCAGAACACCAACCAGTAGAGGAGTGTGTATCCCATTAGAAAACTAGGCTTTCTTTGAGAATCAACGATGATGAAAAGCTGCACTTATTTTGCCATACAAACTATGCAATTTAATGTGTACTCCCCTTAGGGGGTGACTTGGAAAAAAGACCTAACTAAATTCTTCTGATCTAATGCCCAAAATATATTGCATTTCTCTGCTTTATATATTTTAATGAAAAAAATCTTGTTAAAAGGTGCATATATAGACATAAAAGAACCCAAATAATTTAAAATAATTAGATTGTAAATGTCAGTTCTTCATAAATGAAGCAATAAAGCATACAGTGCAGAAGCAGGGATACATTGTCAAGCAGGTACCCCTTTTGTCAAGCTGCAATCCAGCAGCAAATGTTTTTAAAAGTAAGTCATAACATCTTTGAAGGGAGATTATCTTTCTGTGGCTGAAGTTATTTTCCTATCTCCTTTGGAAGGTTTCTAGGAAAATCTCAGTGCCATTAGCATAGTTTCCTGGCTGTCTTGCAATGACTGACTTCCATGTGCTTCTCCATTTCCTTATACTAGAGTTATACAATTTCACCGTGCACCGGCAGTCATGCAGGAAGGTGAACAGCCAGAATGGGAGAAAGAGCAGAGTCTAGAACACCTTACAAGTGTTTGATTCTTCTACAGCCCTCCTCCATTATGTACTCTGTTGGAGAAATAAGAAGAAAAATGCAGAAGGATTGGGAGCTTATTTGTCCAAAACAAAACTGACAGATTCCAGCTATAAATGGGTGGGGTCATGTTAAAAAACACTTTTTTTTTCCCCCCTGAAAGTCTGACAGAAATGTGCAATTTCGCCAGCAACTCACTTCTTTCTATCCTGAGTAAAGCAGTCACAAATATTGCTGCTTGTTTCTAATTTTCAAAAGGCTGTCCCACAGGACAGTTTGTACGTGTGTTTAACCCTAGCAGAACACTGCTCATTTCACCCCCCCTCCCGCCAAAAAAAGACAATAAGATGCTTCACAGAGAGGGAAGGTAACTATGATATAAAAAGGAAACTCAAAAGAAGTACTTCTTCCACATAACCCGTGGTCAGTCTCTGATGAGTTTTCCTTACATCGTTCCTCACGGAACCCCAGCTTGGCTGCACACAAGCAGAAATACACAGGAAAACTATGTGTTAGGCTGAGTATAACATACTTGCACTCCTGCTTTCTACTCCAAAAATTATTTGGCAGAATGCTTACTGGCCTTTTTTTTGTTTTGTTTTGTTTTGTGGTTTTTTCATATTTAGCTTATAAACGATGTGAAGCTTATAAAGGAACAGTATTTAGCTTATAAAGGAATAGTGAAGTCCAGACTCCAGCCTAAATGAAGAGGACTGGCTTAGGTAAATATACTTTCATCTTCTCCTTCACATCTAGTGGAAGTTTCATCACTTTTGTCCCCAGCAACTTTACAAAGGTGCTGCAGGATCCCAGGAGTGGACTCTGCATCCCCAGCCACAACATCAGTTCTAATCTCTCCAGGATTTCTGATCACCAGGTCTAATCCTAAAAATTACAAATAGCTTTACAGGAATTACATGCAGCTAAGATTATTTACAAGATGTATAATTTTCCTTTACAGGATTGTGTATTGCTGATACTGTATTGTTGATACTTTCAATATATATATCTTTTTTTGCTGTCCTTATACTCTACTGAAAATGACGATATTGTGAAAAAGCAAATAATTAGTGCCACTTTAGCTGTAGTGTTGCATCCTACAGGAATGGACAGCAGAAAATTCGTCTCCCATTTTTTTCTAAGTATGCTTTATACAGACAAAAACAGAACAGCCAGGGCTTTAGAAATATTCGAGGCTATTCACAAGAGCAGAAATCACTTTTTGGCTCTGAAATTCTGTTCATTTTGTGCACCCAAGTAAATTTATCAGCAAGGGCCAGAGAACAATACAAAAAAGCCCAGTTTAAATCAGGAAAATATTCTGTGGTGGAAGTGTTTTTTCACATAGATTATATTCCACAAATAAACTGAATTTTTGACAAGATATTACTAGCCCCATGTTATTTACTAGAGAGGGCAGAGCTTTTTTAAACTGTTGGCTCACAAAGAATAATGCTACTAACAAATATCTTGTTAATAAAACCACAGTTAAACAAAGACATCTCAAACCTATATTCTATAACAAATTGTATCAAACAGTTCTAGTGTCTAAATTGAGGCTTTTATAATTACAACCAGACTGCATGGGTGAAACAATTTTTTAATTTATCCATTTACTGCTCCCCATTTGAGTTCAACATCCTAACTTCACAAAATAGACACAGATGCTGTGCACAGTTATGCTTTTCTCTTCGTAGTTATTTTACACATAGTAGTTACGACATAAAGCATTTATCTTCTGAAATGAGAGATTTTCTTTGTGAAATTAGGAGTCCTGTTGGAGAGTTTGATGGTATAATGTTTACTCCTTCTATGCTTGTTAAAGGGTTGGTATTTTTGCATAAGATATTGACCAACGTACAAGTTTGAGACCAAACCTGACCTGTTGCTTGGGTTCTACTAGATGAAACAGATTCAAACCATGCTTCAATTATAATCTCTTTCTTCCTTCAAAGGGCTACACAACACCTGAAATTACCATAAGGATGGAGTGAAACCTAGCTTTTATTGCAGTATGAAACCCAAGAAACAACAGGTTGTTGTTCAATTCCCTTCTAGTAAGAATATATAATGGATATTATAGATACATAATGGATATATAGATGATGGATATCAAAGATTCTAATAATGGATATTAAAGATTCTCCGGTTATCTCTGGCTACAGGAATTTCAGAAATGTAATAATGCCATAGTTTTGCAGTGAAATTGTCTATGGTATGAGCTAATGGAGTTTTTGAAAAATGATGAATTTACCTGCTGTGTGGAAAAGCCAAAAATGTTGTGCTTTATGGATTTTCAGATGCATAATTTGTTTTATTTCTGGTGCAGTTTCTTTTCTGAGGTACACTTCTAACAATAAATCCATTTTAAAATATATTCAGGATTACTCAGAATTCAATAGCTTCTGGAAGCCTGGTATTATGCATTTAAAATACATTTGCATGTTTCTAACTGAGTTTCAGAATGC
Source organism: Clamator glandarius (assembly GCA_033459285.1). Classification (NCBI taxonomy): domain Eukaryota; kingdom Metazoa; phylum Chordata; class Aves; order Cuculiformes; family Cuculidae; genus Clamator; species Clamator glandarius. The sequence continues at coordinate 485,862 of JAUNZM010000437.1, read as the reverse complement.
ATTGCTGTGCTTCAGCTAGTAAGTATTTAGATTACGCAGTTATAAAAACCAATTTCTGTACTGTATTTTTTGGCAGATAAGTATCTCCTTGACAAATAGGTATAGGCAAACAATGTATTAGGGAATTCTTTTATTGCTCTCCTTATTCTGGACTTGTAGTTATCATTAGATTTCTTATGCAGGGACAGTGAATGAGTAGAATATCCTAAGTGTAGATACCTATATGTATCTTAGGAATAGCAGCATCACATAGTCTTGATAAGCCCACATGTATACTTTAGAAGTTGCCAGCTACAAAGAGAAATACAAATTTAAAGATAGGTTGTGGGTTGCTTCAGGGATTTTCGTGTGCAAACATTGTCAAATGAAAAGAGTAAAAAAATTTTTCTCTCAAATTAAAGCAGCTAAATGTACCAAATAAACCCTGAATAATGCAAAACACGTCTGCCTTCAGGTTTTACAAAGCTCTCCATAAATTAATCTTGATTAGTCACAGGTTTGCCAGTCTAGAAAGCAAACTTGCCTCCAGTGTCTCCTCATGTGGAACCTACTTACAACATCCTGCTGAAAACCTTGCAAACTTTGTAATTCACCAGCTTTGTGAACTACTTTGTAGTTATATCTAAATGGCACTTTGGTTTTTGGCGTGCTCAAAACAAAACACAGAGCACAATTGAAAGCTAAATATTCTGTGTGGGTAGAAACAGGAGAAAATGCTCACATGAGTAGACTGTAGCTCCACAGCCAAAGTTACATAGGATTACACTTATTTTCCCTTCAAAATATGAGCAATACATATTATGAAATTCAAGCCCAAACACTGGAATGAGAATTTAAAGCATGAAGTCCATTCACTTTACTTATTTGACTGACATAATTTTAGAAACAGAAGTTATTATGCTTAAATTTTACCTTCTGGAGTATAGCCTTACTCATGGATGTACTTGTTTTGTTCCAGATAGGTGTTGAATTCTTGGGAGAATAGCTTTTGGGGTGGAAAATCAAAAATAATTCAATCTGGGCAGTAGTGAAGGGAGACAGTACATCATCTTTATAATAGTTACACTAAATGGTATAATAAAAGCCCAAATTTTCTTTCTCTTGATTTTAGAGTCAAGCAAGATTTTAGAGCCATGCCTGTGTGTTTTTAAGCCAAGCATCTGCGTCTAAAATCTGCTCTGCTTGGTATCACTGTAATCATCATTTTCACTTCATATGTGATTAAGAAAACTGACCCATTCTAGTACTTCGCCATTGTGCCAAGGCTGTCAGAAGAAATTGGAGTCCGTTTGGTATTAAGGATGTGCTTTCAGTAGAGAGGGGAAGAAAACCTTGTGTGGCCAAAGGGTAGTCTTGAGAAAAGGGAAAGCAGGAAGAGGAGGGTGCCTGGAAGAGGGTCTTGTCTGTAGAAAGTGAATATACAGTCATTGCCCTCCCAATGCTCAGTAAACAGTTTAAATATTGTGCCCATTTGAGTCAGAACTTCAACATGGCTTGCCTTTCACTGTGAAGGAAAAAAGAGAAGAAAATTTGCCTATAATGAATTGTGCGCTTGAGTGCAACTGGATTAAATAGGTAAAGGAACTTGCTGGCATACGAAGTCTCTGAAAACAGACAGAAATCTGTAGGAAGTACAGGGAACAGGGGACCAAAGCACCCTTCGTTTCATCCTTTGTTTCATCTAATCTGGTTTATCTCTCTGAATGTTCTAGAAGAAATTATATGTGTAACCTATTTTGTGATATCTCAAACATATCTCAGATGCCAGCCCCCAATGTCAGAGTAGGGAATTCTATTTGTTTATAGGGAAATGTGATAGCTCAAATTTATGGTCTGACAAAGTCACTTTAATAACTGAGTAATCTGTTAGTGGGTTTGTGGTACTCTGCTTCTACTAACCGCTTTTCTCCCATTAATTGAGATGTCTCATTCTATGACTTCAAAGATGCTCAGAACATGCTAGAAGGCAAATAGACTAAGAACAGCCAATGGAGACAGATTTTAATTTAAACAAAAAACCCCAAACACAAGTACTATTTATCCCACCTAGACATTTACCTTTTCGAATATGAAAATCACCACTGAACTATGTTGTTGTTTCCAGTATTTGAGTATAACATTAAAAAGTTCTTGATTTTAATAAAGGTCAGATTCTTTCACAATTGGAAAACATCTGTCAGAGCAATTTGGTCAAACCAAACAGGCACTTCCTCAGTCTCTCTCTGCACCAGTCACTGCAAAAAAAACCAAACCAAAAATGAAAAAAACATAAAAACCCTAACAACAAAACCAAAAACCCTAGCAAAGAGTAGCAAATGTTAAGCTCATATCTTTGAAGGGGCTATAATTATTTTGCATGGTGTCGTTGCATACCCAAAGTCATAAACTCCTTTCCACCTGAAATAGACCAAGCCACAAGTTTTATGTAGCAAAGAAAGGAGTTTGGGGCTGGAGGGGGAACCAGTAACAGGCCTCAGGGCTGAAACAGTGGAAGTTACAGGGCAAAAGAGGCATCCAAAGAGCAAAAAGGAGAGGCAGGATTCTTCACGCAGGATGGCACTGTATTGCATAGACGTGCAAGGGAGTATAAACACAGCAACTATATAATGACTGGTTTGGCAAGACCAAAGTAAGAGTTGGGAACTGTATCTATGCAGAATGCGCCCAGTGAAGGGCCAACTGAGAGCTCAGCCTCATGACCAAGTCACATCATTCTGGGCACCTCTAGTATTATTTTAGATTCATAGCCCACAGTGTGACAAGTGTGTTGATGATGGATGGACCAGAAAACCTGAATACCTCACACATAGGCAAACTGTGTCGCAAGGGATGAGCCTCAAAGCCAATGAGGATGAGTATATCTGCTCAGTCCAGTGATGGAGCAACCCTTCTGGAGAAGTCTCCTATATGGCTTGGATTTCTGGCTGGGAAAAGTGCATGGTACCCATCACAAAGACCCCATTGAGCCATGTGGTAACTGGGTTGCAAAAGGCAGGTGGGTATTCTAGAAAAATTAGAAAGTGGGGAGAGAGAGACTCCACAAGTTAAACCAAAAAAACACTTAGACCCAGGGCTGCTAATGACAATGTAAAGATGCTCACCCATCTTTGTACACAAAGCCTGTTTAACATAGCTTGTAGTGAAGTATCTGATGACATACCTGCTGACATTCATCACACATTCCCAGATGCAGAATACAGGTGTCTGTAGCACAACTTGACCTGCACAGTGATGAGTGTCTGGGGAATGCAGAGACAAGGTAGATATCTTCCCAGCTAAGAACTGACAAGTCCTGCTGTGAGAGCAAAAATCTTAGAAGGTCTGTCCAGGCAAGTATTCGGAGACCAGAAATCCTCAGGAGTCCTAGTGCCGTGCTGTGGTCTGCCAACCAAAAGATGAGGATGTGACTCAAAAGATTGCAGGAGATATGACTAGAGCTGAGAAAAGACATGGAGACCATGGTTATGTAGAGGCATAGCCAATTCTGTTTTAATATTTTTCTCAGAATGTAAGCATACGTAAGTTCTAATTGTTCATTTTTTACTCTTAGAAATCAAATTTCTCATCCCTACATTCTTCCTTTGGCGCACATACTGGTGGGTTGCCTGCAGCTACATGGGAAGTTTTGACTCGATCTCCAGAGAAGTGCCTAGAGGCTGTCTGAGCTCTAGTCTTGGCAGATGATTTTGTGATGAAAGTCCAAACTGGAAATGAAGAAACTCTTTGCTACCAGCAGTGCGCTGTCCTGTGAACTCAGGCAGTCTGATTAAGATTTCAAATAAATTCTTCAAAAGTGCAATAACTTCATTCTTCTGTCTCTTAGGAGTGTCATGAGGGGAAACTGGATGCAGAAGAGGTTGAAAGTGTGCAGATCCCTTCTGTTCCACAGCCACCAACACAAAGATTGGCCTACTTTTGTTTTGATATAATGGAAGGAAAAGCAATTGGCATTACTACAGTTCACAGGCTAAACCATATCCACTGGCTCCAGACACTTTCATTTTCCTGTGAGGAAAACTTTTCTGGGGCTGGGCTATTTGTCATGTCTTGGCAGGCTGAGGAGAGGCCATCTTATCCCATGAGACAATGGAGGGGAATTTGAGGTTTTGGCTTTACAGGCAGTATTTGTCACCTATAAAGAGAAGCTGTCATACCTTCTCTAGGCAAACTGCCTATAGCTGTTGGGTTTTCTGCCTTAATTCCTCAAAGGAGCCGAGTTTCTAGAGACCAGTAGCCATGCCTTCAAAGTTATGGGATCTAGCATCTGTATGTTTCTCAAGAATTCTCCACATTTCCTCACTCCATAGTAATTTTTCATAATTTTTGAACTTTTGCATAATTACCTCTTTGAAGGCTTTAAACTGGTATTGAAAGAAGATGATTAAATATATCCTGAGGCTAACAAATAGTAGAAGAGTCTACAAATGTGATCATGTCTCTTTGCAAGCCTGTGTTGTTTCATTCACCCAGACTACCCAGACTTGACATTATCTTTTCACCAGTTTTATTTTGGATAAAAACTTTTCCTGTATGAAGTATTTCCTTTAATTCAGCAACCAGCACCTTGTTAGATAAGAATGATGCAGCTACATGAGTTGAGCCATATCCTTGGCCTGCCCCTGTCTGTCAGCAAAAATTAAAAATTAAAAAATATATATGATTTTTTTATAAAGGAGCCTGTCAGCACTTGCCAATTAGAAAAAAAAACAACCCTCAATGTGAAACATGGGACAGAGAGAGGATGAATTAAAACGATTGGGAAAGAGTTATTAGCTCCTATATATATATATTTCTGATTGCTTGGTGGTATGATTTCTTGCAGGTGAAAGACATAAATTGACTGCATTTAGCAAAGTATTGAAATGTTAGTTGATTTTTTTGCTTCTTCAGCAATATATTTAAGCAGATATTTGCTTCAAACCAAATCCTAAGGAAGTGAGTGACTAGTTTACCCCAAATAATTCACACGCTGCCTTGGTTTAGGGAATGAACTACCCTACTGAGGCTCAAGGATAAGAGCAGATTTCATATCCTAGCAGCTATCTGGATCATCTTGGTTCTAGTGGTGAAGGTATTAAAGCATTTGTAGCTGTGTCACAGTAGTGCCAGAAGGATATTTATTTTGTGATATGTTGCGAACAGAAAGGTGACCTAAAGCTTGGGAAAAACATCAGAACCAAAGACTGACCTAGCCTAGCATCCTGCCTCCAACAGTTTCCAATGCCAGATGTTGAGGAAAGAGGCATATTTCTCTTGAATACTTTCCTAATATCCAATGTTCAGTGATTTCTTGGGCTTTCATAAGCAGTAGCCCCCTGCTGATATTTCTTTGGATTTGTGCAATTCTTTCTTGAATGCCAGCATGCTTAGGGAGTGAATACATCAGTGGACAAGGTTAAGACACATGGATGTCATCTTACTGGACTTCTCTAAGGCCTTTGATACCGTCCCCCACAACATCCTTCTCTCTAAATTGGAAAGATATGCATTTGATAGATGGACTATTCAGTGGATAAGAAATTGTTTGTATGGTTACATCCAGAGGTAGTGGTCAATGGCTCAATGTCCAGATGGAGATCAGTGATAAACAGTGTCCCTCAGGGATCTGTTCTGGGACCAGTGTTGTTTAATATCTTCATCAGTGACATAGATGACGGGATCAACTGCACCCTGAGCACATTTACAGATGACGCCAAGCTGAGTAGTGAGGTTGATGCCCCTGAGGGGTCGGATGCCATACAGAGAGACCTTAACAAGCTGGAGGATTGGCCTTGTGAAAACCTCATGAGATTCAACAAGGCAAAATGCAAAGTCCTGCATCTGGGTCGAGGCAGCAGTCAGTATTGATACAGGCTGGAAGATGAAGAGATTGAGAGCAGCTCTGCAGAGATGGACCTGGTGGTCCTGGTGGATGAGAAGCTGGGCATAAGCCAGCAATGTGCACTCACAGCCCAGAATGCCAACCATATCAAAAGAAGCATGGCCAGCAGGTTGAGGGAGGTAATTCTGACCCTCTACTGAGCTCTGGTTAAGACCACACCTGGAATACTGCATCTAGCTCTGGAGCCTTCAACATAGCAAAGACAGGGACCAGCTGGAATGGGTCCAGAGGGGAGCTACGAAAATGATAGAAGTCCTCAACACCCCCTCTATGAAGAGAGGCTGAGAGAGCTGGTATTGTTCAACTTGAAGAAGAGAAGACTCCAAGGAGACATTATTTAATCATAGAATCATAGAATGCTTTGGGTTGGAAGGGACCTTAAAGATCATCCAGTTCCAGCCCCCCTGCCATAGGCAGGGATACCTCCCACCAGATCAGGCTGCCCAAGGCCCCATTCAACCTGGACTTGAACACTTTCATTAAGGAGGTATCCAAAGCTTCCCTGGGCAACATGTGCCTGTGCCTCACCATGCTCATTGTCAAGAGTTTCTTCTTAATATCTAGTCTAAATTTCCCCCCCTCCCATTTAGAGTTATTTCCCCTTATCACTACATACGTTTGTAAACAGTCCCTCCCCAGCTTTCTTGTAGGACCCCTTCAGGTACTGGAAGACCTCTGTAAGGTCTCCTCGGAGCCTTCTCTTCTCCAGGCTGAACAATCCCAACTCCCTCAGCCTGTCCTCCTATGGGAGGTGCTCCAGCCCTCTGATCATCTTTGTATCCCTCCTCTGGACCTGTTCCAACAGTTCCACATCCTTCTTATGTTGGGGAGTTCCAGAACTGGAGACAATAATCCAGGTGGGGACTCACAGGTGTGGAATAGAGGGACGTAATCCCCTCCGTCATCCTTCAGGCCATGCTTCTTTTCATGCAGCCCAGGATGCATTTGACCTGGGATGCAAGCATGCGTTCCTGGCTCATGTTGAGCTTCTCACCAACGAACACCTCCAAGTCCTTCTCTGCAGGGCTACTCTTAGTCACATTGTTCCCCATCCTGTATTGAAACTGTGGATTACCCCAGCCCCTGTGTAAAACCTAGCACCCGACCTTGTTGAACCTCATGAGGTTCACACAGGCCACACACTCCTCCAGCTTGTCCAGGACCCTCTGGATGAAAAACCTCCCTTCTGGTGTGACAACTGCACCACTCAACTTGGTGTCATCTGCAAACTTGTTGTGGGTGCACTCAATCTTCCTGTCAATATTATTGATGAAGATATTAAACAGCACTTGTCCCAATATAGACCCCTGAAGGACACCACTTGTCATGGATCTCCATCTGGACATTGAACCATTGACCACTACTTTCTGAATGCAACCATCCAACCAATTCCTTATCCACATAACAGTCCATAAAATACATATCTCTACAATTTAGAGAAAAGAATGCCTTTAGGGTCAATGTCAAATGCTTTACAGAAGTTCAGATAGATTATTGTGGCCTTACAATACTTAAAGGGGGCTTATAAGAAAGATAGGGATAAACATTTTAGCAGGAGCTGTAGCAATGTGACTAGGGGTAATGGTTTTAAAGTGAAAGAGAAGAAGTTTAGATCAGAGATTTGGAAGAAATATTTTTCACTGAGGGTGATGAAACACTGGAGCAGGTTGCCCAGAGAGGCAGTGAGTGGCCCATCTCTGCATACATTCAAGGTCATATTGGATGGGGTTCTGGGCGACCTGACCTAGTTGAAGATGTCCCTGCTCACTGCAGGTGGGCTGGACTACATGACCTTCACAGTCCCTTCCCTTCCAAACCATCATATGCTTCTGTGATACTTAGCATGTACACTGTTATGATGCTCTTCGAGGAGCACTCCAGCTTAATTGCACACTCATTGCAGTGGTCTTTTTTGTTTTACTTTTTAGACTAATCTCATTTTCTGTCCCCTGGTTTCTGATGCAGAGGAAATGGTGAATGCTTTTTCCCTAGTATTTTTCACATTATATTGGTTGCCTTATTAGCAACTATCAACAATAACCTCATTAGGAGGTTGAAGAGCTGGCATAGAGATGTAGTCTATTCAATTGTTCCATGAACAAAAGCATTTGATTGTTGTTGTTGTTTTTCATTTTGCCTTTAACATTTCTTCTGTGTTTTTGAGAGACTACACTGTACTCAAGGTATGAGAGAATAAAGGTTATACAGTGACAGAATGATATTTAATGCTGTGTTATTTATTCTTTCCCAAATAATTCCTATCACTTTATTTGCCATTTTGATCTATACAGGCCAGCAGTTTTATCTGTCTATTTGTCTTCTTATCTCATAAGTCCAAGATCCTGTTTCCATTTAGAAACAGCCACACCAGAGCTGCTGATAGCACAAGTAAAGGTGGAACTGTTTTTCTCCACCATGCACTGGTTCACAGTTATCTATACTGAATTACATCTGTGATTTTCTTGCTTATTTTCTTAGAGCTGTGAGGCCTTTCTGTAGTTCTTTTTAATAAGGCTTCCCATCTACCTCATGAATAGCTTAGATATAATCAGTAGATTCTAATATCTTTCACTCCCTTTTCCAGCTTAGAAACACTGGCTTATATCCTTGCAGGCTCCCTTGATGGTCTCCTTCTACTGTAGAAAATTGTTATTAGTTCCTACCTTCTAATTTTATTCCTTTTTTAAGCCTGTGTAAGGCCTAACCATCTTATCCTAAGGCTGCTTAGATTCATGGAGCTGAAGAACAATGTCTCTATCTGATACCAAGTCAGGAGCTGTGAAGAAAGCAGTAATGGTGCCTGAAAATCCCCTTGGTGCTAGCTCAAGGTCAGACCCAATTATCAGGACCCAATTAACATCCCTGTGAACACAGTGGTTTAGTAGGTCTTGGTTCCATGCAATGACAGGTACATGTCTATGCTTTCTGTTTGTGACGAAAATATTCCCTTCAATCTCAGACACAATGGGACAAGTAGTAACACCAGTAGGTATAGCTGGGCACATTCCTCACCCTGCAAGGTTTCTTAGGAGCTTTTCATAGCTTATTACAGAACTCTCAACCCTCCCTGTTATCTGTCAGCTGAACTCCTGAGGTATCTCTATCATTCACACTCCCTTTCCACCTTTAACCTCTGGCAATTGTAAACGTTCGTTAACTTGACACAGAGTGTAGCTGCTGTTCCAAGTGCTCAGTGTAGTGACAGGGCAGTTGTTCCCTCTCTCCAGGCTGTGTGAGCATTCAAAGAATTTTTCACCCACAGGGCAATTTTTTGTGGCAAATATAGCATATATGGACAAGTGTTAACTGGAATAACTGTCTCATTCCTCTGTCAGTTCATGGGATTGCAGTTAGGGCAGAAAAAGTAAGGCACACAGCATTGTAGAGAACCCAGATGCTTTATTTTCAGAAAAAAAACCCAGGTTTAAAATCAGGGTTAGAAAGATATATCATCTAGTTCTTGAGAATATTTACATGTCACAGAATTATTTGAACTACTTGACTGAAAAGCTTTTAGCCATAGCAGGGTACATAATAGTTGGCCTTAAAGTTATGCCCTGAGGAAGCTTTTTCACTTCCTTCCTCCTCTGAGTAACACTAGAAACTACCATTGCTACAGATAACTTTTACCTTCTGAAAACCAGAAGCAACTGCTCTACACATTTCTGGCTGTTCCAAGGATAATGTCAGCTAAAGTCAAGTTTGAATGACAGTGAGAGCAAAGGCTCATGGGAGCAGGGAGTTAGGCTAGTCATTTTTCTGACACCCAATTCCAGTTCTGAAATAAAGTTGCTACAATCCAATTAAGTCGCACAAGTGAGAAGCTGAAGTTGTGCAAAACGGAGATGACACTAATTAGACTTACATCTGGCCGTTGTGGCCAGTCTGACACTGTCTGGACTGTTATAATTCCCAATTTAAAAATAAAAGCTTCCAAAACATATTTGATACCAGCAGGCATGTCTCCACTGTTATATTTCCACTCCTTTTTTGCATACATATTCATTAACTTGTTGCAAAGTATCTGGATTTTTTACTGCTTTCATGGACAAGCACAATGCCAGTAAAGTGGAAACTTACGATTCTAGCTTCTTCCACATCGCAACATCAGAGTAGAAAGAAATATTTTCCTTGTGGGGAAGGTTCATTCACTTGCAAAAGTAAGACAAAATTCCATGCTGCTTTCTTCCTGAAGAACTTCCCTTTGTGGGATCGATCAGAAGATCCTCCACTTATTAGATCATGATCCTCTCATTTAGTGCTTCCACTTGCTACAAGCTGTAGCTTACCAACCTGTCAGTACCATGAGAGCGAGAAGAGGAAATAGCTCTGCTCTAGCAATTCAGGTTGCCAGTTAGGGTATCCCCTTCACATCTGGGGTGGTGGTTTAGGATATTTTCTCCCCCTAAAAGGAAAATGTGTCTTGGGACCAACATATACTTAAAAATGGATCCTACTGTTATTTTCTTCTGACACTTTGCTGCAAAAAGGTCTATATTAGATATTTTTTGGATACAACATGTCAGGTTCCTGGAATTTCTAGCTAAAAACCAGCATTTCCCCTCCACTCCATCTCATTTAGCTGTAATGAAGCAATCATTCAAGCTAAGAGATGACAGCATGACACCTGTGAAAACACAAGACCATAAATACCATGATGTCATTATAAAGCTGCAGGAGTAAAATAAAATTAAGAAAATTACAGTGTCTTTATTTCACACCACAAATTGCCCACAAGTTAGTCCTGACAGTGGAGATGTTGAGACAGTAAGAAGCTCAACACATGCTCTAGAGAAAGCTGAAAACCTTTCCAGTAGGGCTGAGTTGTATAAACCAGCTATGCCATCACGCAGTCTCTGAAGTCCATGTTTCCATTAAGTTCAGTAGACTTTGGATGTAGTCCCAAATGCACAACTTAGAACAATGTTTTCTATACATGTTATATTTCCCCTCTGATTCAGAGGTTTTATCAACCTACAAATGGCAGCAGGCTGCTCTTGTGCCAAGAGGGTCATGACTCCAGAGCAGTCCCTACAGTCCCTATTTTTTCTTGGCTTTTGAGCAATGGGCTGCAAACCCCAATTGCAAGCTTCATTTGTCTGCCAGCTTTTCCCTGCCCTGTGGAAATCACCTGGACATCTGGGAGCTACAGTTAAGCTTGCTCCTTCTTCACTGCCTCTCAAATCCAAGCTCCAAGTATTGCAGCAGAAGCCAGAGGCATTTGGGGCCAGAATTTCAAAAGGCAAGAGCTGTGTTTGTGCACACAATATTTGAATGCATAGTCATTGCATGCTTAATCCTCCTCGGTACAGGAGAAAAAGGGTGGATCTGCATATGTAAGATAGCCATGGTGTGCTCCAGAGCTCATTTGGCTGAGGCTGCCATCTCCCACTTGTGTGTGCCTGTGGTTGCATTTGTCCATTTTGCTCACAACATGGAGGAGTGTGTGGCCCATAGAGGGATAAATTAGACTTCCATATTTGACAGCGTGCCCTCATGCCTTTTCTGGCCACCTGGGCACTTCTCACTCTGACATTACCCCTGTACCGTGGCGTCTGCCAAGGCTTGGATACTTTCAGCCATTCCTGATGCTTCCATGAGTCTTCATTTCTTTGTGCCCACCTGTAGCCTGGAGTGTGGCTCAATCTTTCCTCCTTCCCTCTTCAAGGACCTGAGGCTGAAAGAGCACATCAAGAGAAAATCTGCCCTTAACACAAGCATGGAGGGCTCAACTTTCTGCAGGTATGATTTGAGGTTTAAAAGTCTTTTCCAGCCTAAATGGTTTTATGATTCCATGATTCTAAGAATAAATGACAACATACTTCAGGACATTTCCCAGAATAAGATTCCTGTAGGTGCTTTCACTACAGAATTGAACTACTCTCTGGTCAAAAAATGAGCTCACAAAAGAAATAATTAATGAGGGAAAAAGGGAGGAGAATACAATATGTTCAAACCATTAGCACTGTCTTTGCTTGGAAATATTCAGCTGACTTTGTGTCTTTTGTGGCTTCATACTGTATGGCTTTTATGTAAATCTTCCTACTTCATTCCCTGCAGAGACGTTCACATAAAAGTTCATAGGTCCTCTGCTCATTTCTCAGCAAAGACAGGGAGTGTGTTAGCCCCAGAGTTTCTCTTCCACTCCACTGCCAGGGAGCTCTGAAAAGAGTATTAGCAAACCATATGATCCCATCACCGGTTGCATTAGCTTATGGGGAGTAATGTTGCAATGAGTGATATCTGAGAATGGAAGACATTTATCTCCATGGCAGCATAAGTTTACAAATATACCAACTGTAGCACTGTCCTCCCTTTTTTTTTTTTCCTGGCTGAAGCAAATGTACTGTACTTTGAGGATAACTGATTAACTGTCAGACTTGTGGTCTTTAAAGGGTTAAAAAGGCCAGAGGCAGTGTGAGAAAGCTCTCTTTTTTCACAACATTTCTAACAAGCTGAACAAAATCCAGTCCTTGTTTAATGAGCACATATTTTATACAAATAAGCTCAAATGAGCTTACCCATCTCTAATTAAACTAGAAAGGAAGCATTTGTACTAATTGGACTGCATAACTGAAGAATTAATTGTGTGGCTGCTTAGAATTGCAATCTTACGGCCCAGTTCACAGAAAATACCTTCATGGTAGGACATACTATATGCAAGTTTGCTCGTGGGTTTTTAACAACATATAAAACCATGTGTGATTTTGATGCTTTGGTTTTGTTTTTTAAAAAAGAATGTTAATGCAGACATACATGAGCTTTAGTGGAGGTTAAGCACAGTATTTCAATATTCTAATTAGGTCAGGAAAGAATAGTTTTCCATTATTGTAATTAGGCACTCAGTTAATTCCTGCAACAAAAATGCTCTGCTAATTTATTTACGAATATCAAAGGGGCAACTATTCTATTGACTTGGCTAGATCTGCAGAAACAAAAAGCATGGCATGGGAATTCATATTTCCTTCCAGTAAGGCCTGGCTCTGTGGCATTGCAAAAAGTTCAGGAGCTGTTGGAGTAACATCTGCGGTGTTGAGAGGTTGTTCATTAAAACAGATGAAGAACATCGATAAACACATTTTCCCTGTGAATCTTGCAAGTCTTTCCTGCTCCATTTACCAGCAGGAGCAAGTTTCAACGACTGACCATGCTGCACAGAGAACCGTGCTTTGAGAGAGGAATGACATGCACCCCGCCCCGAGCATAGCTGGTGGGACTGTCAGTGCATATCCCTCTCCAAGATCTGTGCTGATGATACATGAGACAGAGACCTGCATGGTTGTCAGACACAAGCTGGGGCATGTGGCAGGTTGGCAGTCATAGGAATCTAACTTTGGCTCGTAAACTAAATTCCTCCTATAGGACCCCCACCTGAAACCTTTTTTTTCGCTGGCCAAACTCCTGTGACTTCTATTTAATCCATCAAAAGTAGTGTTTTTAAAGTAGCATATGTGATTTAAGTGCACGGCTGTCTTTTGAACTTTGCTGTGAACAAGACATTGAATTCCTTCAAAAGGCCATGAATTTCCCAAACACACTATTGAGAAACAGTAATTATGAAAACACCACCCATAACGTTTCATATACTCTATCACTAGCAAAAGTATAGCGCCAATGTCAATTTTGTCTTGGCAGGGCCTGATTATAATGTAGGTCAAGACTTGAAGATTTGGCTACATGTGAATGTGAACAATGGAGAATAAACTATGAAACGTTGAGTGATAAGTTTTGCAGGATCCTTCTGACTGTTCTGCTTGCAAAGAAAGTGCTGTTGTTATGCAGTGTAAGCAGTAAATATGTGTTACATTAACTGCTCAACTTTTGATTCCATTTGATCTTTCAACACATAGGAAGTTTATTTGTAAGACTCATTTCTTCTTCCTGTATCAGGTTTTCATTTAAAAGTTCCAAAAGCGCCTATCTCTCTTTTCCTTATTTAGAACATTTTATTGTTCCAGTCATGTCTGTTTTCATTTATTTGCCAAGATGAACATACAGTGGACAGAAAACTAGAGGATCTTCCTAAGATAGACGCAGAAAACAGAAATGCAGATCTGAAGGCAAAAAGTAAATGCCTCCAAAAAAACCCCAATCTCTATCATATATTCACTGCTGCAAATCTTGGCAGACCAAATTTAACCTGGAAAAGCACAGAACATGGTACAATATTTCCTTCTGGCTCCTGAGAATATCCTTACCTTCAGTCAAAAATAAGTGTGCACTTTTCCACATGTCCTAAATTAAAGCAAAGGAATGTGAATTACAGGCACAAGAACATGGGCTGTAAACATACTTTTCACAAGAGAAGTTCTGCTCTATGTGGTGCCACTTCTAAACCACTGGTGCCGAGATCTTCTGCATTTCGTGTATCATGCTGAGAGAAGGGCTGGGTCCACAGCAGCAATCCATCCTGTGGCTGGGTTTCCCCAGCCTGGGTTTCCCCAGCTGGGTTTCCCTGGGACCTGATCTAGCATATGCCACTGAGACCATCTGCTGTGATGCTGAGGTATAGAAAGGAGTCACAGCCTGTCCATTCCTCATCTAAAGGGAGTCTTTATAATGAATCTCCAATGAGTATATGAAATAGCCGTCATTCTTCAGGTTTAGTAACTAAATTTTGGAAGTTCAACCTCCTCAACTAATATTCTGTGGTCTTTAATGAGCCACTGTTAACCTAACACTTCTGTTGGAAGAGGAAAATAAGGCTTTGAACCTCCTTACTTCTATAAGGTCCACTTGCAATGATTAATGTCCAGGATTTTGAATGGAGATGAATGCAACTTCCTTGCAGGTAAAGTGGTACAAAACACTAAATCTAGTTTCTAGGATTTTTTTTAAGTGACATTCTGAAGAAGCTGAATGAAAAATATTTATTGGTAGGATGTGTCAACAGTGCTGTCAAGAGTCTGTGGAGGATTACAGCATTCTTTTTAATTTGTACAACTGCCAATGGTATGCAGCCACGATAATGGACAAAGAAAGCCCCATATAAAATATCAGCTGAAACATGAACTTTTCTATCCTGTGTAGAAGAGCTTAATGGCTGCAGCCCAGTCAGTGACTTTAAAGAACAGTGCAAATTTTGGTCTTCTGTGGGAATTAAGTTCTACTGTCAAAACCTTGACACGTAATTTGGTGCAGATGGCCAGTCTGTTGTAGGGAGAGGAGACTGGAGCAATCTGGAGACCGGATTGGCTCACAGTGCTAGGGAAGACAATTTTTCTGTTGAGAAAAACAATGGTCTTTCCCTGACAGCATGTTCATACTATCTGAGTCCTGTCAGCTGAGGAAATAACACTTTACCAAGTTTAGAGGAGTATATGTTAAGAACTTCTGGCTTTGTCCATGAGAGGGATTCGTTGCAATACTAAATACTAGGCAAAGGAGTACTTCTCAGCCACCACTCTTCATGAATACAGCATCCTCAGGCAACCATCAGTGTTTTTAATTTAACCTTCTCAAATTATTGAAAATGGTCCTCAGGGGTAAGGGAGCAGAACACAATTGGCAAATATTTAAGGATGCTTTCCATATAATGCAAGAACACCCAGTCCTCAGATGTAGGAAATCAGGCAGAGAAGAAAGAAACCAGCATGACTGAGTCTATACATGTTGGTCAAACTGAAAAGCAAGAGGGAACTGCACAGGCAGTGCAAGCACGGACATGGAAATTGCGGAGCATGCAGGGATACTGCCTGATAGTGTAGGGATAGGATCGGGAAGGCCAAGGTCAAACTGGAGC
Organism: Clamator glandarius; assembly: GCA_033459285.1. Classification (NCBI taxonomy): domain Eukaryota; kingdom Metazoa; phylum Chordata; class Aves; order Cuculiformes; family Cuculidae; genus Clamator; species Clamator glandarius. Next base: position 470,239 of record JAUNZM010000437.1, on the reverse strand, counting down.
TGAACTCAGCAAGGGAAACACAGAACAACGGGAAGGGCTTCTGCAGGTATGTCAACTAGACAGAAAGATTAAAGAAAGTGTACACCCTCCCCACGCCCCAGTCCCCCCAACAAAAATGGTGACCTGTATCAACAGATGAGGAGAAGGCTGAGGTACTTGACAATTCTTTTGCCTCAGGCTTCACTGACAACCTCTCTCCTCACCCCTCTTGGGACAATAGACAACATTGGGGGAGGGGTGGGGTGGTGAAATAGCCTCTCCCACTATAGGGGCAGACCACTCCCAGATCACCCAAGGAATGTGGATATATATGTCTTTTGGGCCTAATAAGATGCATCCCAGAGCCCTGAAGGAATCGGTTGATGTGATTGCCAAGCCAATCTCTATGATACATGATAAGTCATGGCAGTCAGAAGAAGCCCCTGGCAACTGGAAGAAGGGCAACTTTGTGCCCATTTTTAAAACAGTAATAAAAATGACCCTGGGAACAACTGACCTGTCAGCCTCACCTCTGTGCCTGGGAAGATCATGGAACAGATCCTCCTAGGAGACATGCTAAAGGACATGGAGGACAGGGAGGTGATTTGAGACAGCCAGCACTAAATGCAAGTCTTGTCTGACCAGTTTAGTGCCTTTCTATGTGGAAGCAACCACATCAGTGGACACATAAAAAGCAAAAGGTGTAATGTGTGTGGACTTCTGTAAAGCATTTGACATGGTCCCCAACAACATCCTTTTCTCTAAATTGAAGAGATATAGATTTTATGGGTGGACTGTTATGTGGATAAGGAATTGGTTGGATGGTTGCATTCAGAAAGTAGTGGTCAATGGCTTAATGTCCAGATGGAGATCCATGACAAGTGGTGTCCTTCAGGGGTCTATATTGGGACAAGTGCTGTTTAATATCTTCATCAATAATATTGACAGGAAGATTGAGTGCACCCACAACAAGTTTGCAGATGACACCAAGTTGAGTGGTGCAGTTGTCACACCAGAAGGGGGGTTTTTCATCCAGAGGGTCCTGGACAAGCTGGAGGAGTGTGTGGCCTGTGTGAACCTCATGAGGTTCAACAAGGTCGGGTGCAAGGTTTTACACAGGGGCTGGGGTAATCCACAGTTTCAATACAGAATGGGGAACAATGTGATTAGAGGCAGCCCTGTGAAGAAGGGTGTTGGGCTTGTTCAGCCTGGAGAAGAGAAGGCTCCGAGGAGACCTTATAGAGGTTTTCCAGTACCTGAAAAGGGCTATAAGAAAGCTGGGGAGGGACTGTTTACAAATGTATGTAGTGATAGAATAGGGGGAAATGGTTTTAAATTGGAAGGGGAAAGATTTAGACTAGACACTAGGCAGAAATTCTTGATGATGAGCATGGTGAGGCACTGGCACAGGTTGACCCGGGAAGTTGTGGATGCCTCCTTAATGGAAGTGTTCAAGGCCAGGTTAGATGGGGCCTTGGGCAGCCTGGTCTGGTGGGCGGTGTTCCTGCCCATGGCAGGGGGCTTGGAACTAGAACCAATCTCTGGTTGGTCCCTTCCAACCTGAACTATTCTATGATTCTATGATTCTGATTCTATGATTCTACTGTGTAGCATTACTCATTGTTTTCCCAATGCATTCTGTATATCTTGGCCAATAGTCTATCTATCTCACCACAGGAATGAAGAGTTAAAATCTGCCACGACTCACAGTGGCATAAATTCTGAGAAAATACTTGAGGTCAGTGGAGTCATACAGGATTTATGCAGATGTAAGCGACAGCAGAATCATTAAGTGTCTGTTTAATTCCAGCATAATTCTATGTAATTTTGTGATTCAGGCTCTGGTTCTCAGTTCTTTGCATTGGACAAGTTAAAACAATATTTGACACATTCTTAAGTAGCAGAGTATAATTTATTACAATCCAATTACAGAAGCATCACAAGAGAAAGGAATCAATTAGTTAGACTGGGAGGGCATAAAGAGCTACCGATAAAATACACAGAGCCAGAAAGGAAAAGGAAAAAACCTCCAAGGGTCAAATACAGGAAGATCTTGCCTCTTCATGAAACTCATCTTTCTTTTTCTGTTGACAAATGAACATAAATTCAGTAGTGCTGAAGAAGCACCTGCCTCTTTCTAGGTCTTGGGACAGAGGCAGTATGTGCTGTATCTCTAAGGCTACCTGAAGGTATAGCAGGCCCAGACTATTTTTGGAGCTGTATATTGACACTGATTGATGTCTAGTATGACAGATACAGCAGAGAAGAATGACTTTTTGTTAAAAGGAGGTTCCTGTGGAACGGTATGTTGTGTAACCCTCTACTGCAAGAGAGCTTAGGTATACAGTGTGTGCAATCAAAACACAGCTGCAGGCAACATATGTAATCAGTGAAGACATGCTGAGCACGGGCCAATCTCAGGAAAGGTGGAGGTGATATTTTCACTACATATAGATGTGGTCTGCCAGTGATAACTTGCGTCTTAAACAAATTTCCTACTCAGAAATGCTATGCTCAGAAATTGTTCAGAAATCATAGACTGTTCCAGGAATAGCACTTTCTTTCTCATGAAGGAGCACTTAAAAGTATGGTTGTGGGGACAAAAAAAAAAAAAATTCTTCAAAAGATTTGTGCTTTTCTACCACAATGAGAACTTCAGTTGACCATGCAAGACTTTCTGGAGTCATTGTAACTCATCCCAGCTGTGCTGAAAGCATTACAACTGTACCTTTTTCACACCAATGGATTGTTGCCTGTGTCTCTCGAGAAAATCAGATTTCAGTTTGGTGCTGCAGGTAGCATGTAAACCTGGAAATAAGGAATCATCTCACTGTGTGCATCACCTCATTTGGGCACGCCTTGAAAATGTTACTGAAGAAAGGACTCTAAAAGTACTCAGAAAGCAATCAGCCTGTCCTCTAATATGTACTGTTTCTCATCCCTTCTACCTCCCCGATTTTCTTGTACTTATATGGATCATTACAGTATTTCCAAACATCAAAACATTATGCTGCTTTAAGTAATAGAGACAATGTCTCCAACTGTTTAGCTTAATGGCATGAACCTATTGCTAGATGGCTGTTGCCAACTTGCCTCCTTTGCTGTGAAGTTTTCAAGAAACATCTTGCAACAACATGTCAACCAGACAGCCTCCTTTCTGTGGAGTCTAATTTGAAAACCTTTGATTTACTGATGTCCCAGTAGCAGAAAACCTTCATAACAAAGTTTGTGCTCATTATTTTTTCAGATTGCACTTTTTGGTATTGTAAGATGGCTCAAGAAAAACATCAGCAGAACTTAAGTTCATCTTCTTTTTGAGGCAAAGTTTAAAATTACTTTCAACTTTTAAGTGATATCTGTTATTAATTTAATTGTTAAAACCTCAAAACCACTTATAAGTGCTTTAAAACACCTTTTTTTGAGTAGCAGGAAAATTAACGCTCTTCTTTTAGCCTGGTTTTATGTGACTGATATTCAGACAATCATATTCTGTGAGTGAGTGTGCATAAATATAGGCTAAGGAAATAGGTGAACGAGCAGAGCAGGTAGACTTTATTAATGCCTCAGGATGAGAAACCTTTCAGAGCTGCTTCCTGGAAGCTTAACTTCAGGGCACAAAGTGAGAAAAATGCCCCCTGTGGCATGTGTTTTCTTTTTCCGGTAAAAAAATTTGAAGAAATGGCCAATTTAATTTTTATTAAGGTGCACAATGCAGTTAATTGAAGCAAAAGCAAACAAAGATTAATGCATCATTCTGCCAGGGTTACCTTCTAATTTGTATTTCTATCATGTGGTACAAAAAACCCAGAAAAATAACCATCTGAATCCTCTCTTTCAGGGTGTATTTGTCATCTCCCGCACTCCAGCTATGTCACTTAAAATGGATAGATGGGATAACAGTGAAAGACACTGCAGCAAACTCTTTCTGAGACTAAACCAATACTATGTTCATGGCCAAATCCTTAATTGCTTGGCATTTCTACCCTTAGGATAATGTATTTGTTCCTGGTTGACATAAGATAAGGTGAACTACTTTGGAAACTCAAACAGCAAACACCTCAACTTCTGTTCTGTTACTCTAGAAAAGCTGTGAAAATCATGCAATAACATGATCAAGAGAGAAGAAAAGAAGTGTAGATATGAGAAACCAAAAGATGATAATGCAAAGTTTAGGAGCAGTCACACTGTCTACCACTTCCACAGTTACCACAGAGATTATAAGTTTCGGGTTTCTATTTTTACATTTTCCTTGACAGTAGAAACTTAGACTACTTGAATTCTCATCCAAGAAAGAGAGAGGATCATCACACTAAATGGAGTATTAGTTCAGTTTTCCTGTCCCATAAGCCTGCCTAAGTGAAAAGACTTCTTCAGTATGCCCTATAATCTGCCAAAATCGTATTATCCCAAGATCCTTTGCAGAAAGAGATACAAATCATAGAATCTCTTACAGTGAATCAAAATGTATAAAAGACAAACTGGCACTTCTCAGTACTAATGATATCAGTAGAAATAATTACAGATCAACGAATCTCCATTGGGAGATCTTCTAAGATACCAGTATTGCCTGGTATCTTTAAAAGGATCATTTTTCCAAATGTTTTTATGCTTTTTTTTTTTTGCTCTGAAACTTAGTTTTGTGCATGTAGGACTGCTTAAATATTAATTAATTGCAGTAGGAAAAAAAATACCTCTAGAATGTGATGTTGGATGTTTGACTTTAACTATGACGAGTGAATTTTACACTTTCCTACCTACAGTTTAGTAGACAATTTTTGTGTATCCATTGTTACATCAAGAACCAAGTATGATATTAAAAGCAGATCTGAGATAACAATTTTGCTTCACTGCATTTTCAGCAAGATGTTGCAACTGTCTTTTCTTTCCTACTCTGTCTCCATTACCCCTCACCACGTCACCCTGAAGTGATCTTTCCATTCTCCTGTTCCTACTTACGATACTCTTCATGATATTTTCATCATTACAGTCCCCTCCTACTTTTCTTTTTGAGGAAAAAAAAAGGTCTCCTCTATGATGTGCTTCTGGCCTTTCTCTTTTGTTCTTCATTTGTTCTATTATCCACCAAAATTTACTGACTTACCATTTGTAAAAGACCACCAACTGAGTAGGCAGATGAATATGCCTTTGGCTCCTGCTTCTTCCTCCTTGGCATAGGAGGAAAGCCGGAGCAGATGAGACAGCAGCAAAGAAGTGATACCATGTGAATAGTGCAGCTTCATTTGCCATCTTGAGTTACAAATGCCAGACAGTTGAGGACCTTGAGCAGGCACAGTAATATTGCACCTTGCCACCACAATCTTTGAAAAAGAGTCCTACACTGACAGAGTTTCTGGGGAAATTACTCAGGCAGGGCTTCCTACATGTGGTTGCCTGTTTGCTCTTTTGCACTTTGTGATGCTCATGGCAAGAAGCAGGGACACCAACTCCAAGAATGCCAGCTCATCTCCTCACCTTTCTCCTGAGGCCTTCCTGTGCTTTTGCCAGAACCTGACTCATTAATGATCCATTTGATAGGTAACCTTAAAGCCAGAATCCCATGGAAATACCACATATCTGATTGGCTGTCCTGCTTGCTCGTATAAGCAGATTTTTAACAGTAATGCTTTCTGTTCCAAGGCACTCACTGCTTACTCTGAAAAACATGGCCATACAAGCCAGATCTGGATCATCTTATTTTACCATATGTATGCACTAAAATCAATGGAGCTACTGGACTGCTGAAAGCTTCTTTATGAGAATGAGGCCTATACTTCTCCTAGCCTAACTCCCGGTGACAGAGCTTGCTATGGCAAAGTACTCAGAGGAACGCCACAACAGTCCACCTACAACACTCCTCACAGTGGCCAATTACCATACCTTAAGAAAGACAGTAAGGACAATACAAGCACCTGCAGTTCAAGGGTACTGCACTTCTGTTCCTAATGTAGTGGCTTTGTGCTTAAATGATGACATACTATTAGGACCTAGTGAGGACAATGTACTTTCTAACTACCATGCAGCTATTTATAGTGTGATGCCTTTAGACCCTGACCCAGTACTTCCACACAATGGAGCCGATTCACTGAGTCTAAAGCTGTAAGAGTCGAGATTGTTCTGTGTGACTGCCACATCAGGTTAGCTGTGTGCCTTTATCAAGACACAACCCCCCAGTGAAATGGAACAGTAGTGTGTGTATTTCAACAACTTCCAATTTAGATGTTGACACTGTAATTGTTCTTTGAAAGATTGAAAGTATATCCTTAAAATCAGCAATGTCAAACAAAACAAAGCATAGATCCTTTGATGCTTAGTGAGTACATTGGGCCAAGTGTAGTTTTCAGCCAGACTTTTTTTAACTTTACTTCCTCAGTACATTTACAAAAGTATTACTAAAAACAAAGCTGTTTCTCGAATGCTGATATGTAATAAAACTTTAGCCACTGTGCACTCATGTTGATAACGCAAATGCTGCTTGCTATGTTTCCTCCATGATATCTGACCATAGAAATATTTTACCTTTTTATTGATTCTTTTACAGGTGAAACATCCATGTGACTATTTTTGAAAGACTTGGGTAGTACTGTTAAATCAAGAGTTCAAGCTGAAACTTTACAGGGAAACACCATGTTTCCCTGTAATGTTAGTATCCTTCATCTTTGCTCAGAAATCCTGATAACATTAATAGTGTCTCCATCTACAAAGTGTTTCAGGATGACAGCTCAAGGAATACCCCTGGTGATGACTGGTAATAGAAAGCTGGAAGCACTGCAGCCCAGATATTTTCTGTTTGCTCTCTGAAATACTTTGGGACATACCTGAAATAATTAAGCACAATTTGTTTCCTAAAAACATTCTAAAATTTGTGGACATCGTTGTTTCTTCTTGAGAGACTGCTGCCTTTGTGACAGGTGTGACGGAGTCCTGTCAGTGCAAAGTTGCTTATAGAGGCTGAATCGGTATTTATGTTGCCAAACAGTTGAAATGATGATTTGTAAATGGTGGGATGGAACATCAACTGTAATGTGTTAGAAGCAAGATTAACTAAGATAGCCTTAATGACCTTTATGTTTTGTCACCCAGAGACTTTGAGATTGACCACTCAGATATGGCCACACCTTAACGACTCTGAGCCGACCTAATTGCATTCCCCTTGGATATGCAAGAAAGTTCCCGGAATAAAGTACAGTTGTCATTTCGAGGAAAAAGTATGAATTTGAAAACAATCCTGTATATAAATTTTCCATGAAATCCCTGCTCGGGAGAAGCACTCTGAGGACAAATCCCGAGTCTTCTCCAGCGTTGAATAAAGTGTACCTGCCTTAATGGTTAAATTAAACTGTCAAGCGTAAGTTCCTTTGTTTCAGATTTGGCAACCCAAATGGGACCCTCTCTGCCCGGCTGCAGGACCCGTTGAGAACGAGGGCTCTCTTGGGTACCCTGGGGATTTCTCCAGAGAGACTCCTTTCCTCAATTCAATCTCTGCAGGGACAGACAAGGACCACCAGATAAAACGTACACTTTAATTTTTTTTTTTTTTTTGAGTTTGGGGATCAATCCATTTGGTTTGGCTCCTCATAAGTCGTTACTGTATAATGTTGAGTAGAGCGTATGCCAGACTGTTAGTGCCTTATAGGCATACACCGAGTTTGGGGGGACTGCTAGCATCTTATAAGCATATATTGAGTTTGGGAATTGATCCATTTGGTTTGGCTCCTCATAAGTCGTTACTGCATAATGCTGAGTAGAGCATATGCCGGACTGCTAGTGTCTTATAGGCATACAATGAAGTTGCGGAGGCCTTGGGTGTTTTTTGAGTATTTTGTATTTTTCAGTCTTGATTGCAAAGGAGTATTTTGTATTTTTTGCAACTCTCGGCTGTAACAGGAGCATTTTTTTCTCAGGAGACCTTGGTTGTAAAAGAGTATTAACTAATACATGATTTCTGATTTTTGTCACTGTGGTTAGGAGGTCCTGGTTGTAGAGTGACATTAATCACAGAAACTGGAACTATGGGCACTATATATCGGTTTGAATTGAATGTATGGTCTCTGTATGTCGTTTTGAAATTAATAAGTTAATGCTGTTGTGTGTGTTATTTTATGGTGATAATGTAAAAAGCCAATCCCAATTATCAATACCAATTCGATTATTAAGCAGGAATGGTTTTAATAAACAATCCCGGGGCACACATCAGTTAAGTCCACCTAATGTGTCCCACTAATGAGCCCCCACAGGCTGCATGACTTCTATAAAGTTAAACATACTTGTTTGTGTGGGTTCTAGGAAATACTGGTTAAATAGTTAAATGTCCATTGTCTTCCAGAGCTTATTAGCATACGCACATCACAGTTTCTTTGTGTCTTCTGTTTGCCTCTGATGGCCTTTATCTTATCTCCCCGCTTCTTGTGTCTTCAGGCCTGTCCATTGTCCCTGTTGTGGAACTGTCCTTGTTTTCAATTAGTAAACAAGTAAACTATCTAATTCATTTCCTTAACATGATTTATTCCGTCTTTCAGTGAAATGAGATATTTGTGCAAAATTGTATTTCTTTTGTTGTAGAAATAATGAAGAATTTTGTCCAGACTGTATATGGATTACTGATGGGTGTTTATTGCACCCTGGCATAATGCATATGGTGTAACAAGAAATTGTGGGTAACATATGCTTGGGATTTGAGTTGTCCTGAATTTAAGATCCAGGACAACAAGGAAAGATCCACCTATGCAGTCCAAGTGATTTGTGGTTGGGGAGCCAGAACACAGAACCCATAAGATGGGAGGCTGGCAGAGTGGCTGCGCTTTAAAGAAGAGCCAACTGGGATATATTTTAGATCATTAAGATCTTAGATCATAAGGGGATCAGTGGTCCAACAAGTGGTGGACAAACAGATAAACCCTGATAAAAGTTTTTTGATAATCAGTGGTGGCTGGTGTATAAGCTCAATTATGGGGAAAAGTGGCCATAACACCTTGTCGCAATTTAACATTATTCTTGAGGTGTGAGAATTAAGTGAAGTAACATGTGCAGATATGTTTTCCAGTTTGTAAAATCACCTGGAGCAGCAAGAGAATAGGGTCTGGAATTAAGAAATAGTCAATGTGCATACTGTAGAGGAATCAGAACTGGGTGTTGTAACTGAGCTTGAATGACTGGGGAAATTATCCTGGAGGATCCACTGGTTAAAATAAAGCTGGGGAATATGAGTGAAAAGGTTATGTTCTTGATAGATACCGGAGCCTCTGTGTAAACCAGCAACTGATTCCTGCAGATCAAAATAAAATATTGTGATTGTAATAGGAGCTACTGGCCAAACTGAAAAAGCATTCTTTGTGCAGTCTGCTAAATATGAATTGGAAAACAAGTGGATACACATGAATTTGTTTACTAGGAGCCCCTAGACCATTAATGAGAGGAGATTTACTAAAGCAGTTAGAGACAGAAATAATATTTGGGGCAGGAGGTACAAAATTTGAAGTAAGAGATCATCAACTAATCAAAGTACTGAGTTTGTCTTTAAAACAGGTGAAAAACCCCAAAACACTGGTAACAGCAGAGATTTTGGAACAGGTTTATCCAGGCGTGTTGGCTTTCAAGATATCTGGAAGGCCAGAAATGTGAAGCAAGCGAAGGTCAATTTGACCCATGTCAGGTAATACCCTCTGCAATTAGAAGACTGCAAGGGGATAAAAATGATTATCGACAATTTTTTTTTTTACAAGATGGGTTATTAAAAGAATGTAAAGCAGAATATAACACTCCAATATTTCCTGTTAAGAAACTAGATAAAAGCTATAGGTTAGTGCAAGATTTAAGGACCATAAATAAAATTGTAAGAAGAACTACATCCAGTGGTGGCAAATACCTGTACCTTGCCAACCAATTAAAAGATCAGTTGTGGTTTACCGTACTGGATTTGAAGGGTGTCTTCTTCTTCTTGATATTGACTGAAGAAAGCAAAAAGGCGATTTGTCTTTGAATGGGAAAACCCTGAAACTGGTAGTAAAACACAACTAACCTGAACAGTATTGCCTCAAGGTATTAGGAACAGCTGAACTATTTTTGAGAACCAGCTGGCTCGAGACTTAGAAACATGAGACTGGAACCCTGCTGCAGTATGTGACCTCCTGAGAGTTACACAAACAGATGCGGACTGTGAGCAACGGACCGTAAGTCTAATGAACTTTTGGACTGAGCAGGTATCAGGTCTTTCAGCAGAAGGCCCAGCCTACACAGTGATGATTTTCTTACCTTGGATTCGAGATCTCCAGAGGACACAGACAGCCCAAAAGGAAGCTATTTGCTGCACACCCATGCCAGAAATGGTAAAGGAACTCAGAACCTTTCTGGGAATGACAGGTTGTTGTTGTTTATGGATATATAACAATGGACTCTTAGTGAAACCATTGTATGAACCATTGAAAGAATAACCAACGGGATCATCGCAATTGGTTGAACTGGGAAGGCAAGAAGGGCCTTTGAACAATTAAAGAAGGAATTGATGAAGGCCCAAGACTTAGGCCTTCCCGATGTTTCAAACCCATTCTGGTTATTGTCGCACAAAACACAGGGGATGGCCCTGGGGGTGCTGACACAGCAGCTGAGCCCCTGTAACAGGGCTATAGCCTGCTTCCCCAAACAATTGGGTAATATAAGCAAGGGATGGCCTGGATGCCTATGCGCAGTTGCAGGTGTAGTTCTGAATATACAAGAAACCTGAAAATTCACTATGGGCCAAGAAATGACTGTCATGGTGTCACACACAGTCTCAGTGGTGTTGGAGCAGAAAGGTCACTGGCTTTCCCCCTCTAGGTTTTGAAGTATCAAGCCATATTTGTAGAGCAAGATGATGTCAATATTATCACCACTAACACTGTAGATACAGCATCTTTCCTTAGTGGAGCTGCTTCAGAACCAGTGATATATGACTGCCTGAAGACGATGAAGACAGTATACTCCAGCCACCCAGATCTAAAGTAAAAACCGCTCCTGGATGTGGAAGATTCCTGGTACACCGATGGAAGCAGCTTCGTGAAGCAAGGACGTCGCAAGGCTGGATATGCAGTGACTACCACCAGAGAAGTGATCGAGGCCAGATCATTACCCCCAGGTACATCGGCCAAGAAAGCTGAAATCATTGCCTTAACTTGAGCACTGGTTTTAGCAAAAGGAAGGAAGATAAATATATGGACAGATTCAAAATACGCCTTTGGTGTGACATGCCCATGGTGCTATATGGAAAGAACAAGGACTCCTTACTGCCCAAGGAAAACACATTAAACATGCAGCAGAAATCCTAAAGCTGCTGGAAGGTGTAAATCTTCCAGAAGAAGTGGCTATCATGCATTGCAAAGGACACCAGAGAGGTAATACTGACCAGGAAGTTGGTAACAAATTGGCAGATCTTGAGGTCAGGAAAGCCTCCGAAAGGGCAGAAATAGTAACTGGTCTGATTCCAGACAGTAAACTTGAAATCCCTGATTCTGATTTAAAATTGGATAAATATTCAAAGGAAGATAGAAAATTGATTATCAATATGGCAGGAAGAGAAGTAGATAATGGGTGATTTTATGTTCCAGATGGACAAATAATAATGCCATCAGGAGTGATATGGAAATTGGTCTAAGAGAAGTTACAAATAAAACAACAAAAAAACCAAAGAATACCAAAACAAACAAAACAAACCCCTTGGGGCACAGATATTCTGTGTAAATAACAGGAATGCAAATAGATCTCTCTGAACTCCCAATAAAAAGGGGGGGGGCACTGGTTTTCGTTAGCATTAACAGATGCTTTCTCAGGTTAGCCAGAATATTTTCCTTGCAGGACAAGTAAAGCAGAAGTCACAAGAGTATTGTTGATTGAAATTATACCTCGTTTGGAGTGCCTGCAGTAATATTGTCAGGTAGAGGTACACTTTTGTGCTAAAGGGGTAAAAAGATTAGTGAAATTTTAAGAACTGATTGGCAGTTACATTCTCCATACTGACCACAGGCTAGAGGCCAGGTGGAGAAAATTAATCATTAGATTGTTGCTGATAAAACAGCAATCAGCTAAAATTTGTCAAGAATCCAATCTATATTGGCCCTGCTTAGGTTTTGAAATAAGAAATAAAAGTATTAGCCCTGTATACCAATTGCAGTATACAGGAGAAGATCTCACAGAATTAGGGGAGAATTTGCCTAGTCAGCTAACCAGTTGAACTTACTTGAGAAACAAACAAAAACCCAACCAACCAATCAACAAACTAAATAAAAAAGAACAAGTTGAATGGCCTAGAGGTTTAAGATCAACCTGTATGTCCTTTTACACCTGGGGATGAGTTTTTCTGTTAAAGATTTTACAGGAAAACCACTGGGAGAACAGTGGAATGGACAGTACGATGTATTGTTAACAGCCTTCGCAGCAATCAAGATGAAAGATCATGGATCAAGAGAATAAATCACCTACCAGCCAGTGGACAACAGAACGCTTAACACCTTTAAAAATTAAGGCTAACTAAAGTGAACTGTAAAGATGAAAAAAAATTGTTAATATTATTGTTAATGTGTTCATTAAGAGAAGCCTTATTTTCCTATAGGTTGGATGCCTCTATGAACATTTGGGAAAACTTGCTTGTATAATATACAATAGTATGGCCTTTTGTTTAAATGCCTTTTGCTTTCAGTACAACATATATTTATTCCATCTATTTTGGGAATCCCTGCGAGTATTCAAAACTTTGAAAACTATACGTGGCTGTCAAAACTGACATATAAATCTAAAACTATGCTGGCTTCCTTTTAACACCAGGAGTAGCCATGCCCATGAATTATAATAATTTAAAGAGATTTATTTGTAAATATGCAAGGAACCTCAATTATATCCCGAGCTCTGGAGGTCTCAAATCTTGAAACTAGGCAACTTCAGCATCAGTTTTAGAAAATAAAACTGAAATTGATTATCTGTTATTAAGATACCATAAATAATTCTCTGACTTTGACGGCATGAGTTGTTCCAATTTGACCAATCAGTCTCAGACTGTAGGAACTTCTATAAAGATTAGTATGGCCTTCTTAACTCCATACAAGAGTGAGAGGGTATAGATATTTCTTAGTTAAATTTCTAGCTCCAAAACTTGCCCTGGTTGAAACAATCTTTTCTCAGTGTTACAGCTCTGGGACTATCAGTTTTGTTAACCCGTATAGTGTTTCAATGTGCATTTTGGTGTTGTCAGTGAACAGTAGAAAGTTATTAGACATGGAAAAGAAATCAGATCAGACAAGCAGTAGAGTCAGGAAAATATTTTAAGAGAACCTTAAACAATAAGACTTCTCGTGACTCTTGCAAAAGAATTTGCAAAGGCCTCGAAAAAGGGGGGATTGAAATGGTGATTTGTAAATGGTGGGATGGAACATCAACTGTAATGTGTTAGAAGCAAGATTAACTAAGATAGCCTTAACGACCTTTATGTTTTGTCACCCAGAGACTTTGAGATTGACCACTCAGATATGGCCACACCTTAACGACTCTGAGCCGACCTAATTGCATTCCCCTTGGATATGCAAGAAAGTTCCCGGAATAAAGTACAGTTGTCATTTCGAGGAAAAAGTATGAATTTGAAAACAATCCTGTATATAAATTTTCCATGAAATCCCTGCTCGGGAGAAGCACTCTGAGGACAAATCCCGAGTCTTCTCCAGCGTTGAATAAAGTGTACCTGCCTTAATGGTTAAATTAAACTGTCAAGCGTAAGTTTCTTTGTTTCACAGACATATGCTTCAGTACCTGTTCCACAATCAAAGGCTTTTAAAAAGACAATGGAGTGGAATGAACCTCTGCAATTTTATCCAGTGAAGTTTCATTGTATATTCTGTCAGAGACAAAAAAGGGATGAATGGAAGGAATTGCTAATGATGCATACATTCAGGCAACCAATAAATGAGTCAATTAACTGCTTGTGCCTGGGGTAATTTCTCTAGAAGGTTTAATTGCCAAAGTTTATAGTAATCTCAGAATGGAAGGCACAAAACCAAGCAGAATGATTATGTCATAACTCAGAGAATGCACTGAGCTTTGCCACATACATATATTTGCAAATGCATGTAGATTTCTTTTCCATTTTGAAATACATTTGTAAAACAAAATATGCATTTTGAACAATGCCAATGCTACTTTCTGATTAGATTTTCCTTCTGACACTGAGGCTTTCTGGTCTGACTGTTAGTAGGCAGGGAGAACAGACATACTGAGTTCTCTTATCGTGAATTATAATGGGGCTGGATGGTTGCTGTGAGTTTTCTCCACTGGGGATGTCTCTGAGCCATTAGCTGATATATGTGCCGTTAGCTGTGACGTATGCAGAATGTTGAGGTGGATATATGTATCCTTAGAGGGCTGTTATAATTTAGATGTCTCTTAGCAACATGAAGGACAGCAGGAGAGGGTGCTGCTCCGCTGGATTTGTCCTCATTCTGTCTGACATCCAGACCAAAACTGAGCACCAATACCTTTCCAGCCTCAGGCAGAAGTATTTGCTTCCTGGAAGAAAAGCATATTGGAATACCCATGACAATACGATAACGAATCAAGAAATGTCACAGGGCTCATACATCATAATGACAGTGTTTTAACTATGAGGTGCGATAAAATGTCTCCACTTAGCCCATGATAAGCCCTGTATCAAAAGATGTATTTGTCTTCAAGGAAAGAAGTTAAGGGACCTTTTTGTTTATGAACAGTTTCCTCCATCTAGGCATACTATCTCTTCATAGCTGTAGCAACAAAAGAAGTTAATGGAACATTGTTAACAGTTTAAATTCACAGACCTGTATACTAAAGCCAGAAGGGCCAATACAGACTAGCCTTGCCCTGCCTTCTATGAGACATATGCCGGAGGAAGGCATCCAGGTTGTGTGGGCTATGGTTGCCCTCTCTCCCTGTCTCTGCTCCCCCAAGGAACAGCCAAAATAGCAACTTTACACTGCTGTAAGCACAACACCATGAAAACGATGCATTACACTGCAAACGGCAAATCACACCAGCCTCCAATGACATGCCCCTTAAAACTATGTTGGAAGAATGCTGCTATAGATTAAATTGTAATAAAGATCAAATATATACATTTAATAAGGAAAGAATCCACTCTCACATCACAAGGGAATGCAAGTGCAGTGATTGCCCTGTGGACAACAGAGTTAATAAAAACCACCTTGTTGCACAGATATTTAAATTGCAGTAACATTGCCAAAGAAGGAGCATTGCCTTCCTGTCACTGAAATAAGTATGGCACCTCTGTGCCTTGGGGACCAAGGAACTGGTATGCCATCCAATTTCTTATTCCCCAGACTAGCAAGAGTTATATCAGAAGAGTAAATTCAGTTTTAAATCAGAACAGTCAATTTACTCAGTACCTCACAGGAGAAAACACGACGTCAACACACATTCACTGGCTGAACATCCTGACTTTGCAATAACTGCTAACATAAATGTTAATTAATTAACCAGTATTTTTACAACTCAACTTCCCTCACAAGCTACAGATTGTAGAATCAGAAGGTCATAGAATGCAATGTCGGAAGGGACCTCAAGGACGATCTGGTCCAACCTTTCTTGGCAAAAGCACAGTCTAGACAAAACTACCCAGTACCCTGTCCAGCTGAATCTCTAAAGTGTCCGATATTGGAAAATTCATCACTTCCCTGGGGAGATTATTCCAATGGCTGATCATTCTCATTGTCAAAAATTTCCCTCTTGTATCCAAGCCAGGAATATCTTGTATCCACTACCTCCATCTTTTCCATATGACTCTTTATATAAAGGAAGTCTCCATCTTTTTTGTAGCCACTCTTAAACTACTGGAGCATAGTGACAAGGTTTCCTCTCAGCCTTCTTTTCTCAAGGCTGAAGAAACCCAGTTCTTTCAGTCTTTCCTCATATTGCAGGCTTTCCAGTCCTTTAATCATATTTCTGGCCCTCTTGTGGACCCTTTCCAGCCTGTCCACATTTTTTTTTGTATAGTGGGGACCAAAATACAGTATTACAAATCTAGCCTAACAAGTCCTGAGTAAAGTGAAGACTAATGATTTCTTTATCAGTGCCGGTGATGTTCTTGTCAATACAACCCAGCATCCAGTTGGCTTTCTTTGATCTCATATTGAACTTCTTCTCTATCAATTTCTTTCCACAGAGCTCTTCAGCCAGGTAGATCACAACCTCTGCTGCACTCCCGGATTATGTTTTCCCAGGTGCAAGACCTTGTCTTTGTCCTTGTTGCATTTAATGAAGTTCTTCTTAGCCCACTCTTCCAGCTTATCCACATCTTCCTGCAGTGTGGCTCTCCCTTCCGAAGTGTCCACTTCCCCATTCAGTTTAGTATCATCAGCAAGCTTCATCAGGGTATACTTGATTCCATCACCCAGGTCACTTAAGAAGATATTAAACAGTGCTGAGCCTATTATTGATCCCTGAGGAGTCCCACTTGTGACTGGTTGCTAGTTTGAAAAGGAGCTTTTTACCACCAAGCTCCAGGTGTGGCCTGTCAGCCAGTTCCCCACCCATCACACAGGCCTCTCATCTAGACTGTAATGCAGCAATTTCTCTGGGAGCAGGCTGTGGGAAACTGTATCAAAAGTCTTGGAGAAATGCAGGTAGACAATGTCCATCACTAGCCCCACATCAACCATGCAGGTTACTTTGTCATTGAAGGCAATCAAGTCTGTCAAGCACAATTTGCTCTTGGTGAATCCATGCTGACTTTTCCCGATCCAGTGCTTCATTTGACTTGCGATAGCCCCCAGGAGAATTCATTCCATAAATTTCCCAAGGACTGAAGTAAAACTGACGGGCCTGTAATTTCCTGGATCTTCCTTTAAGCCCTCCTCATAAATGGGAGTGACATGAGCCTTCTTCCAGTCTTCTGGGATGTCACCCGATCTCCACAACTTCTCAAAGACTATGCAGAGCAGCCTCACAACTGTATCAGCCAGCTCTCTTAACACCCTAAGGTGGATATTGTCAGGGCCCATTGATTTGTAGGGGTCAGATTCCTGTAACATTTCATGTTCCACCTCTTCCTTCACTACTGATAGGTCTGTGTTTGCATCAGCCTGGGTTTTTGCAACCATGGCCTTGGAACAGTGCTGGTAAACAAAGCAGTGAAGAAAGTATTAAGGACTTCTGCATTTTCAGTGTTGTTTATGACTAATTCACATCCACATCACCGTGGACCAATATTTGCCTCCTGTTTTTACTTGTTTACGTACCTGAAGAACACTTTCTTGTAGTTTTTCACCTCTCTGGCCAATTTCAATTCAAGCCAAGCCTGTGCTTTACTAATTGCACCTCTGCACTCCCTCGCAATGCCCTTGTAGTTCTCAGTGGATATTCTCACACAGTTCTGGCCCCAGTACACTACTTTTCTGGTTTTGAGCAGACTCAGAAGCTCACAGTTAAGCCAAGAGTATTTCTTGCTTGACCTACTTCCTTTACCTTTAAAGAGGATGAACTGTGTTTTTACTTCCAGAAGAGGGTTCTTGAAAAACTCCTAGTGCTCACTAGCTCCTTTATTCTCTGTTCAAGCTTCCCACAGAATCTCTCCTGAAAGAGCTTTGAGGAAGCTGAAGTTTACTCTTCTGATATCAAAAAATTTTGCCTTAGTACTAACCTTCAGCATTCTTGTCAGGTTCTGAAACTCCATAATATTGTGATCACTGCAGAGAGGGCCATCAGTGAGATATCACAAAACAGGTATTCCTGGTGTGCTGCTGGTACAATTTCTCCTTGCAGATCTTGCTCGTACATGTCTACAGCTCTTAGAACTTCATATTTGGTTTTGGTTGTAATGCTGGACGGTGCACACTGAAGTAGAGTCCTGATTTTGTGCATCACTAGGATCCAAGGTGCTGCATTATCTGTGGTGTCCGTCGCAGAAGCATGGCTCTGAAAATGCTTGTGTATCTTTGTCTCAGTCCTTCTAATACTGAGTAGCTTTTTAACTGTTTTCTGCCACTCGGTCACGTGACTAAGCGGATTATCAGCCTGTGCACACCTTTTCTCCAGGAGAATGACCCAGACACCAGCTGCAATGTACCAGCTGTACTGAAGTACCCTTCCTTACCTGTTCTGCCCAGGCAGAAGCATCAAATATCCTAGGAGCTTTCTCTAGTTTTAACTTTGAGGTGTGCCCACCACTATTGCAGGAATCTAGAGCATTTTACTGGACTTTAGGCCTACAAGCAGGATGCACAGCCATTCTCATATGAAATTCTGTGCCCTCTCAGTCTCTGGTTGCAGTGCTTCTGGGCTTTTGCTCTCCAAAGGGCAGTTGGAATCTCCCACAGATATGACTGGCAGCACCCAAGCCATGTCAGTGTCTCTTGCCCTCACTTAGATTTCCCCAGCCCTGCAAACCCTCCTGGTACACTTCAGTCAGGCACTCAGATGTGTAGCTTACCTTTGCCACAGCTTTATGCCTCACTGAATGAGGTCTTCCACCATATCCCTCATTTGCTTAACACTGGCCATCCTTGCCGCAGTTGTATACCCCTGCAAGTACATAAACTCCTGCATAAAACCTTGTTCATATTTGACCACGGCTGCTTCTACTAGAGTTGCTAACTGTCCCCATTGTTTCTGCCATTCATAACTACAACTTTGACGATAAGTCACAGGCTTTATGCTTTGATAGATCTTGAACTGTTTAGGTTGTAATGTTTAGGATCTAGGTAGATCTCCAGCTAGCCCCTCAGGCTGCAATAAATTTGAGCGCTGGGAAGAACTTAGGAGGACTCTGTGACTGTTTCAGGGTCACCAGACTCTGTAGCAAAGAGGACCTCAGGGATTTATGGATAAATCTAGACTACTTCAGGGTTCCTTTGCTAATAAAATCTAGAATAAAATGTCAGTTATTGTCATTATATAGCTGTGCAGGTTAATTTAATATGATTAGAAACAGCCCTGTGAAGAAACCACATTTTACCTCCTTTTAAATGGTTACAGTGGAACCATTTCTCCTATCTGTGGACCAAAGAAAAAAAAGAGCTAAAACCAAAGCAAAACACTGATTCAGACTTCTAACTTGCTCCCTTGGGTTATGTGGGAAAGCAAGGAAGAGAGAGGAAAGGGTCTTGCTTCTCACCTTTTCCCCATTTATTAAACTCTAATATTTCTAGCTACAAAGGGGAACTAAATAAAAACCAGGCACATATTATTGCTGGTTTTTCACATTAGATCAGCTGAAAACTGTCCTCCTTTATTGGGAAGTGTCTGTATTTGCCAACAATTCTTTGTGTCTGACTCATTTCCTTATAACCTCTCTCCCCTCCTCTGTTTTCCCTTAAGGGATTGACTTTCTCCCACCTCAAACAAAAAGAATTTCTTCAGCCTATGAAGGTCAAGGACAGATTTTCTAATGTCTGCCTGCCTGTGTGCCTCTCTCTCTCAACTTGTATCTGTCTAGTTTTATAAGGCGTCTATTCTTGTAGGCTCCTGGAGCACACGTAACAGGCTTTGTTGCATATTAGTGCACTTCTTTTCTTTAAAGAAGAGGAAACCTGATGACCGCTTAAGGTTTCCATGGAGTTAGTGATCTGACCAAGAAGCCTACCTGCACTCTGCAAACCTGACTCAGTATTGATACAGTAACACAAAGCAATGTACATAGCAACAGGAAGAATTTACTTTAAGACCTCTCTCAGCTCTCAAGTTGAGTATCAAAGCAGTCTTTCTCCCTGGAAAATAGGTTGAAGAGGGAAAAGCAACTTCAGTGGGCTGTTCTTTCTCGTCTCCAAGAATGTAGCATGACCAACAGAAAGATAACATGTTCATTGCTGTCTATTTTGATGGTGCCCAGCTGGAATCTTGAAGGTTGCCCTTTGAGTGTTAAGAGAAAGAATTTAACACTACCCTTTTACTGCCTTTTTTTTTTTTTCTTTTTGGCACAGGAAACAAATATGCAGCATAAGAAATACTTAAGTTAGAGTACAGCAGAAAACCAGCTGCAGCATACGTAGGGTAGACAAGAATGCTTTCAGCCTTGGGTTTTTATGATTTAACCATCAAGGGAGCAAAGGGTGGAACACTAAACTGCACCCCTACTGTAAGCTAAAGAAATAGATGCCAAGGCAATTAGTCAGTCAAGAACAGGGAAAAGGCAAGAGCAGCGAATTTTCAGCAAGCAAGAAACATTTCACTTCTTCAAATGCCATTACTCAGAGGTAGTGTTTTGTTTCCAGTCTGAGACAACATTTTCTCTCTCCACATTTTTACTCTTTCACATTTTCATTTACTAAACAATCTACAGAAAATTTATTCTTTCTTCAACTTTCACACTGGTTTATATGGCATGGTGCGTCATCTCCGAGAAAAGTTTGGTAGATAATCTTGTTGATTAACCTAGGATTCAAAGCAACACAGTTGTAGAGCAGAAGAGCAACCAGGGAAGACGTCTGAAATTGCTATGTCCTGTAGTAGGCCATTAGGCTAAGAGCACATTTCATCTTTCATAAGCAGAGTTCAAAAAGAAGAAAAAAGCTCAAAAATGAATAGTGATTTTGGATATTCATCCTCAGACGTTGTAGTGGAGCCTGATCTTCACAAAAGAGTAAACCTTCTTCCTGAAGGTCAGATGGCTTTTCAGCTTCTCAAACTGTGAATCAGAAATGGAGGTAATAACCATCACTAACCACTTTTCAAAACCGAACTCCTGGTGTGCAGCATAGCAGCCTACAATATGCCTTTTTCCACATCCTGGCTGTGTAAATTTTGCTGTCCAGGACAGTGACTGAACCAGTTGAAATACTAAGTAAACTTTACAGCATTTGTAGAAAGAAATACTGAAATTATAGACTGTAAGTCTTTTCACAACAAAGTCAAATCTAACAGTAATGCATATTCTGTTGGGAACAGTAAACATGACTACTACCAAAACACACCTTCTGCCAGTACTAATGTATGCAGGGTTTTATTTATTACTCCTAGAGGGTTATTCACACCATCAAATTTGGGCATCTCACTTAGACGTGATTCAGAGGATCAACATTATGTTCCTTACCGAGTCAAAAGAGAGAGGCATAGGCACTTCCCAAGCACAGAGTAATTCTGTGTAATTAGGTCAGATGTCTAATGCAACATAAAGCATATGGTTTGTAAGCTTCCTGCAATTGCCTTGCTGGCCTTGGTAATTCTATGATAGAGGCATGAAACTCTCAGCAATGCAGAGGAGTCAAAGAGGAGTTTTGAAGTCATTGACAATTGTGGTGACAGCTTGGGACCTGTCTTCTTGACTGGAATTGAAGAAAATGCAGCAAATTTCAGACAAGCATGGAAAAAATTCCATGCTTTGATCCTTACGAAGTCTTGCTTCCTCATTTAAAACAAGGAATTCAGAGTAAATTAAGTATAAGAAAAAAAAATCTTTCCTCTGATCTTGACATTTTTTTCACTCTGTCCCAGTACAGTTGCTTGTTTTATCATCTTGAAGAGTTACACATGAAACTAGGATCATTTGGAACATAAGAGAATTTTGCTTTTACATCCACAGGCACGGAGTTGCAGAAGAGTTAGATACTCACCATGTTGTGCATCTGTGTGTGGAGAAAAGAGCACCAGCAAAGGAAATAAGAATCACCAAGAAGTGCTGGGAGAATACTTTTGCTCAAACAGCTGATAATTGTAGATGATAGTCATTTTGGCTCTCCCTTCAAAGTCTCCAGCAAGAGCAAATTGAAATCAAAACAGAAAATAAAAAGGAAGATGAAAGAAAGAAATACTAATGATAGATTGAAAAATGATACACACAGAACAATTTAACCCATGACTGAAGACAAAATGGTTGCCAAGTAATATTTTAGCCAATCAGTATGCCTCCCTGCCTTTTACACAAAGGCCAATGATTAAACCAAGTCCTACTTAGAAGATGTAAGTTTTCTCTTTCAGAGTAGAAAGAGATGATGAATAACTCCAAGACACATATTTCCTGAAGATCTAAATGCTTCACATCAATGTTAATTTCCACTAAGAAAACAAAGACACAAAAAAGACTTTCAACATCGTTTAAAGAGAGGAACTTTCAATCACAAACATGACAGTTTCAAAGCCCTGAATATGAAGACTGCAGTCTTTTAGAAATTAAATCAGACTTGCTAGCAGAAGAGAAATGAAAAAATCTAAAAGACTAAATTGGCAAATAACTATTAGGAGAGAGCAGCAGGCAGAGGGCAAGTGCCAATTTTTTTCTTCTCTCTATTCTGTGAGCATTCATCATCACCCATAATAGTTTGTGCAGTTAAATAGTTATTGACTCTATGATTGAAAATGTAACACTTGGAGTGAGGGAACAAACAGCAGCTCCAAATTACAAGCTCTGGTTTTGCATATTTTTACCTTCATTATGGCTTCCAGCAGCAAAATGATGACCTGAGAAATGCTGGAAACCTCTGTTCTTCAGCAAGTTCAGTGGCAGCTGTAGTGAAAATACTGGATGCCCTGCTGTTTCAGTCCTTCCACTGCACATGGAAGGAAGCTGCAGATTTGAAGTCAATTTGTCTGAACTCTTGGATATGATGCCTACTGGCTGGCTCGCAGGATGAGGTTCTTGACATCCACCTTGATATGGGAGTCTACTGCCACCTCAGAAACCCCACATCTTCCTTTGTGATATCAGATCAGGACCTCCTGTAGGTCCTGTACCCCTTTTATAACCCTGCAAGGATGGTTCAAGGAATGAATATTGTCTCAGGTGGAACCAGGTGCCTACATCTCACTTATGGTGTCTTTACTATTGTGGTGGTAGATATCACACTTGGAAGTGGGTGGAGAAAGCAGATAGGTGGGCCCCACCTCTGGAGAACAAATCTGTTTTAGGCATTTTTTTTTTCTGAGAAATACTGGAAATATTTTTGACAGACTACATAGAAAATATTTTGAAAAATGGTAGTAAAATACTGAGGGGAAGGCGCTGCTACTAATCCATACCAACACTAATGACTGAACATTAAAAATTCAGTATGTGCAGTGATCTTTGAAGTGTTTTTGTGATTCCATTCAGATAATTTCAGACATAATTTCAGATAATTTCCAGGTCTGAACTTGTGCCAGCTTTCTTAAAGATAGTTTAAAAATAGTGCAAACCCCATTTTAGTTCAGAAATAAATTAATAATTTATTAGTAAATTCTGAGAAAACTAATTTGTACCTAAAAAGCATGTCTAGTATATCTAAGCCTGATCCACTGAATTTTTCGTGGATAATATGAGTGACTAATTTTCATCCTTTCAGTACAAATCTTGGTACATCCATAGGAATGATACAACCACACTTCATTCATTTTAGACTAGTTTGATGGTAGACTGGTAGCTGGACTGTAAGACAAACTACAAGGCCAAAAATACCATTTTTTTATTCTTGACGATGTAGAAAAAAAGCTAAAACCACTATGCCAGGAGAAAACACTCGAGCTTCTGTACAAATTTTGGGTAGGTAAGTAACAACATATTTCTGACTTGTCAGTTTGCTTCACTTAGTAAAGCAGTAATTTGGGAAATGGAAAAATATATTAACAGCAGTCAACTCTTCTATATTATGTATCAAAAGCATCCTTAAACACGGAGTGGAATCATTTTTCTTCACTCTTGATGGGTTTTTTCTCTTCCTTTTTCTTTCCTTTCCTTCCTTTTTTTTCTTCTGAAAATTGCAGAAGAAATTACCACTTATTGTCATCCGCATGTATGTTCATACTTGTTTGAATGTGAGTCAAACATTAGACTGTAATTTAATTGAAGCGTATAAGGTTTATGTTGGGCTGGCTGTTCAGCAGCTGCATGTTATGCCTGTGGCTCTGAGTCAGAATAAAAAGGGGCAGCATTTCAAGCAGGTGTGGAGTGGGGTTTTTTTGTGAAATTAAGTCAATGATAAAGAGGAAAGTTAATTCTCTTCCCTTCATAAAGCTCTGTGTTATAGGAGGGAAGAGTTTGCCCACTTCATTTTCTTTCTCTGAATTGGTTACAAAAATTTCTACGTTTTCAGCCACTTGCAAGAATTACAGAAAGTTAGTAAGCAAATGTGTTAGAAGATTTTCCACAATTATTGTCATTCATGGACTCAAACCCATGCATTTGAAGAACTAGAAACACAATAATGATCATTATACAAGTATGTTACCTTTCTTATCCCTTAATATCAAAGAAACAGGCCATAACAATGATTTTATTCTTATCATAATCTCAATTTTCTGTCTGCATTCTTTATTGCTATACTTGATAAAATGTAAATGCATCATCTTGTGTTTTACCATAAACTCTAAAGTGGATACTGGATCAGCAACTGAATGTACCTCTCATGTCTCTCTAGCCAAGCAATACAAAGATGGTCACCTATAAAAGCCTAGTACATTTTAGAGTGCTTAGTTCCCCTTTAATTCAGGCAGCACGATCCAAAATCCTGCTGGAATCTTGCTTTGCATTTTGCTTAAGATCTTAGCTCTAAAGAACAGTAAGGTATCTTGCAGAAGGGGGTGGCAAGATTTTCCCTCTGCAAAGGAATGGAATGACTCTGACCCAAAATTCAGTGTTTTTCAATGATCTCCCACAAGAATATAGCTACCTAAAAGAAGACCTTGCTTCCACAAGGGTACTGAATGCTTCCACCCAACACATCAGAAAGCTTTTCCAGAACCATGCTAATTAGCTTTTGACATTTAGAAAGATGTATCTCCTCTAGTCCACCTTCTCTCACCACTTCCAGACCACCATCATCAGAGGGAATTATTCAGATACCTGCCCAGACATATGCAGCAGCCTGGAAATTAATAGAAGCAGCTGGAAATAAACTGCCAAGAACCTTGAACTGCAGCTACCAATGCAATCTGTGATTTAATTATTAATAATTATCAAAACTGTATAGAAAGGATCAATTGTGTTCCAAAGATGGGTGATATCATGAAACACGAATAAGCCATGGAAGTGTGTGCTTACCAAAATGTCCTGGGCTTCAAGTGGCAGGCACCAAACAGTATATTTAAATAAATAAGTTTGTACCTTCCATGTAGTAGCACAGCTGTTTTATTACTTGGCAACATACGGGAATAATTGCGTTTGATTATTTTGCTTTTACAATTATTTCCTAATTGCAAACCATTAGTGATGTATTTTAAGAACAATTTGCTTTGTCACTGGATGCTAAAGGCAAGTAAAATACTTTGCTTAGAGAAAGTTAGAAATTGCTTTCTTTCTTCTGCCTTAGGAATTACAGATGTTTCAGTGTTCTTGCTTCCTTTGCAGACACTGGCCTTTAGTTTTTGAATTATTTTAGCCCAAGGATCAAAGTAAACAAAAGATCTTCCTTGGTTGCCAAATGTCAGTATGTCTTTGGTTTAGGGGAACAGCCTTGTTTTACAGGAGAAAAAAAAATATTTTAAACTATTCTGGTACCAGTTAGGAACATATTAGTACAACACTAATTATAAGATGGAATGTGTCAGAATTAAATGAGTTATGGTTTGGCAAGGACCTGCAAACTGTAGTCAGATACTTAATAAAGTTTAGACATGCAGCTGTGAAGACTCCTGGATCCTTGCCACCTTTTATTAGAGTGGCGCCCAGCAACACTGCTGTAGTTAAGGGTCTGTCAGCATTTCCATTATAAAACACCATTTTTTTAGGGCTTTGTAACTTGCCCGTTTTAAATCACATCAAGCTGAAACTTGACATTAAAATTGTCAGGAATAATTTCTTTTAATAAAAAAATGTTACTTACATCTCTGTTCTGTCTTTGTTTTAGATTCAGAGAGGTAAAGAAAATAAAGTAAGTGCATGTCATATTTTATTAGAAACTTATTTTTGTTATACTTTTAAAAAAAACCAAAAAAGCAGGGCTTAAGTTTGAAAAATAAATATTTTTAGCCCCTTAGGGCTGAATTCTGCTCTTGGATTCCCACTGAGGCATAAGCAGAAAGTACAAAAGATGGCATTACATCCTGGTCTTTAATGTCTTGAATCTGACCTGCTATTTTATATGAACTAACACAATGGTTTGAATAAAACACCAGCTGATTATCAACATTGTACATTGTGGTCTTTTGTGCTTCTTTTTTAGTTCAGTTTACATTATAGATTTTACAATAGACTTTTCATTTCATTTTCTATCAAGGCCAAAAGTAGTTCAGTTAGATGTTTATACACCCCTGGAACAATGATTTATACCACCTGAGGACCTGCTACTCAGCTGGTTACACATTTTAAAATAATGATCACGTAGCAGGAAAAAAATACGAGCTTTCGGTCTAGATGAGCCTGAAAATCTAGTGGGGAAACTGAGGGAGGAATTTCTTGTAGAGGCTGAGATTTTTTTTTACACTGCTATCAAAGGGACAAAGAGCAGCTTTGTTAGCCACTAGAAGCAACCTAGTAATTGGGGAAATTATACTTCCCAAGACAGCAGAAATGCCAGACATCTGCATATGTTGTCAAGCCATCACCCGGTCTTCCTATTCCAAGTCATGCAGGCAACTGAACAAAATGAAACATAGTGAAAGATACAGTAAGCATTGATGTCTAAAGCTTTAGGTACTGGGAATATTACATGTCAGCACACAGCCACTTCAATGGTTGCAGCCCCAGCACAGCCAGAGTCCCTGTATATTGAATCTGTCTATTCTGGGCAACCTACAATCAGAGTATGAAGTAAACTCAGCTACTTGACCTGACATTCCCTGTAGATTTACCCTTATATCTTGCTCCTGTCTCTTTACAGATTGTTTGTCATCTCTTTAGTTGTAACTCTGGTTTACAATTCTCAGTCTGACACATCCCTTAGTTCCTCTTTTTCCCTCTCCCTCCGTATCCCATGTTTGATACCTGTTCCCTGCCCTCAACCTTCTTCTATACCTGAGCATGAATGCCTGCATCCTATCTACCAATCAGATATACTGATCATAAGGGACTGACTTTGAGTGGTTTTAGCATGACAAATTCAAGGTCACATCAGTGGCCTTAGAAAAAGAGTAAGATAATGTGTTTAGCTTTAGAGTTTGTGTTGGGCTAAAATGCATGCAGGATTGGTTACCACAGCTCAGCTGACACACAATAATTGGTTAATCCTTTTGTTACCTGATAGTGCCTCTGAGAAAAACCTTTGAAAATCCAGCATCAAGTAACTCCTCCCACTTCTTCCTCTCCCTCTGCCCCCAGATCCTCAGAGCAGTGAGAGTGGTCTTTGGTTCCTTCAGTGGTCTGTCAGGAACAAATCACTTGGCTGTAAAATGCTGTGGCTTTCTAATAGGCAAGTAAAATGACTTGGACAGAATCAAACTTGATGTAGTGCAGCACATGCTGCATGAAGTGTCACATGCAGCAGCAGCAGAGGTCTAATGCTGAAGTCATGGTTTTGGTGAAATATTTTTCCCAGTAACTCCAATCAAGCCAAGGTCTCACCATCTCACCAAGGATTCATAAAGTGATATAACTTGGTACACGTGGATGTCTCACAGAGCTGTTTATTAGCACCCTTACAGCAGCCACGGTAAAACTTCCACCCTTTCCTGTGTTGAGTTTCATTAGCCAGTGTCTCTCATTCTTTCAGTTCAAGCACTACATTCTCACCCTTTAATTTACCCCTTTTATTATGGGGTTCATTTTCACTTTCCCTGGACCAAATGGAGAGGCTTATTTGCATTTTTGCTCACAGTGTGAAATCAAAGTTGTGGATTATCAAAGTGTTGAGCACTGCATTGTCTTCTAAGCAGTCCAGGAGTACTTATCAGGCAGCATTTGAAAATCAGGTAGGTTGCATAGAACATCCTACAGTATGAAAATGTGAAGGTAACAGCTCTAGCCTCCTGGCCATGCTTCAACGAGTGCTTTGACAGCAGAGAGACATCAAAACTAACAGCCTCAGAGTGATTGGCCTCCCTCACCTGCTCCCTTGCTTCCCCAGGAACGAGAGAGCTCTGACAGTGCCAAAACCACAGCAACAGGCACCCTAAATTTTAGGTCTTTAAACCCCAGGGAAAAGCCTCGTTTTGGCCTATGTGCTGGCATGTTCACTTTTTTTTCTTCAGCCATATGTGCGTTTTCTTCTCAAATTCAGAAGAAGCACATTAAAAGACACAAGCACATTAAAAGACAAGAAGCACATTGAAAGACAACAAAAAATCTTTCTACAAATACATCATCAGTAAAAGGAGGACTAGGGGGAATCTCCAGTCCCTAGTAGATGCAGAGGGAACAACAGTAACAGGAGATGAAGACAAGGCTGAAGTACTCAATGCCTACTTTGCCTCAGTCTTTAATAGTAAAGAAAATTGTTCCCTCTGTGCACAACCCCGGGGGTTGGAAGAGCGGTATGAGATTCCCACGGTCCAAAAGGAGGTGGTTAGAGACTTGCTTGCCCAGCTAGACACCCACAAGTCTATGGGGCCGTATGGAGTCCACCCAAGAGTTTTGAGGGAACTGGCGGATGTGCTGGCCAAACCCCTTTCCATCATCTTCCAACAGTCCTGGATGACTGGGGAGGTTCCGCTGGACTGGAGGCTGGCTGATGTCGTGCCCATCTATAAGAAGGGGCGCAGGGAGGATCCGGGGAACTACAGGCCTGTCAGCCTGACCTCGGTACCGGGTAAAGTCATGGAGCGGGTGATCTTGAGTGCGATCATGAAGCACTTGCAAGAGAACCGGGTGATCAGGCCCAGTCAACACGGGTTCATGAAAGGCAGGTCTTGACAGAGTAACCTGATCACCTTCTATGACCAAGTGACTAGACCCTTGGACGAGGGAAAGGCTGTGGATGTGGTCATCCTGGACTTCAGTAAAGTCTGTGATACAGTCTCTCATAGTGTTCTGCTTCGGAAACTGTCAGCCTCTGGCCTGAACAGGCGCACACTCTCCTGGGTGAAAAACTGGTTGAATGGCCGGGCCCAGAGGGTGGTGGTAAATGGAGTTAAATCCAGCTGGAGGCCAGTGACAAGTGGGATTCCCCAGGGCTCAGTCCTGGGTCCAGTCCTGTTTAATGTCTTTATCAACAACCTGGATGAAGGCATTGAGTCCTCCCTTGGCAACTTTGCAGACGACACTAAGCTGGGTGGAAGTGTGGATCTGCTGGAGGGTCGGAAGGCTCTGCAAAGGGACCTGAACAGGCTGGACTGCTGGGCTGAGACCAATGCCATGAGGTTTAACAAGGCCAAATGCCGGGTCCTGCACTTTGGGCACAACAACCCTAAGCAGAGGTACAGACTAGGAGAAACCTGGCTGGAAAGCTGCCAGGAGGAGAAGGACCTGGGGGTGTTGGTTGACAGAGACTGAACATGAGCCAGCAGTGTGCCCAGGTGGCCAAAAAGGCCAATGGCATCTTGGCTTGTATCAGGAACGGCGTAATCAGCAGGTCCAGGGAGGTTATTCTCCCTCTGTACTCGGCACTGGTGAGACCACTCCTCGGATCCTATGTTCAGTTCTGGGTCCCTCACCACAAGAAGGATGTTGAGACTCTGGAGCGAGTCCAGAGAAGAGCAACGAAGCTAGTGAAGGGGCTGGAGAACAAGCCTTATGAGGAGCAGCTGAGAGAGCTGGGGTTGTTTAGCCTGGAGAAGAGGAGGCTGAGGGGAGACCTTATTACTCTCTACAACTACCTGAAAGGAGGTTGTGGAGAGGAGGGTGCTGGCCTCTTCTCCCAAGTGACAGGGGGACCAGACAAGAGGGAATGGCCACAAGCTCTGCCAGGGGAGATTTAGGCTTGAGATAAGGAAAAAATTCTTCACGGAGAGGGTGGTTAGGCATTGGAACAGTCTGCCCAGGGAGGTGGTTGAGTCACCATCCCTGGAGGTGTTTAAGGTGAGGGTGGATGAGGTACTTAGGTACATGGTTTAGAGATTGGTGGGAATGGTTGGACTAGACGATCCGGTGGGTCTCTTCCAACCTAGTGATTCTATGATTCTATGAATAATATTATTGGCCTGGTGGAAAATAGAACCTTAGTCTAGTTTAAACTGTAATAAGTGTGTCTGTATTTTTTCTGTATTCATAAATTTAGAAGTATATTAAAGTCTTAATATCCAAACATTTCTAGCCCCTGAAAAACTGTTGATAGGAGAATGTTAGAGCAAATTATTGGAGCAGGAGTGTAATGCTGATTGGCCAGGTCAGTGGGAACAATTCTGGTGGAAAAATATCTTGTTGATGTCTTGGCAGTTGACCTCTGGGATCCTTCTGTCAGAGCCCATCTCCTTTGCTCTTTGCTCTGCATTAGCATAAACGAAAGACACTGGACTGCCACAGCCTCACATGGGAGTCAGGTGTACGCTAGGACACGTAAAGGCAGGCTCCTCCTCGAGGAAGCTCCATTAGTCTCCAAAATGCAAAACAACAGAGAAGGTGAGTATAACTAGAGGGTGCTGGGGAGCACTCGTTGGGCTTGCACAGCCCAGACACAGTCTCAGGGATCAAGGCAGTGGCAGGCCTAGGCGGGTGGTGGCTGTGCCCAGAGCAGGACCTTGCATGCACAGGGGTGATGGGCATCATCACCCACTCACTCACCTCCAGGCCCCAGAGTTACTGTATCACACATAGGCACACAGAAGCCAGGGGTGCCTCATGGTTTGGGGTGATGGAAAACAGAAGTGGAAGACTGATGGAAGCAAGAAATGTGCTTTTGAGAGACTTGAAAGTGAGGTTTGAAGGGAGTATCTCATCTCTCACTTACCTTCTTAGCGCTGTTCCTCCAGATGTCGGGAGAAATGTTTCCTAAAACTACCTTAACTGACACTACACAACAATTTCTTTTAATAGCTGC
Organism: Clamator glandarius; assembly: GCA_033459285.1. Lineage (NCBI taxonomy): Eukaryota > Metazoa > Chordata > Aves > Cuculiformes > Cuculidae > Clamator > Clamator glandarius. The sequence goes on along the minus strand of JAUNZM010000437.1, from coordinate 439,508 downwards.
AGTGTTCTGTGAGGATGGCTTTAAATTACTGTGAAACTATTGTTTAACTGTGTGAAGTGCTCTACAGTACAATCTTAATCATCTGCAATTTTTCATATCAAATAACAATCTTGTTCAATTTTAAGGAGATTGTTCGCAGCAGCACATTTCATCTTTCTCTAGTTACACATTTTCAGTTGACTGTATGAGATACTTTGCTATTTCTCTGTCCAGAGCTGTTGGACAAACTGACTCTTCATGAATACCATGCCAACTCCGTGGTTCCCAAAAGGTGATTCCTTTGTGTGAATTCAGGTGAAATTAATTCCAGAGAATATCTTCCATGGAGGAAAACAGAACCTGGATCAAACAGTGTCAGGAAACACGACAACAGCTACATTCCAGACCACTGTTTGCAGCAGCAAGCTGCAAAGACAAGCTAAGTGCCCACATAAAAATTTCCACTGAAGTCATCAGAAGTAGTCTGTGTGTATGCATCCAGACAGTAGATGGAGCATAAAAGTCAGCCTCAGTGGAAGGAAATTCAAACAGAAAGGGTCATATTGAGGCAGTCTAAAATCCATCCACCTCCCTGTAGATGACAGAAGACAAACAGATTCTGATGTCTTGAGGAAGGTCCAAAGCACAGTGACACATAGGTAGTTACTAGGAAGCAAAGGGCTGCTCAATCTGGCTCATTATTCAACATGGAAAACACAGTAAACTGCAAAAAAAAAGTCATCTCTATGACCAGCAACTGTTAACTTCAGTATCATGGGGAATGTTAAACTACCATGAATAGTTAATATTTGCCTTAAATTAAGATGTATGGCTTCATCTACTATGCAAATTCATTGACTTCGCTTTATAGAACTATAGGGATGGGTAGAATCACAGAATCACAGAATCACAGAATAACAAGGTTGGAAGAGACCCACTGGATCGTTGAGTCCAACCATTCCCACCAATCCCTAAATCATGCTCCTAAGCACCTTGTCTACCCTAACCTTAAACACCTCCAGGGACGGTGACTCAACCACCTCCCTGGGCAGACTGTTCCAATGCCTAACCACCCTCTCCGTGAAGAACTCTCTCCTAATCTCAAGAATAAATCTCCCCTGGCAGAGCTTGAGGCCATTCCCTCTCATCCTGCCCCCTGTCACTTTGGAGAAGAGGCCAGCACCCTCCTCTCCACAACCTCCTTTCAGGTAGTTGTAGAGAGTAATAAGGTCTCCCCTCAGCCTCCTCTTCTCCAGGCTAAACAACCCCAGCTCCCTCAGCCGTTCCTCATAAGATTTGTTCTCCATCCCCTTCACCAGCTTTGTTGCTCTTCTCTGGACTCGCTCCAGAGCCACAACATCCTTCTTGTGGTGAGGGGCCCAGAACTGAACACAGTACTCGAGGTGCGGTCTCACCAGTGCCGAGTACAGAGGGAGAATAACCTCCCTGGACCTGCTGATTACGCCGTTCCTGATACAAGCCAAGATGCCATTGGCCTTCTTGGCCACCTGGGCACACTGCTGGCTCATGTTCAGTCGGTTATCAACCAGCACCCCCAGGTCCTTCTCCTCCTGGCAGCTTTCCAGCCAGGCTTCTCCTAGTTTGTACCTCTGCTTAGGGTTGTTGTGCCTCAAGTGCAGGACCCGGCATTTGGCCTTGTTAAACCTCATGGCATTGGTCTCAGCCCAGCAGTCCAGCCTGTTCAGGTCCCTCTGCAGAGCCTCCCGACCCTCCAGCAGATCCACACTTCCACCCAGCTTAGTGTCATCTGCAAACTTGCTAAGGGTGCCCTCAATGCCTTCATCCAGGTCGTTAATAAAGACATTAAACAGGACTGGACCCAGGACTGAGCCCTGGGGAACCCCACTTGTCACTGGCCTCCAGCTGGATTTAACTCCATTTACCACCACCCTCTGGGCCCGGCCATTCAACCAGTTTTTCACCCAGGAGAGTGTGCGCCTGTCCAGGCCAGAGGCAACAACAAGGCCTAATACTGCTTAAGTGTCATACAATGAACAGCTGAAAAAAGGAATTCCTCAGGTCACATTAGTGTATATGTCAAAGTCTAAGCAATTAATGGCATTGGAATGCTGAATAAAAAAAAAAAAGCTGGCAAAACTGTAATATTCTGATACCTTGAACTACCATGCGTAAGCACCATGAGCCTATTGAAAGTCAACAAGTCACTAAGATAAGGCCTGGTCACATTTTCTAGCAATCTGTCCTATATTTATGCTTCCACAGGAAAGGTAAGATGCGGCAATAAGGAGAATAGATCTATTACAGATCATGAGTTATTCCAGCATTTTGGTCTTTCATGTTATGACAAAGCTTTAATTAGAGACAGCTCTGCCTCTGCTGTGCAGAAGCCTTCCCAGGGAAGCAAACAAACAATTCCAGAGAGACTCAATTCATATTTACATAAGGGCCCATTCAAACAGCCTGATTAATGCAAGGAGAGCTGAACAGAAATGAGTGTCACTAGAGCCATGTAACTATTCACCCATTCTCTTTTGCTGCATCATGCTGAGTGTCTGTAATAGCAGAACAACTAGGTAGGACATGCCAAGGAGTAAGCCAGGCTTCTCCCATTTAAGGACACTGCACTCAGCGCTCTAAGCTCATTTGTGATTCCTTCTTGCAGCTCTCTACACCACTCTGGTGGTTTAGAGAGACTTTGCCCTTCAAAGCTGCCTTCAATGATGCCGGCATGTCTAAATGCTTCACCGCACCATTATGAATTGGCTGTTAGAGCAGTCCTGGGCAACACAGAATTGCTGGCTTCACCAAGTGTCTGAACATCTTCATCTGGAGCTGGAAGGGCTCAGCCCCACTGAAGAGGACCTCAGTGTTGTAAGACTGAGCTCATTTGTATGCTGTTTCTAACTGCCATGTAGGTCTGGAGAATGAGGAACAACAGTGTCCCGTTCTCGGATGGATCCCATTTAAGGGAAGAATTCAGACTTGTGAGAACAACCACAGCTTGGGCATGTGGCTGATTGAAATACAGTCATTTTTCATTAGGGGAGGCTGGAAGTACAGAAGATCAACATGTTTGCTTTTCATTTCATGAATGCTTTATTTGGGATTTAATTTGACTACAGTACATGCTTAAGTAAGGCTTTAGATTTTAAGAATTTTTGTTGTTGATTTTTTTTAATGCTCACAAATTAAGAAAGTGGGTTATTTCTATCCCAGTTCACTGGAAGCAAAGCAGTAGACCCATCAGTGTGCTGACTCTCCACTTCTACCTTCTCTGCCCTATCCTGGGGATGATGATCTGGTTATAAGAAGAGAACAACAACAAGGAAAAGCCTCCCTGTTCTGGAGTTTAGAATTTATAGAGAACTCATATCTGTAAGAGATGATGCTCAGGTTACTGTGCACGTCACGAACATCTCCATTTTATGGTAGTTGCTGCCATGCTTTCCAGAAAACACAGAAGAAGGTCTGACTGGAGCCATAGACTCCATAGCAGTTGAAAGGTTCAGTAAATACCACTCCATAACACAACTATCTCCACCTGCCTTGGTCAAAGCTTCTTGAAGGAGCAGCTGGAACTTGGAAGCTTAATAAGCACTTTATTAGCCTTTAAAACCATCCAGACTAAGTGATCTAGCAAAAGTATTTTGTTACCTGTTCAAAGCTGAGGGCAAATACGTGAAGAAACTGAAGATGGCTGCGTGCTCCTCTTGTTGCCCAGTAGTCCTCATAAGCCTGGGCTGCCTAACTGCCTCACCTCCTAAACTGTGAATGACTTCACCACATTGCTACTATGTCTGTGGTAATCCTACTGAAATAAATCTTGTTTAACAAGAAATAAGAAGGTGGTAATTAAAAGTGAAAAGGCCCATAGATGTATCAGCTGCAACATATGACCCTGGCAGGGTGCCTGTTATAGGATGTTCATGGAGGGATGCATTGTTCTATAAAACCTGAGAACATGAACATCATCCACAACTGCAGGGACAAGGAAATTGATGTTTTTCCCCTTGTCTGAATATAGGTATAGTTTTGCCCACTTTGGCTGAATGGATGTGAGCTGTTCTCCCCACAAAGGAAGGATGTAAGACAGCAGTAAAAAATGCTGGAAGTACAATCTGGCTCACTTGCTATGATAGCAAGTAAAAAGTCAGAAAGTCCATCTTGAGAGACCCTAAGCCACAGAACAGCTGACAGCTGGGAAGACATAGTCCAAGACCTAACATTGCCATCCACAAAACAAAATTCAGCTTCAAAACACAAGTGAACTTCAGAATGATGTACAGGACAGCTATAAAATACAGACTGTTTTCAGTCATCTGAAACAGGGCCCAGAGTTTGACTCAGCAAGGACTGAGTAAAATCTAAACCAAAAAATTAGGAAAAACTCCATAAAAGTTTCCTCTTCAATGGTCTAGAAATGGTCTCTAACCGTGTGAAGCAAAGCTTAATCTAGAAGGCAAGAGACACTGTGAATAATAAAGAATATTTTCTGTATCTTTAAATATCTTAACTTCCATAGTTTTATATCTGCAATACTGATAGGCTTCAGCAGGAGTTTGTGGGTGCTCAGCATGTGCTCAGCTTTCAGGCTTTTGCCTTGTGTGTTTAATTATAAAAGCAGTGGAAGAGTTTTGTATATAGAAACAGCAGGTCACTCATATTAGAATAACTTAGACCTAAAGATGTCTTAGTTTAAGTGACAGCTGGAACACAATAGCTCTACCTCAGGCAGCTGACATGAAAGAGCTTTGTTATTGAACAGCATCCTGACACCAGTTGGGGGAAAAGAAGAGAATTAGCTTGCCACAAAATGGTGTAAACATCGAAATAAACGCAGTGCAAATAATAAGGAAATATGGGAAGTCTGCCAATATAATCCTGGTCGAATTGTCTAATAAGAAGAGAGTTAATCCTTGGGCCATTCTTCAGTGCTCAGAAATAGTTTGGATCTATGGAGCCCTGAAATATTCATTGTTTCTGCTAAAGCTGTCTTATGGAATGATTACCTGGAGTCCCTGTAATCCACTAACACATTTCCTTGTTATATGTTTTTATTACACTCCCCTGCAGATATTGCTGTTTCCAATTAGAGATGTAACTCCTACCAGTGGCTGTTAATAACTATTTTGCCTTGAGACATATCTTATTTGCTAACTGAAAAAGGCAGGTTAATGGTGTCTGCACTATAGTAAATTATTAGAAGTGAGTTTGTGAAGTAAACTCCCAGTGACTCTAATCTCAGGAATGCTGACTCCTCCTGAGGTCAGTAATTGGGTATTTTGGAATTTGCCATAGCAGCAGGCCTAAGCCTGTCTTCAGCCCCCTTTGAAATTTGGACCCTGAGGTCAGCAAAATAATTGGTTCATTTGAACAGAAAATCAGAAAGTGAAGGGCCCACTTTTCCCCTAATATCTAACTTCCAATTCACCAAACAGATTTTGAGATATTCCTCTTTCCTTTAGGTAACACAACAAAGTCAGTCTCTGTCCAGTTTAGTTTCCACAAAGCTCCTTTCCACTTTGTATTCTCTGCCTTAAGCTCTTTGATTTGCCCCTAGTCCCTGACAGCTAGTGGAGCAAGGCATGGTTACTCTCTAGACATATGCTGCAAACACTGTTTGCTTTCAGTGTTTGACCATGACAACACAAGATCCATTTCAGGGTCTTTTTCCTAGTTTTCATCCAGTCTGTATAGTCAAAATTTTTTCCTATTGCTCTCGAAGTGTAGCATTGGCTGCCTTGAGGGCCTGATTTTGAACCACACTCTGTCTGTGGTTTCAAGATCTTTATAATGAAGGAATTTGGCTATAATTATGGATCAATAGTCATTCTGTTTCTCCAGCGTTTGAGAGTTCCTTACCTATGTTCACTGCCCTCTGCTCTTTGACATCTGTTATCATGTAAATCTTATGTAGTTTAGGGTTGAAGATGTCAACAAAATTGTAGGCCAGTATAAGTGAAAACTTTAGTGTATCCTTCACTAATGAAAACACTAAATATAGTTAGGCTTGCTTTGAGCAACAGAGTCTAAGTGAACCACAATAATCCTATCTCTCAAAAGGGAAAAAAAAATTAAAAAGTGAATATGTAGGATAAACACTGTGGAATGAGAATCACACAACAGTTTGGCTACTATTTCTGCAAAACTAAAAATATATGATCCATCAGTAATTCAGTGCACATGGTTGCTTTACAGTTTCAAACATGTAACAATTGAATAAAAACCACTGAATATGTGTGGCCCCCTCCAGGGTCTTCCAAGGAAGGGGAAAAAAGTGCCACACTGGATCTAGGTAGTGTTGTGATTACCAAGAACCTAGAGCACATCCCCTCTTGGTATGGCTCATGTTAAAAGTACTTGCCAAATTAGGTTCCCAACAACAGCCAGGCTGTGCTTGAAAAGGATTGGAAAGTGTCAGGAATGTATTTTGGGTCCTCATTCCTGAAGATCTGCCCAGTATCACCTTGATATGCGTTAAACCAGAACACTATTTTATGCAATATGTTTGGACAAATGTTAATAAAGCAATAATAATAATAGCTTACACTTATAGAGACAGATTTTGAAATTGTGGCTTGATTTTTGCTCAGAACTCTTTGAGCAAACATCTCCATTTGTGTTTTCTGTACCTTAGTTATTTACACACTTTTCCCCTCTCTTTTTTCTTTTCTTGCCTTAAGGTGGTTTTCATTACTAATGTCATCTTTGTAAACTATAAATGCTTCCCTGCTGAAAGGAATGAAAAATGGGTTTGCAAATGGGAATGCTATGAGTAGGGACAGACACTGGAATTTTTCCCATCTTTTTCTCATTTGCTATTGTTTTTTGTTTGGTTTTTTTTCCTGTGTTACTTATGACTTAAACTTTCATTTTCCAAGAAGTTCTGAAAGTTTTTATTCCTTCCAATTTTTTTTTCTGGTCAACAACATAGTCTGAATCAGGATTGAGGATTCTTTGCAATCTTCCCACCCACATTTTATATGCTTTGTGATGACAATGTCTATTTTAAATTGTTAGGCACCTCAAATTATACAGAATATAAGGGTAAAGTTATGAAGCCTTTGCATACTTCTTAGGTCATTTTAGGAAGGATATTAAAAACCAGCCTGTTCCTAAAAACAATTATGTTCTTCCAAGCATTACTACTAATAAAGAAAGGTACTACAATGCATCCATAATACCAATTGTTTTCTTTGTCTCGAAGACTCCTGGCTCTCTACACTCGACTGTGCATTTCTTCTTTGAAGCTTGGTAATTCAATGAAAAAAAAAGAAGCCAGAGTGTGGGTCTACGAAGAAGAAAGCAAGCCCACAGCAGGTGGGGTTTTCACAGGAATGCCTATAAAATCCTCACTGTTGAAAGCAACAACAGGATACCTAAATTGTCCAGTGCTGGAGATTTGTTATGGCAGTCAGCTTTCTGTCAATACAACAGGGAAACAGCCATATAACAGAAACCAAAATCCAGAGGATGTTTGCTAGGCACCAAACTTCCAATTTACTGTTTCTACCATAGTAGCATAGGCTCTGACTCTGAAATTTAATTGCATCTTGCAAAACTTGAGGGGCTGGGGACAAGGGCTGCTCCCATGCCAGTAACAGCAAGCAGGCTGGCTCATGCCACACAGATTGACTAGAGGTCGATGGATTTTATGTTGGCTGACAGCTTTCCAAGGGGTTACTCTGACAGCCTGGGATTGCTTAGGAAGAATAGAGCCTGAAAATGCCCACCTCTCTCAGACAAGTTCCCACTGTCAGCAACTGGGTGATACCTGGGATGGTAACAGTACTATGGAGGGATCAGTTTCTAGGGTAAGAGCTCGTGGTTTTCTGTTGCTTTTTGTGCCTTGGGAGCTGCATAAATGAGCCAAAAAGGAGGCAGGACCTGCCTTAAGGGAGGAGCAACCACCAAAGATGACTTCCACAACAGGGGTCTGCCAAAATTTTCCACATAAAAAGTGGAAAGCAAACACAAATATGTCCAGACCTGCTGGATGATACTAGTTACCATCATTCCTGACTCCTGGAGAGTTAATGATTTCATGGACACTTTCTCCTCTGTCTGGTAGTCTTTGCCTCGTCTCCCTTTTGGAACTAAATCCTTTGTTCTTAACTCCTGTGTTTCTGTGTTGGTTTGACTAAGATTTCTATGGGAAAGTTTGAGATTTTCTTTTATTTCACTGGCAACATTTCACCTTTTTCTGTGCCTCCTCCTCAGCTTCTAGACAGATTCCATTTTCCAAACAGATGTCTCTCATTTCTGAAGGCAATATCCACATACTCAGGATTTTTTCCCTGTTTTTTCACTCTTTTTCTTCTTTCTTTCTTCCTTTCTCTTTCTTCCTTTCTCTTTCTTCTTTCCTTCCTTTCTTTCTAGTCTAAGTCTCTGTGAATGTTTTACAGTTTGTTCTGAAAAACTACTATGTGAATTACAGTTTTTAATGTTTTTTCTACCACTCTATGCCTGTGAACATGCACACAGGCCCTGAAGGATGGATTTGCATGTAACAGGGTAATAACAGAGCTTCTACATAATCATCTGCGTAGGCAATCAGGGCACACCTAGGAACAGGTGTGTAGGCATATTCCTTACATACAGAGCCCGAGACTGGATAGTTCTAGTGAGAGGCTGGCAACCTGCAGGTCTCTGCTGCTGCTTGGGAAGCAGATGGCACAAGTTCAGCAACTGTACTTCTAAGGAACATTTATTCAGCATTTTGTACTGTCCTGCACATGCACACTATAGGCCAAAAAGATCACGCAGAAAAAACTTCAGCTTTTGTCAGAGGATGTACTGGTACGTGGTTGCACAAAAAGCAGCTCCCTTTTTTTAGCTGCTGCGCTCAAGAGAGTGATTCCTTGTGACACATATGGATATAAGCACTTGTATTTTGAGATACTCAAATGTTTTTTTAGTTAGCGTCATTTCAGGTCAGATTTTCAAAGCTGAATTTTGAGTATTGATCTCTTCAATTGCTGTTCTTGGCATCAATAGATCTTAGATTTCTTGAACTGTGCTAGGTGCCTTAACTAACACTGAGGTTGTGTGAAATACGAGCATAAACAAGACCTTGCACAAACAACTAGAAAAGTCTTGGTTGTGCTCAGATTTTCCAGGTGCCCCAGAAGAGCTGAAGTCTGGATTCTTGCACAAGAGCACTGCTAGCAGAGGCACTTATAGTCTGCCTTCCCTAGGCGTAAGGGAGTGGCGCAAACACATGCTTTACAACGAACTCATTAGCATATTAAGGCAACCTTGTCTTTGAATGCTCCTGGACTCTCCAAAACCTATGAGCCTTGCTGGGGTGGCAAGGGCATGGGGAGCACTCATTTGCTGGAAGCTCCGCGTCAGGCATGGCAAGGAGGGCTGCTATCCACCACAAAGATCACAGCCTGACTAAATATTTAGAGAAAGCCATCCACCTCCTTCCTCAGACCTGTAGGTGCCATTGGCAAACTTGGGGTTGATTAGTTTGGGCTGAGTGCTTGAAACCTCTCCTTGTGGCATAAGCGTTTGCACAATGTCACAAAGATAAAGGCATGTTCTGAGCATATGGTGTTTGTAGGAACATGACTGTATTATGGGGAAAAGCTTTCTGTTACTTCATGGTTCATTTCTGGTGCCCAGTTTATTTTTGAGCTACTGAAGTTATGGCAGGCATAAGAAGAGTCACATGGCTTACACCGAGGAAAACCAGTTCCATATGTCTTACGCATCCTCCTTGCTATGTGCTTGGCTTCCCACAGGAAGCATCACCTTAGGATGTCAAGGGAGCAGGGAAGGAGAAATAGAAATCTGCTTTTATTTAAACCTACATTAAAGAAAGAATACATTTAGTTGACCCATGCTGAAGCTGTTAAAAATCATTCCAAAAAATTGACTGCACAGCTCATGTAGAAAGCAGTTGCCAACTTTTCTTATGTTTTTTTGCCTGAACAAATCTTTCTGTAATACATAGCCAGAGTGCAAGGATGGCACCTTTCATTTCTTTCAGGGTTTGTGCTCTGGGTTGAAAACAGCTGCCTGCTTCTGCCTAAGGAACAGAGTGAAGCCTATGTAGCAAATGAGTGAAAAAGTGAGGAACAAAATCTCTACGGAGCTGATAACTGGAGTGAGAGTTTACATTTATAACACTGTAACAGGCTCGTTTAGGATCCCATTTTTTCTCCATTCAGATGCTACTTCCATTGCAATGTAAATGCAGACAACAATATTTAAGAGGTGCTATGTGTAGTGTATTGTGAAATATTTTGTTAAAGCAAACAAGAGAATAGGTCTCTCCTCTTAGTCCTAGCATCTATTTCTCTCTCTTTCTTCATGGGATTCACAATGTCAGTGCAACCATGTAACTGAATGATAAAATTATACAAGAAGGGGAGGAAAGCAGTAAGTCACTTCTTTAATTTTGTGCAGCCAGCCATCCTGTGCCAAGCTGCTTTGAAAAGGCCCAAGAAAACAAATACACTTCAGCCACAACACATCATACAGTTGCATCTATAGAAGCACATTTTGAACCTTTCTGACGCTAAGCCCCCAATCTTATCAGTACTATTTTGTAAAATCAGACTGCAATAGTTTTGACATGTACTCATTAGCTTCCTATAAACACAAAACAATGACCAAGGTTGTCTTGCATTAGTGTTAAAGCACATTCATAGACAGAAACAATTTTTTCAAATATAAATGAAGTTCTTTTTATTTTATCAGTAGAATAACAATCAGGGCTATAGAAGCATACATGTAAGATGGAAAATGAGTGTGCCATTTACTACAAGTCAAATATCAACCCCCAGCTACTTTGTCATTGTGGTACTGTGGAACTCTGGACTGTACAGTTCTCTGTACAGCCAGAGAGTACAAGTATTTTATGCCAGGGAAAATTTGCGCTAAGCCTAAGTAATCATCAAACTTTGCAGAGCTTCACATGGATGGAATTGAGTATATGGAAGTGTAATTGCAAAAGAAAAAATAATAGTCCCAAAACACAGTCAAAATGAAATATTTCAGTTCATTAGATTCCTTGGCTTATAGGAAGAAGAAAATGTTCCTGGAAACAGGGAGTCGCTTTGATTCTCTGTTGCTCGTGACTTGGAATTGCATTCTGAAATACTGGGTACAGCCCAATCTGCAGAGATTTCATGTGCATAATATATGAATCCATGTAATTTCTAAGCTCAGGTGGGACTCATCATGTTGTACATCAGCACATACAACAGCTCTCTCAGGTTCCGTAGACGAAAGAAAGAAATATATGCTTTTATAAATACATTCCTCAGCCTTTTTTTTTCCCCCCCAGAAAAAATCAACTCAGTTTGTGTCAGCTGTGTTCAGATGGTGATCACCAAAATAGATTTCTGTCACAAAAAAATTCTGGACATCTCCTCTGTGCTGGATAAGTCCACTGCAGCTGTAGGTCCTCTGCGGAAAAAAAATAAGGGTGGATCCTGAGGGTGGAAATGATGCATGCAACTGTGGGAACAGCATTCAAAACTATATGCACCAGAAAAAGGGAAAACAAAAATATAGAAAGACAGGAAGAGTGTCCAATTGGAACAGCACCATCAGTGGGGACCCTGCTGATCTAACACATAACAAAGTTCTAGCACGAGGCTCTCTGCCTCTTCATTTTTTATTTTGAAAAGAAAAGATGCCTATTGCCAGGATCATCAGAAATTGTTATTCTTCATTAAAGTCATAAGACCTTGGAAAAAACTGTCCAGCTCATTTTTTAAAAAGGAAAACAAATAAGCCCTGCAAGTGCCTAAAGGGAGGATAAGGTTACTTATTGTTGCTTAAAAATTCATTTGGTGCCATGTCAAAGCAGCGGTAGGTATATTTTAAAGTGACAGGTCTAAAAAATATTGTTCTTGCTCCCATCTGCCCCTGATCTCTCTCCACTCCAAAAGAAACATTCTCCGTTTGTCCCCAATTAGCAAGTTGGAGTATTTAAAATTCAAACAAGGACCTTCTTCTCCCTCTCATACTCATTAGCTCACTCCAACACTCCTTAGTCAAGGGATTTTCTAAAGAGTCCATTTAGGAGTGCTAATAATAGTAATTAGAGGTCGGGAAACCATCTTGTAACTTGACCCAAATTTTCACCCAAAACTTGAAATGAACACAAACCCTTTCTCTGTTTTGAAGGAGCTGGGAACTCCTTCAAATAAGAAGTTCATGACTTGGAAATTTTGGGTTTTTAAAATGTTGTTTCATCCCTGAACACCAAGCCCTTGAAACATCATCTAAGCAGAAAGGCCACTTTTTAGGAAACTTCTAGAAGCATTTGCTGTGTTGTTCTTTTGCACCTGCTCAAAATGCATGCAGTATTACTGAGCCTATTGTAAACGATGGGCCTCTTTTCTCCCTCATTCACATTTATTCTATAGCTATGGGACAATATTAAATTACCTCCTGTACCTCCCAGAAATTCAAGCTTTCTATAATCTACGTGTTTCATGTGACAGATTACAGGCTGCTTTAGTCTCCTGCAGATAGATACGGCAGCCCAGTAGTTGCTTTGATATACAGCTTTTTCTTTCAGCTCAAATGCATTCCAGTCTGTAGCTCAAAACTGTTAAAGCAGCAAGTGGCCCAGTCATTCCTCTTTCTTTCATTATGGGACATTAAGCTAGGGTGGATACTGCAGCCTCCATGCACAGGACAGATGCAAAAAGCCATATCAGAAGCTAAATTCTGGTTCACTAGCTCCAGTGGAAGTTACTGCTGGATCCTGGGGCAAATAAAATAGCAGTAAGGTCCACTGCTTCTAGTGACGGCTTTGCACCATTCACATCCCTTTCTCTCTTGTCTGTCTCCAAGTAAACAAGGCATCTACAGAAAAAGATAAGAATCAAGCCCGAACTAGGCAACATACAAGTCTTTTCAGTATTTGAATACTTAAAAGTTTGAGCCTTATATCACAGAATCACAGAATCACAGAATAACAAGGCTGGAAGAGACCAACTGGATCATCGAGTCCAACCATTCCCACCAATCCCTAAATCATGCTCCTAAGCACCTCATCTACCCTCACCTTAAACACCTCCAGGGACGGTGACTCAACCACCTCCCTGGGCAGACTGTTCCAATGCCCAACCACCCTCTCCGTGAAGAACTCTCTCCTAATCTCAAGAATAAATCTCCCCTGGCAGAGCTTGAGGCCATTCCCTCTCGTCCTGTCCCCTGTCACTTGGGAGAAGAGGCCAGCACCCTCCTCTCCACAACCTCCCGTCAGGTAGTTGTAGAGAGCAATGAGGTCTCCCCTCAGCCTCCTCTTTTCCAGGCTAAACAACTCCAGCTCTCTCAGCCGTTCCTCATAAGATTTGTTCTCCAGTCCCTTCACCAGCTTTGTTGCCCTTCTCTGGACTCGCTCCAGAGCCTCAACATCCTTCTTGTGGTGAGAGGCCCAGAACTGAACACAGTACTCGAGGTGCGGTCTCACCAGTGCCGAGTACAGAGGGAGAATAACCTCCCTGGACCTGCTGGTCACATCGTTCCTGATACAAGCCAAGATGCCATTGGCCTTCTTGGCCACCTGGGCACACTGCTGGCTCATGTTCAGTCGGTTGTCAACCAGCACCCCCAGGTCCTTCTCCTCCTGGCAGCTTTCCAGCCAGGCTTCTCCTAGTTTGTACCTCTGCACAGGGTTGTTGTGCCCCAAGTGCAGGACCCGGCATTTGGCCTTGTTAAACCTCATGCCATTGGTCTCAGCCCAGCAGTCCAGCCTGTTCAAGTCCCTTTGCAGAGCCTCCCGACCCTCCAGCAGATCCACACTTCCACCCAGCTTGGTGTCATCTGCAAACTTGATAAGGGAACACTCGATGCCTTCATCCAGGTCATTGATAAAGACATTAAACAGGACTGGACCCAGGACTGAGCCCTGTGGAACCCCACTTGTCACTGGCCTCCAGCTGGATTTAACTCCATTTACCACCACCCTCTGGGCCCGGTTATTCAACCAGTTTTTCACCCAGGAGAGTGTGCGCCCATCCAGGCCAGAGGCCGACAGTTTCCGAAGCAGAATACTATGAGAAACTGTATCAAAGGCTTTACTGAAGTCCAGGAAGATACATCCACAGCCTTTCCCTCATCCAAGAGTTTAGTCACTTGGTCATAGAAGGTGATCAGATTATTCTGTCAAGATCTGCCTTTCATGAACCCGTGTTGACTGGGCCTGATCACCCGGTTCTCTTGCAAGTGCTTCATGATCGCACTCAAGATCACCCGCTCCATGACTTTACCCGGTACCGAGGTCAGACTGGCAGGCCTGTAGTTCCCCGGATCCTCCCTGCGCCCCTTCTTATAGATGGGCACGACATCAGCCAGCCTCCAGTCCAGCAGAGCCTCCTCAGTCATCCAGGACTGCTGGAAGACGATGGAAAGGGGTTTGGCCAGCACGTCCGCCAGTTCCCTCAAAACTCTTGGGTGGATTTACTTTAATTTAGATCTTGAACCACACACTGACCTCCTACAAATATTATTAACCTTTTTATCTGTAATGCGGGCACTGGGTTTCATTGTGAACTTGCACTGCCTGAATAGTTTGTTTTATAAATCTTATTTTATGTCTGTTTCTTAAAGCTTCTGGAAACATACTATACATTTTCAATTCTGGCAGATTACTCTGGAACAAAAGGGTTCTATATCTTGCAAGGGAATTTTTAAGTCATTGGCAAGTTTTCCCTTGTAATTTGGATAAAATAACAGTTTTGAACCTTCAGCTGCAGTTCAAATCTGAACCAAGTTTCTTTGAGATTCATAACATCTTGAACAACTTTACATGTGGTTCATTATCAGAAGCAGACTTGGTGCAAAATTAGAAGTTGTTAGTGCAGGGATATTCTAATATTTGGGTTCGTCCTGAACTGAAACAAAATGTCAAAGTGGCAAAAGAGAATGAAGCTTGGAGGAAAGATTGATTCAGAAATATCAAAACATTTCATTTTGAAAATGTCAGAAACATAGTTCTGGAAATGTTTAAATGCTTTATTTAAGAATTTTCCATCCAGATGGAACACTTCAACATTCTTAAACCCAAATATTTCATATCTGACTGGGCTTATTTTGTATCAAAGCTGAATTATCAAATATGATCACTTTACTTTCTCGAAAGGAAGATGTTGCTTCTAAATAGCGCATGAACTATGTGCTGCTCTTAAAAATTCCTGTTTATATTCAGATTACACAAATACATTTTCTTTCACAATCTAGTCACAAACTGTTTCTATTATGTAGGATTTTAGACAAGATTAGTCACCTGGTAAAAAAAAAAGAGAGAAAGAAAACTGAACTATAAACTATGTGAAAACTCAAAAATTCAGCTACTGCTAGTTTTTGTTTACTATTGCATACTAACTTAAAAGCACTGGGATTCCAAAGCGTCAGTGATTAAAGCTGATAATAGTTTAGAGTAAGAATAGAAGAAAATTTACAGAGAACCACTGAGATTTTACACAGGTTTTGCAAAACATTTTTTAAAATGTTGTTCTTCAAAGCATAAAATATAAGCAGAATTATAGTATACAGCATAAACTCCCCCACCTTTCCTCTTCTCAGTTCCCTTGCTGCTCTAAAACATTATTTGTGATGGGGTCAGATTACATTTATATTACATTTCTGGACCATTCTTGCATAAGTATTTTTTGAAGACAATGACTTTTTCTCAGAGAATATAAAGGGATATTGACTCAAAGACCTTTTTTGCACAACAGCCTGTTGATTAAAAGTGCCCTTTTCATTAAAAATATTAATGTCTATTAAAAAAATTAACTAAGGCAATTTTTAATTATTGAGCAAGTTTCAATTTTTCGTATTTCCCTTGTGGAGTCAATGAGAACACTGCTGTCCTTAGCACCAGATATTAATGGTTGTAATAAAAAGCTAACTTGCTGCTGGATTGATACTACTTTTATAGTTTTTAGAGAAAAAAAAACAGATATTTGATTGGTTGATTGATTCCTATATGCAATATCATTGCAAAAAATATACTTGAAGCTTCTAACCACATAATGTGTGACATGAATGTTAAAGGTGAGAAAGAATGGGATTGGCTGCACTTAGTTTGTGTTTTTCATATACTTCCAGCCTTAAATGAATAACATTCTGCCTCAATATATTACTTTTACTAAAACAAATAGCAATGTTGGATTTTGTGAGGCCATGCACCGACAAGAGTCATGAAAATATTCTGTCTAAAAAAAACTCAACAAGAATTATTAATGGCAGATGATAGTAAATTCATACTTTCCTTGCCATTTTGAAAAGTAGTTCTAAAAAGATAGAGAGGAAGCTTGGATAGTGTAATCTTTTAAACAACACTCAAGAAATCTGAGTGTTAGAAAGCTACTCATGATGTCTCTCTTACCTTTGATTTTCTTCTCAGTCATATTGTTGTAAGTCAAGTGCTGCTCCACTGAACTCAACAACAGGACAGAATCAGGTCAAGATGAACCATGCTGTAGGTAGACCATGCTTTCCAGCACATGGGCTTCACTGCCTTACAATCAGTTTTTAAGACTTACTAGACTTCAAGGAATAGGCTGTGCACAAACTAGGCTTTGAACATAAGACAGCATGTACTGTAACCACACTCAATAGCATCTTTGCTGATCAGCAGTCTCTGACTGAACCGTACAACCCTAGTAGTGTTGGCCAACAGAAGAAGCTGTGGCACTTTTTTCTCACAGTAGGAAGGTTACATACTGCTCTGGGCAGGCAAGAGGGGTGTGCAAAAGCTTTGATAGCCTCATGTGGTCAGCCCTGCATCTCAAATCAAGTTTGTAATTACATGGTATCAGAATATTGAATTCTTATTCTTTGTTCAGATTATAATTTTTTTATTATTTGGTGCCATAGCATCTAGTTTGCAGCAGTAGGATGGGAATGAGGAATGGGTTCAACAGTTATCTGCCCATGTCCTTGAAACTACTGGCAGTGGGCTAACTTACCAACTTCAGCATAGTCAATGGAAGTCCAAGCATCTCTTGATTTTACACATTGAACTTTCTGGCACAGCAGCTATATTCACATGGTCTTTATCAGATCAGCCAACAGCATTCATGGTTGCCAGTGGTGTGGCCAGTGATTCTTGAACCCTGGGGCTGGCACACATAGCTACCCCACTGATTCCCTTGAGAGGACAGGCAGATAAAGGCTGACTGTGATACAGTATGAGAAATCCTGCTATATATCCAAGCTGTCTGGGTCTGACAAACAATAAGCAAATAGGGGTATTTACTGCAGCAGCTGAGGCATAGACAATTTGGATGATATGGGAATGAATTAGCAGAGTAACTCTCAGCCTTACATTTTCACTCACTCTGAGGTACATGATCTCCCATCCTCTCTACCATGCCTGTCCCAGACATAATTATCTTTTCTAAAGGTTTGCATGGACCTGTGTGCAGAAGTGGAAGCAGAGAGGAAATACTAACTGCACAAACCTCAAGCCAGGGCAGTTTTGAACATTTTGAATATGTTAAGGCCAGCAGCATCCTCATTAAACTCTGATTAGCCCATGGACTTGATCCAGGCTAATTCATGGCTGAATGGGATTTTTCAGGTTGGTTTTTTTTTCAGTGCTAGTTTATCTGAGGTAGGCAATTAAGAGCTCACACACCTCCAGGTCTTGTAGTTTTTTTTAAGCAGGGATCTCATACAAGCCTTGTAATAAAGCCTTATTGTCCTTGGAACAATATTCTTCACTAATCTCACTTCTGGCAATTTACTTTTTCTTGCTGAGCAGATTTAGAAACAAAAAACCTTGAAAGGGCATGGGAGGAGGAATACTCAAGGGCTATCTAATCCCATCCCTAGAGTGGGAGTTTCCCATTCAGGAGCTGTTTTAATGAGCGCTGGATAAATAAACTTTTACTGCAACACTACTTTGATTCAAGAGGCCTATGAGGACCCAATTATGCATCCAGTGGGAGCGGGGTGGCAGTCTGGTTTTCAAAGCAAGTGTAGTGTAGCCACAGAGGCCCCTTGTAATTATGGCTTCCCTACAAATTTATAAACCCAGAGGTGAGCTTTGCTTTGGTTGATTGTTTAAATGCAATTATTACCTTTCTTTCACTTTCAACTTGTTAATAAAGCTTTCCCGAATGCAGTGCTTGGAGTTATTCTTCCTGAGCCCTAGGATTCCAAACGTTTAACTGGAAATCAATCATCTGCTTCACTGAAAGGCACACTGTCAGGTCCGGTCAAAGATTAGCTGAAGAGCCAAACTACTTGACAGACACACTGAGGGGGCCACATCCTATTTCCATCTGAGAAAATGAGAGGGAAATGGAAAGACAGAAGCTAAAGGAGATAGGGAGTGACTTGGAGAACAAATAGCCTGGCTCATAGGGAGCAACCTATGTATGTCATTTGCCTTCCTTTGCAGGTGTCAATAATATACTCACAGCGCCAAGCTGTCTTCCTCTAAAGTGCATGCAGGTTTGTCTACAACCTAATCCTGTTTTTAAAAAGGGTGGGGAGAGCAGGTGTGTTCAGTGACACATTCTTCAGTCCTTGTGTCTCAAAAGTGCATCTTCAGTGGGTCACAGGGAAAAGTGTTCCCTTCCCACTTCTAGGTTCCCCAGGTGGATGGGAGCAGTGAAGAAAGTGTGGCTCTTACATGTAAGTGGAGGCATGGGATGTATTGCACTGCATGTATGTGCAGCTTGAAGGAACTAAGCTCCTTATCTTTCAATCACATGTCAAAGTTTTTCTGATACAGATATAGATTGGGCGTTTGCTTAAATTTATATGAATAATACATGGTGCTTTACATATGATACACATACAGTACACATGTGCTGTAAGTACATCATAGTATGCTTTACTTATTAAAGCTATGTGAGATGATCTGTTGTATATACAAGTAATATAACATAGCCAATTGCATAAAATTCTAGAACGTAAGCCTAACATATGTAAAGATGAGTTAGAAAAATCACTTTTTTGTTGAAAATACAGTTTGGGAACATGGCAACCACCCATGATTTAGTTCTTGTGATGATTTGTGGGATTTGTACATGTATACTTTTTCAATTGCTGTTGATTTTGATGGAGTTAAGGTATTGCTAGCTATTTTTATGTCTTTATCAAGGAGCCTGAAGACACATTACAGTCCTAATAGAAAGACATGCTAAGAAAAGAGGAGAAGCAATTGCCTTTCTTTGTGTACAGAGGAAGGATTTTGCAAAAGCCATGTCACGCAGCACAAACTAAGCTAAAGCCAGACAGTCTCACATAATCATACAAGAAGTTTCCAGCAAGCAAAAAGGAATGGATAGGCTCAGGGAATGGCTTTGCTGTGGAAATACCACAGCAAGCTGGACAAGATAAATCATAGTTCAGGATATATCATATGAGCCGTACGGAGGACTGCAGTTCAACCCCATGACAAATACAGTTTTAGAGGAGCAAAAGAATTGAGAGGGGAGGGTATGGGTAGTTTATACTGCACATACATGCACCTGAGTATATATAATCTTGTGAAAAGTAATGCTTTCAGTAATGACCTTTGTGTATGCAAGTATGTATTCTATTAGTGCATGTTCAAATCTGCTTTCTTTCATCAAGTTTCGCTCAAGGGTTAAAGTATATAAAATATGACAGAGGGTTTGGGAAAGGTTGTCTTTTAACCATTTGAGGTTCGGCATTGGTCTCAGGAGCACAGTAAGTTAGACTGTAAATCACAATTCCCAGGAAATTATGCTATATAGTGAAATTATGCTATATAGCTAACCTCTGTATGTAGGTATATTTGCAGAGACCCCAGCCAGGAGCTGCTCCTGGGCTGCTCTCAGTCTCCAGGGGCTTACAGCACATGGCACCTAGCAGATCTGGAAATCAAGTACAAAACAAGTGGTTATCTGAAAACCAGCAACATTTCTACTAGTTCTGCAACAGACAGTTCATACTGGATGACTTTGATCCTTCAGAAAAAGACAAAAAAAAGGGAAGGAGGAGGGGAGGGAAGCATGGAACAAAACCAGGAAACAATTTGGAAGTGATTATTTAAGAACTCAAAAACATTATGGTCTGGGAAGTAACGTAGAAACACAGATCAGTGCTCTAGTCACAAAGCTGCAGAAGGGAAGCCACTCACTCTGTGCCCACAGGAGGTCATTCTGATCCCTTCTTACTGATTTGCAAGCAATACTTTATTTTCAAGAATAAGCTGCAGCATAGCCTCATACTGTACTGGATTCCTTCAGTAACAATATGAAAGATGTCCATCTCACCAGGTAGGGTCTCTAGCCAGCAACACATGGTGTCATTCGCTGTTTCTCTGGTGTATTGGAATGATTGTGAGCCTGAGGTTACAGCCAGTTTCCAGTCCTTGTCACCTTTGGGTAAACACTGGAATACCAGCATTTTGCTTCCTAATGCATTTTCTTTGTTTCTAATAACAAGAAATAAAATTCCTTAAGAGCTGTAAGCTTGCCTGCAGTTAACAGGTATACAGAGCAGAATAGAGCTGCAGGCATACTTTCCTGAAACTCAGACTGGCTTCTAGACGAATAAGACTCTCAATGTGAATAAAATGCAATGTGCCCACAAGCACAATTAATACAAAACTTTCATTGAATTGTTACTGAAAATTCAGGGCAACTGTCAAATTCAGTGTGTGTGTTTGAAGGTGAAACTCACTTAGGCTAAAAAATAAATGTTCCAAAATGTTGAGCTGTCCTATGGGCAACCGTCTCAGGTGGACCTGAGTCCTTTCTGAGAGCTTCCATGATAGGAAATTACACAACACCATTATGAGCTACTATAACCTGAAAAAGCCTTAGCTTTCCAAAGCACCGAGGGAGAAGGGGGGAACTGTATGTATTTTGCGTACTCTTTTTTTGTGATTGGCAATAGAGACCACCCATATGCTCCTGGTTTGCAGTCCACTGACCTCCAAGTTTCCTTTGTGAACCCAAAGTAAGCTTTACAACCCCTTTGACACGTAACAAAAAAAAAAACCAAAAAAAAACCCCAGCAATTGCTTTTCACTGCATGAAGCATTTCTTCAAGAACAAGAGCTTCAAGGATTTGCCAAGTTCAGATTTTAATCAAGTGTAGTGTGACAAACTAAGAACGACCAGATGAGAGCTGTTTCTCATATCTTCTTCTGCTAAAAAGAGTTCAAAAGCATCAGCCATGGTTTCGGAGAGGAAGATGGTACATCTAGTAACTGGATCTGAGCACACTCAAAGTTTCCGACCTCTAGAGAATTGAGTGTGTGCAGCTGATGTCTTTGTGCTTCCACACAGGTGTCTCAGTTTCTGATTTCGGTACATACCTAACATCAGTGTGGCCATCTGGATCCTGCCCACACTGGATAGCTGCAAGGTATCAAGAGCTCAGCCCATAGTTCAGCTAGGACTAGTATGCTGGAGAGGGACACGGCTTGGTTTTTTTTCCAGTTACCTCCTTTTAAGTTCCAGAATCAAATACTCTGAATCAAATGATCCTTGCACGCACTCAGATACTTGTTGAAAAATAGAAGCACACAAAAAAACCTGCCTATCTATAGGTGAATAGCATATATGAGCTTCGTTTACACAAGGCTCTCTCCTTTAGTCCCTCAAGATACCCTGAATTACTATGTAGAAGAGTATATTCTGCCAACACCCAGTCTTCATCTCAGTCTCTTTTGACATGAAACTCCAGCTTCAATAGCCAAGATGCAGGAGGGCAAAGGTATGAATATGCCAAAAACACTGTGCAAGCAGTATTCACTCCTTTTACATGACATATACGTGATTAATTATGAACTTCCAGCCAGAAATCTTTCAGAAAAGGACTAATTTCCCTCAAGAAGCCCTATTACCATCCCATTTTATTCAAACTTCATTGTCTTTTCCTCTTAGGCTGGCTGTCTGCTGCTACCTTTTCCCCACATTCTCTAAGCTGCCACTGCTTGCTTATCACCTCTGGATCCCACAACATCAGTGCCTCACAGGTATTGCTGAACCATGACCACACTGAGATGCCAGAGCTCAAAAGTGTGGTTCAAACAATTTATCCAAATCACATCATATCATCTGTGAACACTGGAGAGGAAAATATCTTCTTGAAGTAAAAGCAAATCTATATTTAAGTGATACTGTCCTTGTTTAAAAAATTTGCACTCAAACTTTCCCATTCTTAAACTCCCTTTGGTTTGTACAGGCAGTATAATGCAGAAAGGATTCTGAGGAGAAAACTTTGTTCATCTTGAAAGGATGAAAAATGAAGTCACAGGAGCAAACTAAGTTTAAAATTTTTATGGGGTTCTAATGGCACTACAGCACATCTTTATGAGCCCGGCAGCCAATTAGCATCTTATGCAAACATACAAGGATCAGCCTGATCTCAGAGACAATATCACTAAGACTTGATATAGGCTGGATTTGGGTTTTTTCAAATGTGAGCAACTGTGACTTAATTCAATGACCAGTTTGTCAAATCATGGTATATCAGGGGCACAGTAAGAAAAATTTGAAGTTTGAAAGGGTTCACATGCTAACCAGATTGGTAATTTCTGCCTGTAATATCAAAACTAAAAAATACCCAAACAGAGAAGAGACAAGATTCACAGAGTGGAAAAGTTGGTTATTTTCTAAACCAGGTTTTCCATGCACATGAGAAGTTCATGAGGAGAAGAGTTCATCTATGCTTTTGGAGGTACCAGATCACAAGTAGCTTTATGAAAAGATTTTGGCTAGGTTACTAGAAATATCTTGAAATCACTCTTTTTTTTTGTTAAAGTTTTTACCATCTATACTCACTGATATCTTTCTAGATGCAGTATTCTTTCAAGAGCTCAAATAATTGGAATAATAAATCTTCTAAGAATTAGAACTTGCTCACTTAGGTGAAAAAAAAGGAGAGAAAATGCATATCTTCCAAATTCTAGTAATCGTGGCTATATACTGATTAAAGATTTCAGAGATTTCAGCCATCAGCCTTTACTCCTCAAGTGCAAAGATGATGTGTCCCACTACAGCCAAGAGTAGTAAGATACTGATGCTGATTTTGGGAGGCACTGGGTTTTAGCAATTCCAGTGAAGTCAGCAAGACTAGATAGGTGCTTTGTAGTTGTGAAATCCAGTCTTGTGTTTTGCAGCCACTTGAAGACATATCTCCAGTTGTAATTTCACCTAGCTCTAAAATCATTATGAAAACCATGTTTCCTCTCCAAAATAATTCAAATATTTTATATTATCCAAATAAGCCAACTATTTAGAATCTGATTTACCTTTAACTTGCTTTGCTATGTTTATTGAGTGCTTGCTTTTCAGCTGGTAATAACATGATCAGAAATAGAGTGTGTAACACAGGAGAATTTGGACTCCAATCTTTTTTATTATTATTTAAACATTTGATTTCATTGTATTTTGGAGGGGAGAAGATACAATTCTGTTGCTCTTATACTGTATTATGATTTCCTGAAGCTTCAATTTGGGAAGAGACCTCCCTTTCCTTTGAAACTGTAATACATTGAAAACACTCTTAGATCAAATTCACAGCATTCTTCTTCTACCTATCATGAGTGCCAGGTTTTTATGTCCTAGGATATGCCATGCATATCAGAAAGATGTTGTAAGAAAAAGGGAGGCAGGGAATGAGAGTACCCAGCCAAACATCACTCCCCAAAGGGCAGCTTGAGGTGAGCCAGAACAGATTGAAAAAAACCCCGAGTTCGTTTCTACCATCTCTGCTACGATGCCTACTTTTTTCCTCAGGTAATCATGCATTAGATCCACACTGTAAAAAGAGAACTAAAAAAACTATAATTGAAAGAAAAATATGATGGAGAGTTTTGACAACAGTAGAAAAAATTGTTTAAAACAAGCTGAGTTTATACAAATAATTTCTTTAAGCTCTGTTCATAAAGAGAGTTATACTTCATTAACATGACATTTCATAGAGGACTCTCCAACAAATATATGGTGAGCACTGCAGTTTGAGTGAAGGCTTCTGATCCTGAAGGCCGGAACAGTGCAGCTATTACTTTTGGCCTTTGTGACACCCTGGGACAATGGATTCTAGTGTTTAACTGTGTGTCATGTGAAAAAAAATTTTGGCTTTTTTTTTCATTTTATTTCTGTTTGGTAATTTAATCAGCAGTCCTTTTCCCCAGCTTAGTCACAAACATGCTGTATGATTTTGAACAGCACTTGTAACCTATGCCTCAATTCCCCATTTGCAAGGCATATAAAAAAAAAGCATTCCCTCAGGCAGACTTTCACCAAAATCAATGACAGTAAATACCACTTTAGCCAGATACATGTTGTCATTATTTCAGTATCCCAGCTTCTCTGATAAAAAGATATGCTAAAAATGACTTTAATTTCTGTGGGAGCGTGGTCAGGTAAGGATGAATCAAGGCAGTGGAAGGGCTTCAGCAGCTGGTCTAAGAAATGCAGCAGACAGTGGTGCTTTTAAATAACAGGAGAAGGCTGTCTTTGACTCCAGAGAACATAACAGTCTTCTCCCATTGTATAGACCAGCAGACAAATACAGCACAGACTCACTTTTCTTTTCATTGCCATGAGACTGTCATACAGACCTGCATGAGATCTCCTACTGAGGTTTCAGTGATAAGTAGACACCAGACTCCAGTCAGAGGTTCTGAAAGGGACATTTTTAAAAAGAAGCAAAGGAAAGAGAGGCTGGTTTGGGGCTTTGTGCAAGTTCTGTATTGGTCTTTGTCTCTCTGGTTTCCCTGAATCCTGAAGGGAAGACAGAGGTGGATCTTCAGCTGCATGCTGAAAGCAGAGCAGATGACTTCTCTCCCATCCTCAGCCTCCCACTCATTTCTCCCACACACACACTGAAAAGAGACTTAATTGCAAATTCTCTAGGCAACAAAACAGATGACATATGAGACAAGTCTTTCAGGAAACAGTATCAGGGTGCCACATTGTTGGGGGCTCCCCATGGAGCTCCATCAGGGCAGGACCTGGAAGCCAGGCTTGTTCCACCACCCCAGCCAGGAGCAGTGCAGGCACAGGGAAGGGCATGGGCAGTCACTGCCCTGAGCACTGGGCAATGCCCTAGGGATGGGGCAAGGCTGAGCCAAAACATGGGCCCATGGCACTGTGGCCAGGCAGAGCCAGGCTGCAAGGAGATGGAGACCAGCCCTACTGCGGCCTCACTGGGCAGGGACTTTTTCCTGCCAGTTAACATTTAATAAACTACAGACCCTAGCTTTTAATTTCAGGTGCCCTCTGAGTACTAGTACTTTCTGCATTTCTAGGTGGATTTTGGCAGCAACATGTGCACATATGAGATAGATGCAAATGGTTTAGTGACTGATGGGAACGGTTGGACTTGATGATCCAGTGGGTCCTTTCCAACCTAGTGATGCTACGATTCTATGATATTTTGACAAAAGCATTAGGTGCAGAGAGCACAATGTGTAGATCCCAAGATGTGCTTTTACAAAGAACAGAAGTTACACTGAATGCTAGCTATTTGTACAGCAATTTTGACCTTCATAAATGAACTGGATCCATCTCACTGAGCACATATCTCCTCAAAAACTTGTGAAGTGCACATGCAAAGACAGCAAGCCTGCCTTACTTATTGTGGTTTCAGCAGGGTTGGACTTGGGTTACAAACTTTAGGGTTGCCACAGGCTCCTGTGATGCCAATGGTAAAATTCCCACTGACTTCGAAAAGCCTGGCATTTCACTCTGAAAGGGATGCACACTCCTTTAAACTTTTGAGTGTCCATCCCTCCCTCAATAAAATATTCTGCCCTTAACTTGTTGCAGAAATTGCAGTTACTTAGTACCATCCACATGATCAATGTCAGGAAAACTTAACCTACTACAGGCTCACAAATGGATCTGAGCAGCATCTGAAGCCAATATGTCTTAACCCCATCTAAAGACAGTATATTGTCAGCTTATGAAAGTGCAGTGCATTTTAACTTTGCTGATGCTTCTTGTTTAGAAAGTATACACGAGTGTCAGGAAAAAAGAAGTCCTTTCTTTCAGACCCAAAAGACCTGCAGCTAAGGGTGATGCGGGTAAAGTACACTGACTCCCATATTACTGACTGCAAGGACATCTGTTTCTGTCTTGTTAAAAGATGTATATATAAGTTTCCACAGTCTTTAAAGCTATTTGACTGTAAGCGTATTGAAAGCACTGATATACATGTCAGTAATGTAGCTGTAGACAAGGACCAGATCCACCTCCAGAGCATTTTTTGACAGTTTCCAGGCTTTGCTATCGAAATGCAAGTAGATGCTGAATCTGGGAAAGGCTGAACCTATGTTGCTTGGCTCAAAGCCCAGGACTGAAAGATTTGGGTTCACTTTTCCAGCTGAAAAATGTTAGGTAAATCCTCCCAGAACTTCAAGGGGTTACTCAGCTGAGGAGAACAGGACTAGCACCAGTGAAGTCAATGGAACTGCAGATATAAGTTGTAGCTCCGGATCTGACATATATTGTTTCTCAGTAAGCAGTTAGCTTGAAACTCATTAAAGATGAATCAGACACAAAAATCACTAGCAGCAGAAGAAATGTGTTTTAATTTTGTCTTTCTTGCATTAATTTGCATCAAATAGTGTGCATTTACCTTTAAAATCAGCTCCCACCATCAACTTTATAGAAATAACCTTTCTGTTAGTGCACAGAAATTGTATAGAAAAGAAAACTGTTGGTCTGAAAACTCTTATATCAATAATCAGAGATTTCTTTGCTGCTACTTGCCTTGATTTTTTTCAGTTTACAAAGTCAGCCTGTCAGTAAATATTTTTAAAAATATTACACTGAATTCAATATATTGTGCAATTGTGAAATTCCTAGAATTTTACTACTAGAGCATAAAAAACAAAGGCTTGTAACGTGCACAATTACATATGCATGCTCAATCCAAGCATTTTATTTTCATTAATTACTTCAGCCATGCATGGAGGTGCTTCAATGGGGCACTTTCGTTAACAGATCCATGTTATTTTTTTTCTCTGACTGCCATCTTATATGTTCTTTGGACAAAAGTCAGGACCCACTGCCCAAATATGCAGCCCCAGGGCACTATGTCAAAGGATCTGGTAGGTCAGGTTCTTCCACTAATCCAGGTCAACATCTGTCCCAGACACAGGCTTTATCCTGCAAGTCCCTGTGAGGACATGCAGCAGGAAGTGCGAAGTTATTATCCTCCTTTACAACTCTGAGTGAAATCTACACAAGGATGCAATAAAGTTAATTACTAGGCGTTGTCTTTCATTTAGAGGTAAATATGTGGCTTCTTGCAGCTTGCTTCTTTACTTAATGGGAAGAAAAATACAAGCATTATTAAACACAAAGTATATCTATCAAAACAAGGACTGGCGTTCAAGCAAGCGAGGACCTGACCTATATAGAATCATGGAATCACAGAATAATTTAGTTTAGAAAAGACCCATGAGATCACCAAATTCAATGGTTAATGTAACACCGCCATGTGCCCTTTTTAGCTTTCTCTGCATGACTGATGAGAAAGAAGGGAGACCTCTTGGACACAGGACCACAGTCTTCTGAGCTTTCTTGTCACCTCACACCTTTCATTTATGTATAGCACTTCAAAGGATCATAAGATAATTCTGGCTGAGAGTTCAATGCCATGCTCACAAAAAGGCACAGAAAGCATTTCTTAGGTCCTCCTGAAGCCGCTCTTCCCCCTCCTTCCCTTTTTTTCCATTCTTCCTCACCCTCTTTGCACTGACATTAGCTTTGTTGCAAGTCTTCTTGTTACACACTCCATGGTTGTTATGGTTTTCCCTACCATCTGCTGTGTAGGCATGGATAGTGGGTCTAAATCAAGTGCATGAAGTCCGCAAAGTTCCCGAGAATACAGATATTGTCCAGAGTGACCACTGCTTAAGCATAAGGATTTTCCTCAGTCGTGGCAAAGCAGCCAGTGCTAACCAAGCAACATCTCTGTAGCATTAGCAGCCCTGCCAGATTGTGTCTATTTTTCAGTGCAGTGTGCTTAAACAAAGGGGGAAGAAAGAAAAGGCCTGGTGCATTCATCTTTCTCTCTCTCCCCTGCTGGATAAGTAAGTCAGGTAAGTGCAAAAAGGTATCATGGATATTGCTTTGCAGATATCACGGGTGGGAAGTCCAATGTCCTCCCACCCCGGCCAAATATAAGCACCCAGTTCATTGTGGAAAATAACCAAAGAGTCTAGAGAGATGAATCAAGAAGAGAAAGTAGAGATTTGCACCTTAGTTATCACACGCACATATTGTGGAAAATAACCAAAGTGTCTAGAGTGGTGAATCAAGAAGAGAAAGCAGAGAAGGAAAGTGGAAAGGAAAGGGGAAAGAGAAATAGTGAAAAGAAAAAGGAGAAAGGGGAAAGGAGGCAAGAGAAGCATTGATTGGAAGAGTTAGTCTTACCACTGAGTGTATGCTGGAGTCAGGGTCAGTTACAAGGTACCATTCTTGACATGGTTTGGACAATGTCCTGGGTCTTTTAGGGAAACAGTGATGGACTGCAAAATCTTTTTTCTCTTGGCCATTTCAGACCTTCCAAGTTGCAACCACTGATGAGCAATTTTAGGATTTCCTGCAGGCTTTACCTAGAGAAGTGTTAGAAAACATGTTCCCAACATTGAAGATATGCCAATATTCTTCCTTAATAGTATTTGAGGGTCCTTGAAAATGGTCGGCTCTACCTTATCTGGAAATACCATAGAAACACTTTGCCTTTTGATTGTTTAGATTTGGAATTTTCTCTGGATAAGCATGGGAGGCATCTTGTTGAGGCTCACTGTTGAAAACATACTAAGTGCATGACTTAGTTCACCAACTGACCCGCAAATCTTCTTTGATTCCTTTTACAATCTAAGGAGAGAAAAAGGCAATCTTGGAAAGAGAGAAGAGTAAACAACTGATTGAGCCAAGCAAGTTAATGCAGAAGATGTACATTCATGAAATTAAAGTTAGGTCAGCAGCCATTAGTAATGAATATTATTCTATTGCTCTTTAATGGTCTACATAAAATAAGTAATGAGAAGTTATACTATTAAAAAATAAACCTGTTTACAATTTTAACATTTATTGACTCACCAGAGAGGCTGAAGACTGTCTAGATCTAAGACATCAACAGAATTTTGTTGACCATCCTTGAAATCTTTCCCTAACATGATACCTTAAAATGCCACTCATCTCATCTTGTTTCTTCCACACTAAGGAGACTGTGAATATTCAAAGAACCAGAAACTTTTAGGAAGGGCTGTAGGGCAGCCTTTGGCAAGGAAAGAAGTTTTCTTCTGGGTGATGTCTACTTATAGCCAGTGGTATAACACTGGAGGATGTGTATTGAAGGGAAAGAGGGAGTAGTAATTCTCCCATCCTGGTTAGCTCTCTGCTGCCTGCAAGATGCAGGTAGTCCTTGGCTCTCACTTGAGGAGGACTTTGCACAGACATCTACACCTGCTCTGGCCTATGAAGGGATTCTTTTATGTACCTCACAGGCATTAGAGAAAGAATTCATGCTGGTGTCCAAGCTGGACTTCCATCCTTAACAAGGGAAGGTTTTTCACCTTTCACTGATGTGACTTTGGTTGGCATGAGAAGTATTACATTTAACACAAGACTTATTCACTGCTGTGCAATCCTTTGAACAGCCAGACAACAGATGGACTGCAGATCCAAAGTTACCTGCCATAGTTTGACTTGCAACTTATGTGGTTATCTGTATTTTCTTAGGTTTTTTCTCATATTATTTTCTCTTTTTTCCAGCCCACTTTGCATTCCATATGATACGCTATAGGACTGCAGAGGGGAAAATGGAGGTTTTCTGCTTTTCTTATAAATACCATTTCTTGCCTTAACATTATGAAAAAGAGGGGTTTTTCCGCTGTGTGGAAAACAGGAATGCAGCAGCCTTTAAGACTGGTGTAGTTAATATGTGAAGAATATGTATAATAGCCCTTATTTCCAAACATGACAAGTTGTCTGTACCCATTGCTTCCTCCTTAGGTCATTCACTTCATTAAGCTGCACTTTTTTATTGATAATTACCATAAAGCAATGCCTGTCCTACATTCATATCTGTATAATTGAATTCCTTATATTAAGAATAAGGTATAAAAATAATTTTCTGCCATTATATCCACTATCTGTATATTAATTTCTTATTTGGCATGAGAGATAAGCAAGTATACCATTATTTAATATCTGGTTGCTAAATCACAGGGATTTCTTTGACAAATTAATACAAAGTATAATATTTCCATAAATACAACACAAATCCAAACATTTATGAGAATAAGAATAATAGCTATTAGCAAAGGCCTTCAAGTCAAACTTACGTAAATCTTTGTACAAGGAAATTACTAACATAAACTGTTTATTATCTCATCCCAGGGGTCATACGCAAAAAAAGTCTTTCAAATTCTAACCCACAGCATCTTTTTAACTATCACACTTGCATTGTTCATGCTGATACAGTGAATGGCCACGGATCATACCACTAGACTGTCACCTAATTATTAATTATAAGTAGTTTGAGATCAGTCGAAGAGCACTGTGTTTGTTCTGTGCCAACATAACACCTCATGAACTCTTGACAGACAACCTAGTAATGAGTCACAAACACTAAGCAATAGGTTAAAATAATAACTCGGTTCTGATCTAACCAAAAATAGGTGCAATATTGGTTAGTACCACCTGTCTTTTGCACACATCTGCCCCTAGGTGGTTTGCAATGTAATACTGACTGGTTTTCTTCTTTTTTTTTTGCTGTAAAAAAAACCTTTTGCTATTGAACACCTCCAGCCTTCATTCGATATGAAAAAGAAAGCTTTAGACAGGATATATACACTCTTCTCATCCACATGAAAATATGAAGAGCAGCATTTCCTCTGTTCACAGGGCATACATTATTGGTAGGATCAGCAAAATAAAGCCAGGCTATTGTGGAAGCTTAGTCCTTGCCACAGGAGGTACTAAATGCTCAAAAATGCAACTCCTCAGACTACCTCAAGGCAGGATGGTGACACAGGAAAAGAAAATACGAGAATGGCAGAGAAACGGAGAGACAACTTCATTCAGCTGTTATAGGAGGGACTGAAAACCTAGAGATGGAGAACTGTCCCCATTTCTGTGGCCCCAGGCATGTAATTTAATCCCTCCTTCTACTGCTCTGTTGGATAGTTCACCCAGAAGGGGCCCAGCAAGTAGCATAGGGTTGCAGAGCAGCTATGACAAATGGTCCTGATTTCACTTGATGATCTTAAAATACATCTAAGTCATACATTCTCATGAAGAACCAACAGAAAGTATGTTGCAGCTGTTGCTACTAATATGCCCAGAAAGAATTTGAAATGTGTTATCATTTATAAAATTAGCATAATGCTCACATTTCTACTCAAAATCACAATACATAGGATTTTCTGATATCTGTTCCCTTCTGATTAAAATTTTTCATTCTAGATTTCTCTATATGCTTCCTAGACCAAAAAAATAAGCCAAAAAAAATTAGAAGTCTTTACTGAAAAAATAAATAACAAGGAGTTTAATTTTTTGAATCTATCTATTAAAAATATCTCCTCTGCTTTATAAGTCTCCTGGTTGTCCATAAAAGTCAAAGTTTAGTAGAATAAGAAGAATGCTGAAGTGGATTCATCTGTGATTATGCTTATCTATTATTATCTTCTCCCATGTAACACACTAGGCAAATAACTAGGTGATAAAGATTTATGTGTGTAGTTTCATTCTAATGCAAGATTGCTATTTCTTTAAGAAATCTGAGTTCAAAAATCATGAGACTGGCTTAAAGAATACAAGTTTTAAAGAAAGAAATACCTTTTGCTGCTCTTTCACATTTTGTTTTTTTCTAGGAAGCACTCAGGTAACATTTTTAATCTTATCTCTGAAACTGTAAAGACTAGAAAGCTACACTCAAAGGGGTGAAACATGAGCTTCTCACCTCTTAAAACATCTCTGGGATTTGGATTATAAGAAACACAGCAGCAGAGCACAGACTTAACCAAAGCCGTGAGAGTTTGCCAAGCTGCCTGTACTTAGCCAGCATGTTTTTTGTAGAAATCATCTGGCAGAGTAATCACTACTGAAAGAGCTAAATAAAATAATATGAGAATGCTGAAGGCAGAAAGATGGAAACATGGGAATGTGAGGGGTGGCGTGTTTCTGAGTTAAGCACTTGCTCAGAGAGGCTAATGGGAAGTAATGAGAAGGAAAGTGGGGGAGAGGAGCAAAAGTTGTAGAATGAGTGAACCAATTCTTGTTAAGTTTATGGCCAATTAATATTTGCCATACTTGGGAATCAAAAGTGTAGCAAGAGTTTCTCCATATTAAAGCCTGTTCTCTAAACAATAGAGCCTTTTTTCTGCAATTCACAGCTGTCAGAGATCATTTCACTCCCTATATAATTCAAAAAAGTGATGCCTTTAATTGGCAGCATAAACACTGTTGGGCTAGTATGTACTGAAATTGATTTAGATGCTCTGTGTATGGCACAGTTTGCATCTGTCAGGATTTGTAAGAAAAACATGCATAAATAATTTCAGACTCACATTTGGAAACCAGGAGGAAAAACCAGAATTCCAAAACATCACATACACTGGCTTTAAAATGACAGGAAATGAACCAGGAAAGCAAGAGTTAAAGGTGAAACTCTATCCTGAAGTCACAAGTCACTTCCCAGGTGAAGTGCCACTATACTAGCACAGCAGGGCTAGGGTAAGGTGGAATGGCACCTTAACCCACTACTTCTTGCCCTTTTATTTTAATTTATTTTACTCTTAAGATTTTAACACTCTCTGAGTTTAATTTACTAATTGGGTTGATAGTTTACTTGTTTACCTGATTATCATAGAATTGTTTGGTTGCAAGAGACCTTTGAGATCGAGTCCAACAGTACTTGTCCACTACTAAACCATATCCCTGGGCTCTGTGTCTACTCATCTTTTAAATACCTCCAGGGATGACAATTCAACCACATCCCTGGGCAGCCTGTTCCAGTGCCTAATAATTCTTTCAGTGAAGAAGTTTTTCCTGATGTCTAGTCTGAACCTCCCCTGGAGCAATTTGCAGCCAATATACTGCTTCTCATCTCCGCAGATAAGAAGTGCAGGCCTGTGTGTTACTCCTCCCACTCTATTTTGAATAGTATTTTTTCACTGTCCCAGTGAAATCAGAGGTGTATCTGGACCATTCACTCTAGGAGGACTTCACAGCACAGGCACAAAAAACAGCTAGCAAAAGAGAATGGAGTGGTTGAACACCCTACACCTGCAAGGAGCCTCTACCCGAGATGAGGTTCTTATGATGTCCAGGCCATGAAATCCCTGAGGGGGAAGGCTAGGACTTATACAGGCTGAAAAACTTCATATATTTTTGAAACAGTGATTCAAGCTGCTATACTAGCCTCTTTAAGGAGGAAAATTTAGTTCTTGACCTAGGAAGCTGCAGTTCAGTAATAGACAGAGATCAGCAGTGAGCAGTGAAAGGTGGTTCATTAAAATCAATGGATTTTATGACAAGGATCAAAGGTTTCTTAAGAGATATAAAAAATGAATGAGTGAGTCTTCCTCAATATACAGGCTCTCTTGGTCAAAATTTCTGCAGCTCTAGCCGTTTAGAAATTTGGGAGAATTATATCCTTTAAATCATTTTTTAAAGAGCTGGCCACCTAGAAGAAGAGCACTAAACACTGCAATCTTTGTCCACTCTGAAGTCCAGTGTATAGTTACCTGAATCAGGAGCTTATGAACAGGGGTAAGAGATGCACATCAACCCAGCTTCCTCAAAGTGTTAAACATCTTCTGACAGATGTTCAACAGCTTCCGAACAATTCAAAAGAGGTGTTCAGCATCTCACAGGACCAAGAAACAGGAATCTCGTCTTAGCCCCAGAAATTAAAATAGAAAGTTCCCCCTGACTTGAACAGGACATGAAGTTGGTGTAAAAATAAGTAGGTGCTGGTACTAGTCCAAAGCAAGTCAGTTAATATAGCCCAAAAAATATCAAGCAAGATAACTACACCTTATTAGTCCTTACATGAGGGAATTCAGAAAATGCCTCTCTTGCATCTGGTCAGCCTCACTGCACCTCTATCCTAGTGTGAAATAAATGGAGGAGCTTCATTAAGCCCTACAGAACCTGCTTTCAATGAAGCTGAGGTCAGTTCATAACCGGCCCATTGTTACCGGTTATCTTAGTCCAGATTTGTAGGTGTGAGACTGGGAGCAGCATAGAGCCTATGCTTGAGAAAGTTTTAGGAACTCATTGTTTTGTGCGTTCTAGTGTCAAGAGTGACAGGGGCAGATTCCTGGAATGATTGCACAGGTAGTGTTAAATAGCCATTAGCAGAGTACAGGCATGGCTGAAAAGTGATTACTTGCTCAAAGGAGTGGTTTCACAATAAATAACTATCAAGGAATCATTGCACCTTGTGGGGAAAAGAAGAATGTGATGGAAAAAATGCAGCTTTATTATGTATCTCATCATAGTATGCATAAGGAGAACTGGCAATACTGTCACAGCTACAAGGCTTCTTCATTTTGCCACCCTACTTCTCCTTTCCTGATTGCTTACTGACAATAAGCATGAACATTTAGCTACATTTTTTAAACTTTGTGTTAAACCGATCAATGAAATCTCACGTTCCCATGCTAAAGGACTCCAGAAAAAGTCTTAGCCTGGCACAGAATCCCAAGCAGAAGCTAAATCTGACAATAACATCAGGATGGAAAAAAGCCTTATGAAAATATCTAACTCCCTAACACCTCACAGATTCTCATTTGGCAGTTCTTATTCCCACATCCACTGTATCAAAAAGGTGGAAGCATGCTGAAGAGTAATTTTGCATCAACAGTGCTAAAGAAACCTTTCTCATGACAATGAAGGCTTCCTAAAAAAATGCATTAGGAACAACAGGAAAGGAAATGAATTTTTGTGCTGCCACTTATCATTTTTTCCAGTGGAAAACAAGAGAGTTGGCTTACTTAGCTAAGCTTCTTTTTGCATGAAATTTTCTGAAATCTGATTAGGATCATTTAGGCTTTTCTAAAAGCAGCAGTTGCAGAAAGCCATGCCTGTTTACCTAGGAACTTTGTTCTCTCCTTTTTTCCCCTACACACAGGGAAAAAATGAAGTTCTTGTGTGAGTAAAAAAAAAAGGTAGAAATAGATTTTCCATCCATAAAAGATATCAATATAAGGTTGTATTACAGAATTTTGTAAGCATCATGATGCCACTTTTCAGAACAACCCCTTGAACTGTACCCTTACAGAAGGCAAACCATTCATTAATCCCCAAGTCTCAGCGAATAAGACTAATGACAGTGATGCCCCCAGAGCCAGCACAGGGCCTTTTGGATCCTAAAATGCCCTAGGCTTTGCTCAAGCTTAGCAGAGTTGGGCTTTATGTGTTTTTGTCAGGGACAAGATGACTCCTGTCGTAGTACTTTGTCTTTATTCCTGAATCAGCAGTTTCCAAATGTAGCTTCTTTTCACCTGTACCCTTCAGGAAGATGGTTGTTTTCTGTTGTCTAGCACTGGGCATGATGAATACAAGAGGCTCCCAAAATATTTTCCTTCTTCAAGTGTACACCTGTTAAAGATACAGTTGCAGCTTGACATGTGACTTAGGCACATAACTCTGGTAGAGATCCACTGAGAAGCAATTAAATCCAATGTAAGGAGGAAGGATATAGTGTACACTTTTGTTCATAAATCTGTTTTTAATCAAAGAATGTGCTACCCTTTGAGGAAAAAGGATTGATCTACTTGTCCTTCTTTTACTCTGACACCTGCCCCATGGAAGAAACAGAACTGAATAAGAAATTTAGCATTTAAGCATATTATTTTTTTCAAAACTGCAATCTGTTATCTTATGGATCAGAAATAGAATGGGATTTGATGGGATGATTTAGCATTGTTCTCTCCCAGTTGGCATTGAACTGGTATTTCAGCCTGGCATAATTTCCAGGTAGTAGAATGATACAGCAGGGCGCGTTCTTCAAGGAACAATTGCATCTAAACTATTCATAGCAGTTAAAATGCTATGAATATGAACAAAAGGAAAATAGAAAACTCCAGGAATCTTTATAGCTATTTTTTACACAATACCATATCCATCAGAGCTGTGGAATCTCTGCCATGCTTGATTGAAATGAGGGAATTGATGAAGGCTAGTCAGCTGGCTGAGATGACTGACTGATACTGATGATAATTATGGCAATGCAAGCAATTCAGTCTAATTTCTCACTCACCAGGTCTTAAGGGCACAGGCACTCACTCAGTCACATACATGAGACAATGTCTCAAGAAATTGAACAACCAGGGTGGGTTTGGTCTGCGTTGCTCTTTAAGACATCCTGGTGTACAAGATGCAGTAGAGACCAAGCATTTTAGAAGCTCCACTAGTATTAAGCCAGTGAGCAACCCCTTAGTCATATCACCACAGCTTACATGCAGACACTCTTCTGAGTACACAAGGAAAGGCTGGAATCCCTAGAAATGTTTTTTCTACACGTGGCAAGCAAATAACTACACCACTTTGACACTGCATGTCACGTGGGAGCACAGAAAGAGGTTTGTTTTCTGACCAGAAATTTTGGCTTATAGTTCTTGCTGTTGAGAAGTTTGTGGCACAAATTTCCATGAGGTTTTGCATCAGAAGCATCTTCCTGAAGTACTGCCTTGAACTGTCTTCCTTTGTGTGGCCAAAGCTTCTGGCATATCTTAGGTAACAAATGCTTATTTCTTCTCTCTTTTTACCATTCATGTCCAGAAATTGCAGGATAACTTCTTTCCAGCAGCATCAGGTATCTCTCAGGTTTTTATTACTGTCATTATGGAGTTTAGCCTAACCTGCCGAGTATCACTTTTGAAATTCAATTTTCAAGATTTATTCAGCATTTCTTCAGTCCCAACATCACTCTTATTGCAAGTTCTTGATTACTCAATGCAATTTGCTTAAAAGGCTAAGTTATAGCACTTATTCTGTAATGACTCATTTTTATCTTCATGCTGCTTTCTGAAATTCAGAGGTCAGTAAGGACAAGGAAGCTGTAAATACAAGAAACGCTAGTTTGAGAGTGAATCAGACGTTCCCTTTGTTAAAATAAGGTCATGATAACAGTATGTTCCTTCCTTACCACAAGGCAGAAGATTCCAACTCTATAATGAACTCCTTGGTGGCTATCTGACCTCTTGCAGTGGATGAGTTCCTCTGCTAAAACACAAGTATCAGATGTTTTCAGGAGGGCATGAGAATGTGTCCTGGATAAGAAGAGACTTCCCAAGATACAATATCATACTTTCACCCAGATAAGTAAGAGAACTAGAGAATGCCTTTGATGTTGTCAGCTTTGGCTTCATCCCTTTAACCACTTCTGAAGATGATCCAGCTTCCTCTGCATTACTTTAGACGTGGGTTTTGGACCTAACATTTGGACACCAAATTTGTTATTTAATTTGGAAGATATTAGACACCACTCTCCATGCAGAGGAAAACCGAGTCCAAGAAAATTTTTCTGTATAGTAGCAACACCACAGAGGGAAGTCTGAGTGGGTTGCAGGATTTGTGTATAATATTCAAACTACTTTTGCATAGTACCTCTCATCCACCTTTTCACAGAAATATCTATCTACAGTTAGACATACTGGCTATACAAGTCATTCAGCTGTTGTTGGTTCACCAGTAATCTCACGTTAGAACTATTTCAAATCCCAGACTTTCTTTCCCTAGCAGAGTGCAGAATTGCTAACAACATATATATATAAGTTCTGTTAGAAAGCTCTGAACTTGCTAGAAATCTTTCTAAGATTTGCAGAGATTTTGGGCCTTTGTTGCAAATGAAGTTTGGATCATGCAGGGACAGATAAGACTATAGCCAATTGAAATATATTTCCAGTGGAATTTCAGTAAAAATAATAGGAATTTACAAGATAGAAAACCCATAAAAAAGATCCAAAAAATATTCGACAATCTGAACACTTCCCAGCTTTCAAGTATATGTAGTTTTTCCTCATAAAGTATTTCAAAGTTATCAATTTGTTCCAGTAAAACCCTGATTTGAGAAGCAGTTACAATTTGTGTATGTGGGGCTGGGTTAACTGATGAACTTCCAGTAATTTCAGTACAATGATATCGATGTGCTCCAACTAAGGTATCAACACAAACTTTGAAAATGTCACCAATAACACTACATGTTGAAGAGAAATAAGAAGTCAAAAAGTTTGATCTCTCTTGTTGCAACCCCCCTGGACCTTGAAACTTGGCTAATGCCATGATATGTCTGTTGTCCAGGATTAAACCTCAGATCTGTGCTTCTGTGACATTCACAAGTTTTAGCATTTGGCTCCATCTATCAATTTCAATGTTTCTGTGTGCTCAGTGCTCACAATGTGCAGCAGTCATATAAAACAATGTGTGAAAAGCCTGAGCCATGTAAGTGCAACTCTTATTTATTTAAAAGCAGCTTGGGACTGATTTTACTCTCCTTTATCCTGGTTTTACATTTATGTTGTTCTCTTTAATTCTGTGCAGTTCTTTTGGGGTTACATTAGTGTAAATGAGAGGAGAATAAGGCTAATTTACTTAGCTACATACCTTCCCAAAGGACAGTTTAAAGTTTTAGCATGTATTCTTCTGCATCTTTTTTTTTTCTTTTAATCCTCCCTAAAGTTCAAAACATCCGAGAAGGACGAACAGAGAAAGTTTGTGTAACGGGTGATCTTTCTTTAGATAACTGACACCAAGACAGTGGGAGGTTTTTATTCCTTCCATCCTGTCAGTAGGAATTGGCTCCAAGATATGAGAGATTAGCCGAGCCTTAATGACAAAGAAACACAAATCAAAAAGAATTAAAAGAAAGCAAGAGACTTTACTCAGATTATGTTGATGTTAATTTTCTCATTTCTTCATTTTTGTTACAAATAAACCTTTTAAAAGCAAGTATTAGAGAGGCTGTTAAGTGGATCCAACCTGTTGTACATTTAATCACTTTCAGTATTTGCTGCCTTATCATTAGCTTCTCAAAAATTATTAAAAACCACCTGCTTTCTGTATAGCTAAAATAAGATATCAGAAACAGGCTGTTACTGATTTCCCCCTTCACTTTTTCAAGGATGAATCATGAGGTAACGACAGAGGACTGCAATTAATCCTCTGTAGTCAGCAAAGGTTGTTTGTAAAGAGGCCTTGAGTTAAAATTTCCAGTAATTGCTCAGTTAACCAGGCTGTTGCTTTTGTACTCAGACAGCTCAGATAGTGTTTCTGACCACTGCATAATTTAAATGAGTGGAACACAGTAATTCTCACACAAACACAATGCATGTGGGAAATACAGCATCTCAGAGCAGCTGCTGGGCTGCCTCATTAAACAGCCATTTGACAGAAAGGAGTCAGCTGGATCCTAACACTCACCTTGGCAGGCTCTGGTAGCTCTGGATAGCCATAGGACTTGAGCTCAAAAACCCTACAGAAATATAAACTTGAATTAGGAAGCAGAAATCACGTTAGATCTGCAATGGATACATTGTCGCCACAGGGACACTGCCATGGCCCTAGGAGAACAGGGAGCTCCTATCCAAGCATGGCCTATTTCGATTTATAACAAAGGCCACTGCACCTGCAAAGGGATGTTATGACCAAATCTCTAAATCCAGGGAACAGCTCTGGACCTGAGAGGCAAAATTTTCTTTTGTCTGATGCTGCAGCAGAGAGGACCCAAAACTTACTATTGCCTTTTGTTTTAGGCAAGAAAGGCCAGGAGCAAAATACACAAAATTACCGTCAGGAACATCTCAGTGCATATCCAAAACCTTAACTGCTTGTTGTTAAAGCCAAGAAATGCCTCCTCATAATGGTGTGGGCATATCAGCAGCCATCAGCCAGAAGGGCTCTAGATTGAGAGCCTGGGACCTTGCAGGCACAGTCTGGTATCACTGCTTTTAGGGGTAGTCCAACACCTCTGAACTGAGCAGGAGGAAGCCACAGCCAGGAAAATACCAAGACAGTCTTGAAGGACATGGCATTTCACTGCACAAGATCACTTAAGCTTATTTTTAAACCTCTCTAATGGGTGCCCCAGCATTAAGGCAGCTTGGAGGTTAATCGTGACTGTAAGAAAGTACAGTAATTGCATGCTAAGGTCCAAATACTCAAGGGATAAAAACCACTGTTAGTTCCAGGAACCTTTTAGCAACTGTCGACTGGTAGAAAACAAACAGATTTCCAAAGTGTCAGAATGCCATACCGCTGCATGCTATTCCAAGATGAACATTATTCCTAAATACATTTCCTGTAAGTGAAGGAGGAAAACAAATCTAATTTTAAAGAAATAAAAACAAACCATATGTGCACAAGAGTGTGTTTTAGTTTTTTATTTTAATTAAGGTTTTTCCCTACTTTTGAAGTACCAAGCCAACACATGTAATCTGAGAGTTAGCATGGCATTTGTTACCACCCTGTCTAGCACTCCTGCTGTCCTTTGTAGCTGTACCCTTTTACCAGTTTCTTAGAATGTGTAACTGAGTATAGTAGTGCAGTGAATACTTAAATTTGATCAAGGTCTTTTGGACTTATAAATACCCCTCATGCTTTCATGATTGTGCAAGGTGTGATGCTGAGCGTTGGTATATTCTGAAAAATAGCTGATGGTATGTGTAACTTATTAGATCATTGCCAAGAGACATATGCTAAATGATCTTTACATTGAAGGCCATATGACTGCACAGATCTCCTGTTTGTTAACCTTCAATATCATTATACATAATATTCTATCACTTCCAGTTTCAGAATATGAGTGATTCTAAGTCATAAAGCATTATTGCTAGTCTCTGAAGGAAAATAAATAGTTCTTTTAAACATAAAAAAAAGGTTTAGAAAGCTTGAATTTTATTTTTGCCCAAATCCCTTTTTTTTTTTTTCACAGATGTGACCAAGCATGCCAGTTCTTCCAAGTTGCCTTCTTTCCTTGCTACTCGCCTCCTTCAAACTGCGACTTTGAGGGTCAAACTCTATGATACTGAGGGTGCTCATCCCAGAGGAGATTTTAATTGACTTTCAGATATCAAGATTTAATCAAACTGAATCACACACAAAAGAGAAATTCCAGATACAAGCACAAAAAGAGGTATGGCAAGAAACAAAAGACTATAAAAGGAAAAAAAGGAAATGCAGACTAAAGACCTCGCTGACCCCCTGATAAGAATTATACAGCACTTGCTTAGATTTTTACTTCCTTCCCAAGAGACAATTCATACAGTCTCAATACAGACATGTGCATGTGCATGCATGTGTGCACATTACTGTAACCATGACCATATACGCACTCCCAGCAGTTGCCCAAGCAAACGCCTGTTTGTACTGAAAAGCAATCTGTGAATTGTAATTTTGCACACAATTATGGTAATCATGCAAATTACAGAAATGCATGTTTATGAGGTTTTGCCTCTCTGTATGTCCATTGAGGTTAGCAGTCAGGTTGTGAGAGAGGAATATGGAAATTCTTATTTAAGATGCTCCCATCTCTAGTAACCACTAGAGGATAAGGATGAGTAAGAAATGTTTTTAAATGTTGTGTTGGCATTCTGATTAATGCTATACTGGGAAGACAGGGGGGGATTTTTTTTCCATGACAGCACTACAGCAGACTGAGATGGGAATGCCAAAAGAGTGAACTCTGTTAGCACAAGTCTAATTTCTTTAAAGTGAGAAGAATACTCCCTAGTAAAGCACATGACAACCATAAAGCTGCTGATACCATAGTCATTAGCCAAAAGGTCAAGAATCCATTAGCAGCTGCCACTACAGAAAGCCGTAGGGCAAGTAGCTGGAGGATTCAGCAACCCTAAAGAGCCCTGCAGATGACACAGAGCATCTGATAAGAATCAGGCTTTGCAGCTTCTTATCCTATGTCCTGTGATGGATAACATAACCTTGTTATTGATTAATGCTTACCAGGGCTTGGCTCATGTCAGGTGGCAGTGGATCAATAGCTTTCTAGTTTTTAATGCACCGACTAAACTTCTCATCAAGATTTGCGTATACAGCCACTAGAAATAAAGTTTCTGCTCCTGTGCTCTTGCATTATTCCTTTTGATGGGTATATTACCAAGTCCTGACCTCCATTGTGTCTTTAATTACCAATGGCAGGACACAATTCCTTGCTATTAGACAGGCAGCATACTGTAGCTATTTAATGATCACTTCATCACGCTCAGGCTTTTCTTTCTAGCATACAAGAAGTACCTACACTGAGCTAGAAGCTCATTCTCTTTTCTCACCCCTTTCACTCTCTTTCTCCCTACCAGCAGATCATCCAATTCGAAATGAGAAAGCAAGCTGGTATCCCTCCATGAACAAACAAATAAAACTTAATTTAAGCTCACCACAATTGATGGTGGGAGGCACAGAACACTGGTGACTTTCTTCATCTGTCTAGTAAGCGAACCTAAAAGAAAGTGGAAAAACAGCAATATATTCCTCAAAAAGAAAACTATGCAAAGTGCTAACAAATAGTTAAACAAATTTGCATTACTGTACTTATGTGCAAGCCTAGTGTGACTGCAGGCTGCCCTTGAACTGTGCTTGGGTGGTCCTCTACAAATTCATATGTAGCAATCTATTAGTGGTATCTAGCAGTGATTTATGCAGCTGTCAAGCTGCCTTCATCAGTACAAGTGAATTGTGGGCACCATCAACTAATGCAGACTCCTTCATAGCGTCTAAAGTAAATGAGGACCAAATTAAAAGAAAAACAGCCCAAAGTACCACCCACTCATCTTCTCAGTTTTTTTAATG
Organism: Clamator glandarius; assembly: GCA_033459285.1. Lineage (NCBI taxonomy): Eukaryota > Metazoa > Chordata > Aves > Cuculiformes > Cuculidae > Clamator > Clamator glandarius. The sequence continues at coordinate 396,792 of JAUNZM010000437.1, read as the reverse complement.
ACAAGTTCCCTCTACAGAAAAAACATACAGCTGCTCATACGAGACCACACTTACAGAGACTCCACTGTCTAATCACAGCCAGCCCGTGAAAGTCAGCTTTCAAGGGCCTGGTTGGAGCAAAGAGAACAGGAAAAGTTGGCAGACTTCCACCAAAAACTAGAACAGTATTGATAGCAAATAAAATTGACACAGGACCAAATCAGTTAGTTTTCATAATAAATACTGATACATTATTTTGTCAGGGAATAATATGAACCATCTGATGATGACATACACCCTTGTAGCATGAGTCTGTAACTTTGTTTTCAATAGGAACCAGTGCTATAGTGTATCTCAGTCCAGCTGCTAATACTAGTCCTAGTTGGAGGCTGATCCAACCCAACAACATCAGTTTTGCTACTCTGGGCACACAAACACAGTGGTGCTTTGTGAAGTGACAGAACAGCATCCCTGAGTCACGTTTGGTCAAAATGCCAGTCTTCCCATCATTTTTGACTAGTTTATGTGAAAATGGAGTGAGGAACACTTGTTGCACAAAATACTGTTGATAAACAAATAAATCAGAAAAACAGGTATATGCACACATGTACCCTTGCATTTTTTTTGAAAGGATGCATGTGTTTGATTTCAAACTGAGAAAAAATTTATCCTAGCAAGACCAGAAACTTGACCAAGCTGGGGCATAATTAATCATCACTGATTTTGACATAACAGAAAAATAATACTTTCTGCATAAAATTACAGTCTTTCTTCTTATTTATACACGAACTTTCAAGAGTCTCATACTCTCATGAGCCAGCAGAATGGAGTGAGCTTGTAAATACTGTGTCCACTATGGTTCAGCTTTACAGAGAACATTTTTGATACTGCACTTATTAAGAAGGCAGAATGAATGAATTACTTGTAGACACTGGCAGGGAAAAAGAGCTTTCCATAAGCAAAATGTCCATTAACAGCCCCATTCTATGCAAAATTATTTAAGTCTAGACAATCAGGCTGAAGACTAATCTATGCGTGATTAAAATAATTGTAATGAACCCCAATGGTTCCAGCTCACTTTTATCAGGCCGTAACACCTCCCAAACCACATCCCCTTAAGAAGATTCAACTAACCTAGGATTCAAACAGGTCCTGAGTTGATCTTGTCCTCTGTCTTTTTAACAATTTGCTCCAAAGTGGAGAGGAGAAATGAGATGTCACTGTGCTGTGCAGCATCCCACTCAAGGCAGTCAGCACAGCAAGGACCAGCATGGGACACTGAAATGAGGAAAACGGTCCTTGAACCAAAATCCTGTGCTAGACAGATGGAAACAGTTGTCTTCTTGTTCATGTCACCAGTAGTGAACTCCCTGTGCTGCCAGAAGAAGGAAGTAGACCTGAATTAAGAATTCCTAAATTAAGAAATTCAGAATTCCTTAATTTTCTGAACACTCTTGCTGTGATTTTAAGAGTTTTGTGTCTATCATAGTTCAGACTCTGAGAACTTTACACACCAAGTACAGATGCCCTTAAAGGCACATACTTTGTGCTAATACTCTGCTCTTTGGGACATTTTCTTTATCTCCGGCACTGAACATGGGGTGAACAGCTGCAGGGTCTGTAATAGTGGTTGTGGCCAGCTTTCTCTTTTGTGATGCCCCTCTTTTTTTCATTATTGTTCAGTCCTGAATTACTGAGCTTTGTCCTAGCCTGAAAATTGCAAGTATTTCTTTACTTTGCCTGACAGGTCTCAGACATCACAACATTAAAGAAACCTCCAAGCCATCCTAATTCTAGAAGGCACTCATTTGCTGGACAGTTCCTCAGTGACCCAACACAGAAAGCAAAAACGAGCTGGAAAAGGCACTTGCTGCTCTTTTGAAGCAGGCAGAAACACTGAAAGCTCCCATCTCAGTGCATTTAGTTAGCAGCTAGAGAGGGCAGGGGACTGAGGCATATGCAAACACCAGCCGCAAAGTAACCCAGAATGCAGACAACAGTTGCCTTGTCCTCATTACTGAGACTACAAGCAAAGCTGAACAATGGCAAAAGACTTCTTGCCATTGAACTTAAAAGTCAAAGAATTTCTTCAAGTAGAAGGATTTCTGATGGACAGATCCTTAGCTTTGGTGTTGGTTTGCTTTATTTATTATCAGATATATTTATTATGACTCATGAACTGAAGATAGCATCCATTGTTCTGCCATCATGAAGAGGCTCTTAAGATTGGCCAGATATGGGTGGCTCCTACACCAAAATAAAAAAGGAGATATCTGTGAGCTAGATTTTGTAAATACTTAGGAGCATGAGCTTCTGACTAAGCAGTGTTGGCAGTATCAGAGACTGTGTCTAGTACATGGTGATGAGTTAATATTAACACTGGTGTCTCATGCTTCCATCCAGAAATCCAGAAAAAGTGAGATCCTCTCTGAGTGCCTTTTGTAGGCAAAACACATTAGTAACATAGTTATATGAAGGGCAAAACAGTAACAACATCCCTTCCCTTTGGCAAAAGTCATTTAACTTTGTACTTGATGCACTGGAGTAATCACGCAGTAACCAAATTCCTTTCTACCATATAATTTTCCCATTCTCCAGCTTGTAAATACTTACTAAATCTTACCTCAAGAAGAGGAATTTTAGTGAAGGCAGTTTGGCCTGTGACTAAACTAGTCTGGAAGTCAGCATGGACTTAATAGAGGTGCCCTCAAGACCGTACTGTACCTGAGGCATATGTTCTGCATGGCACCTCTCAATTGCCAGTGATTCCAAACAGCAATAATGAAAAAGAAGATCCTTATTAAAACCTACACAGTAATGCTGTCTCCTGAGACAGCTACAAAGATCATTTGCTGGAAGAGATGAATGAATGTAGACTACATGGTTCCTGCAGTGCCACATGTGTGTGTTTGTTTACATGGTTTGGTAAGAGAAGCTGGCATGTCAGAATTTAGGATTCATTGCTCAAACCTACTAGATCTGCAATACAGCAGGGATTTAAGGTTATACTCATCAATATGACCTGCAGTATGGAAGATGAAGCCACATATTAACTTCATTTCATACTTCTCAGAGAGCTATGTTAGCAGTCATGATTGTATTTATTCAGGTGTTCATTCTTCTCCATGAAAAGGAAAGTAGTTGTCTTACGTGGATGCTGCAAGCACTATAAATCACAATTTGGTGAGTTTTCAGCATGTTCTTACACATCTTGCCAAGTCAGGATTCTGAGAAACATAGATTCAAATATTAATGATGTGGTAAATATCTTTGTGAACGAGAGAAGGGTAAAATGTGTGCATCTGCATCTGTGTCTTTGTATGAAAAGGGAACTGGAAGTTCAGGAGCCAGACTCAGTGCTGGATCCAGTCCCGTTCAACATCTTAATCAATGACCTGGATGAAGGCAGTGAATGCACCCTTAGTAAGTTTGCAGATGACACTAAGCTGGGTGGGAATGTAGATCTGCTGCAGGGTAGGGAGGTTCTGCAAAGGGACCTGAACAGGCTGGACCACTGGACTGAGACCAGTGGGATGAGGTTCAGTAAGACTAAATGCCAGGTCCTGCACTTGGGGCACAACAACCCTATGCAGTTCTACAGACCGGGAGAAGTCTGGCTGGAAAGCTGCCCGGAGGAGAAGGACCTAGTGGCCAAGAAGGCCAGTGGCATCTTGGCTTGGATCAGAAACGGCGTGACCAGCAGGACCATGGAGGTTATTCTCCCTCTGTACTCGCCACTGGTGAGACCACATCTTGAATCCTGTGTTCAGTTCTGGGCCCCTCACCACAAGAAGGATGTTGAGGCTCTGGAGCGAGTCCAGAGAAGAGCCACAAAGCTGGTGAAGGGGCTGGAGAACAAGTCTTATGAGGAGCGGCTGAGAGAGCTGGGGTTGTTCAGCCTGGAGAAGAGGAGGCTGAGGGGACACTTTATTGCTGTCTACAACTACCTGAAAGGTGATTGCAGAGAGGAGGGTGCTGGCCTCTTCTCCCAAGTGACAGGGGGCAGGACAAGGGGGAATGGCCTCAAGTTCCACCAGGGGAGGTTCAGACTGGATATCAGAAAGAAATTTTTCATGGAAAGGGTCATCGGGCACTGGCAGAGGCTGCCCAGGGATGTGGTTCAGTCACCATCTCTGGAGATGTTTAAAAGACAGGTGGATGACGTGCTGAGGTGCATGGTTTAGTGATTGATAGGAATGTTTGCACTCTACAATCCAACAGGTCTTTGCCAGCCTGATGATTCTATGATTTTATGATTCTGTGTTGACACTACACAACAGAGATCAGCACAGATGTCACCAAAGTACCACTGATGGCACTACATCCCAGACCCAGGAAGAAAATAGCAGTATCAGCATAAAGCCATGCTTGGGCTACCCTGCTCACCTTGTAGCCTTGAACTATGCTAGAGTAGCATCACCATGTGCAAGATAATACAAGGTTCAAGGTCATTTGGAAGAGGTTTGAGATCTTTACCATGACTTTGCACTGGGTGGTGTGATGGATTGTGTCAGTTAGATGGCATTCACAGCAATGTGAATGAGTATTTCCTAACCAAGAGTGCTCATATTAGAGCACAGAAAAGAGAATAGTAACTAGTAGAGATGGCATGAAACTATGGGACCCCTTGAAATCTCACCTGAAGCATTATATGGTACTAGTGGTCCAGAGGTAGATATGACAAGCGCTAATGTAAGCACAAAAAGCAGATGACCTTAAACAGGAAGATGCACTGGAAGGACCTTGAACAGATGGAGGTATCAAAAGAAAAGGAATTCCAAGAGTTATACTAAATAAAATAGACTATTTTTTTAATTAAAGGGGAAAAAATAGATCACAGGAGAAAAAATCTTACTTTTGGAAAGAAGACTGGCAACAAAATCAGATACATTGGCTGAAACTCTAACCATGTTGAAGAGATCAAACCCAGCAGCAGCAAAAGGAAGGGGGGAGTAAAAAGGGCTGAATTCATTATGAACTATATTTTCAAGGGATAGAGAAAGATGCCTAGTGAGAAAAGTAAGGCCAGAAAAGTTTGACAAAGTTTTCACACCAAACAATTTGTTCAGCCAGCAGAACTGTAAATCAGAGACTATTTTGGTTTTGGCATGGAATTAAATGAATCTTTCTAGTCAGGAAAACATTTTTCATTATGTGCTGTGTAACCTCCCATTCATTGAGATACTGTATATCCAGGACTGAAAACTTGTCTAGAATGTTCTGTAAAACAGTCTAATTTTACCATAGTCTCCTGGCAGCTCTATTGTTATCTCATCTTCTGCAGCTTCTCTTCCTCATGTTTGTTTCCCATAACACCATACTCAAATAAGACAAGACACTCTGGCATCTTTCCAGCAAATTACATCCATAGAAATATATTTTGCATTCCTTAAAAATGTTTTGATCTGTTCCACTAAAAGCAAGCATGCAGATAGGTGATTCAAACTGTTAGAAGGGCAGAAAAATGCTTGGACTTGCGAATTTACATCTGAATACAGAGCACTTTCTTCTAAGAAATAATTGTACCTCCAAAGGCATATAAAAATAAAAAGAGGCACCTATAAAACTGTTTTATAAGCAGATTCCAGAGCAGCAGCAGATGAGAATACCAAAAATAGTCAGGGCTCTAAGTCCTCTGTTAAGAACCACTTTATGTCTTCAATACGTTTCTTATTTGCACGGAATCACACTCTCAGGGAATAAACAGACAACTGTTAATTTGAAACATTTTTTCTTATTGGAACAGTTCAGCAGCTCTCATCCAAGTAAATATACACATATATCCTTCTCCAACAGGTCTACCCACTAGAGATGCTGACTAACAAATCGGATTTGGGTTCAAGTCCAAATTCCTCTCTATAGTCACAACGTTATCTTGTGAAATTCATGATGCTAACTGGCAAGGACTTAAGCTGGACTTTGGGCTGTTCATAGCTACCACACTAAACGCTGCCTCAGTCTCCCTTGCAACCCATCTCAGGCATTTTCAGGCAAACTGCCACACAACCCCTGATCTTAGACACATTACTTTGCAGGAGCTCCCTTAGCAAGCCATAATAGTAAATAGTGCCTTGGGCTGCAGCCCGTGTTGCTTATTTATCCCATCACATAGTGTGCCAGATGCAGTCTCAACCCCATACTCCCGTGCTAAAGGTCTTACGCACTAGCAAACAGGCAGCTTGAGAGGCTGATGTTAATGGGAGCAGGGTTTCATTTCTGTTTCAGCCAATATCAAGATTCTTCATATCACTGCTAGAATCAGGACACTTCTTCCACCTTCTTACCCACAAAGAGGACACAACACTCTTCTGGTGTTTTGTGACACCCTTCATCTCTCCCCCATACATCCAGTGGCACAGAACCACTTCATGCCAGAGAGATCTCAGCAGTCTCTTTGTGTGGGAAACCAGTTTAAGCAGTGAAAGGAAATGTCTGCTAGTACAATAAAGGTTTCTGAAGTCCTGAGGTGTTTAAAGGGAATTCTGCCTTGGCAGATGGGGAGTGTCTTGCTGTGCTGAATAAAACAAGTCAGGAGGCTCCAGACATAAAGCAGAAAATTACTAAGACCCTTGGTTGGATGAAGAAATGTTTTTTGTTTAAATTTGAAGCAGTTCAGAGAAGAAATGACTCATCCAAAGAGGCACTGCTTTCCATTCATTCAAGGAGGCTATTTTTGACCTTTTAATGGTTTCAGAATACCTGCAATAATTATCTTGTCCAAATCACTCCAAGACCAACTCTAGGCTGCTTGGTTATTGCAGTACAAACAACATTTTCTTTCACATGGACACTCTTTTTGTGTATCCACTCCCTCTCCAAGCAGATGATGTGTGATCACCCTGAACAGTTGAGGGGACTGATTCATGCAGCTACTGGCAGGCCTTCCTCAGCCCTTTCTCATGATGTAAGAAATAAATTATTTTCAAAATAGAACTTTTCAGTTCTCTTCAACTCTTTGAAATTACAAAAAGGGTTAAAATAACCAGCATATGAAAAAGAAGAAAAACTTACTTTGCAACAACTCCTAGCTTTCTCTTAGGTTGCACAATATGGGGAAAGAAAGTCATATTTACATTTGTTGTTTGGGAGAGGATTGGTTTTATTATTGGTGGTTTACCCCAGCTATCTTTTCAAAATCATTTTCATTACCAAAGCTTGAGAGGAACTTTCTACTAAATTTCTAGAGTGAGTAGAAGAGGAGAGTGAGAGCAAAACCTACCAGAGCTTGAGAGCTGTTTTGAAGTGATTGTCACCTTCCCAGCCAGCTGTCCAGCTTCATGCTGGGGAGTTGAGATGCTCCTCTACCATGGCAGTGGCTCATGCCTGGGGCTTAGTGCACTTGGGCAGCTTATCACTGCAAGCAGGCTCTCACACCTCCTGGATAAGAATAAAGACCCAGAAGGAAGAGGTAAACCTCAAAACTCATCAGTATAGACCTTATTTCACTCTTATGAGAGAGAGGGGGAGATCATTGAATGCTCATGAGCTACTGTTAAAACTTGATGATCAGTCTTGATGTTCTGTGAACCCTGGAATGAGATAAGGGCCAAAAATATATGTTAAAACCCTTAATCCAGATGACCTACCCAAGGCTTTTCAAATTCTGATCTAGATTTTCATCATGTGGAAATGGTGCAGTACTGAATTAGCTAAGACACTTTTTCTAGGACGCCATGAGTCAGTTGAAGGTTGTTTTGTGTAAAAAATAAAAGCTGCCAAGAGAACCTCAAATTTCCCCGACCCCCTTCAAGTCACATGTGACTCATGATTATTTACTGACATGCAGCCATGGAGCTACTTAGCACATTACTGAAAAATATCCTCATGTCCACCCTTACAGTTATTTTAATATAATATCATACCTGCCACTATTGTTGTTCCAAGTTCTGTTCTGGAAGGATGGGGTTTAGGGTCACAGATTTTTGTAATCTAGGCACCAAAATCCGTATCTATGTGGTCCGAGATGTGCTATTTCCTGTTCTTGCCGTGAGCATGGAGGCACATTTGGATGTATATAAGAACTTGAACAATTTGTGCTTTTGCATTTCATTTACAAAAAAAGCCTTTTTTTCCCTCTCGTACAAGCCCCAGGAAATGCTAAGCTAATGCATGGTCCAAATGACTCTCTTAAAAACTACAGTCACAACATGTAGGCTGTTTCTGAAACAAAACATAATGTATTCTACTAGAGGTCTTTCCATATGTTTCAAAGAATCTGACCCTGCTGCTAAATACAGCACTGGTCACATCTTTTCTGCTAGAAAGTCATTCTCCTTGTGAATGACCAGAACTGATGCTGATTGTTCTCTGACTGTAAATAGGACAAGTGAATGCTCTTTTTCTTATCAGAGTGCTGGTATCTGCTCTTCCTTTCAAAGAGTTCATCCAGCTGGTTTATGTTTCTCATTGCCCAACTAGTACACGGTGTGGGGAAGGGGATTAGCCCAATAGTTTCAGTAAATTGCACACATTCATCAGTGCCTCCTCTTTACACTAATGTTCTTGCCTTTTATGGCAAACCCAGTAAAAACGACATAATGGTATGCCATATAGCATGTGTACATAGGGAGCTGGGGATACATTTCAAATATCTTTACAAGATTTGTTTTACAAACTTTTCTAAAGGAATATTGAATTTATAATCTGATAAGTAATTTCACTGCAAAAGATTACTGGATCTCTAGCTACCTGCACAGAAGGAAGGAAGGAAGGAAGGAAAGGATGGGTGTGAGTTGATGAAGGAAGCTCTCATCCTTAAGCAAGTGTGCATGCACAGTCCATAAAATTCTGCTCTTAATGTCAGTAGCAAAATTCTTATTAAACTGGGATTTTACTCTCAGCCTGTGTTAGAAAACAAATTTGCATAGCTGTTATTCTTTCATGCAACAGAAAAAAAAGTGGGTTTTGAATGAAATGATACTAGAAAGACAACATTGTCTTTATGTGGAGTGGATTGTTGTGAAAGAAACTTGCTAAATTAAATCCTTAGCACTGTTTCCAGATTTTAATGTGAGTTTGGAGAGGCATACGAGATTTCTTTAGATACCTTCCAACAAGTGCTGAACTTTCCTTTGTTGTTACAGAGTTCTGATCTTCTGGTTTTCTCCATAGGACTTCAGTGGAATGTCTCCAGTTTCTGCTAAATATGGAGCTGGAAAAATAAAGTTGCACAAAACAGCAAACAGAGGATAATCATGCATAAGTGTGCAGGCATTTGGCATCTTATCCAAATTAATCATAAGAGGAAGCTGTATGGGCTTGATTCTTACCTCAGTCTTTTTCTGTCACCAAGTTACGCTATTATAAATCAACAATGGGTGATTTATTTTCTTGTTACATTCTTTGCAGAGATACTAGCAACTCAATGCTTTAAGAACTATCATTTTATGCTTCTTCCACCAAGGGAGTCATAACTCTCAGTACCACACCTTTAAACTCATTTTGCAGGAAAAACAGAGGAAATGCAAGGCTTGTTCTTCTATTTTGTTGTGCCCTGTCTCGATATGTTAGTTGGCATTGATCCCAAACAGCAAATTAAGTGAATGAAAAAGGAACCTATCTGGGTTGCCTGACCACTACCAGTAAATGCAAAGGTGCCAAACCACATAACTTACGTCTCTTGAGAAGACATTAAGGATGTGAAATGAGTGAGTTACCAACAGTTTTCAACACTCCAGTCATCCAAACACAGCATGGGCAACTTAGCTTTCTGAAATTAATCAACAGGAACTCATGGCTGAAATTAGTGGTTCTCATAAGACTTTCATGCCATAATCTTCCATAATCCGTATTCTTCAAACTACACTATTTATTATAGGCCATATCCTGTATAAGGTAAACCTATACAAACATCCATAGGACCACCAATTCTGAACCATTCCTTGAAGTCACAACAGGACTCAGATGAGGGAAAGCTGGATTTCTTTAAATCTGTAGATTTCCACACTTTAGACCTGCAAAATCCATGTAAACCATTTTCAACACAAATCTGGCAAACATGTTCTATATAAAAATAGGAACAGCTCATACAGCTCTGTCAAACAACCTTGCTTTTTCACCCTACAACACCCTGAAAGAAGAAAAAGTAAGGCAAGTTTGCAACTTCAGTGTCAAAAAATATCAGTCTTTACAGGGAACATAGCAGAATGGCGATAACCAGAGTTGCACTGAACTGCCATGGTCCCTAGCAGCCCTGGCCTGCCTCCTCACCCCATGTGATTCTTCCTTCACCACCTGCTCTGGCTAACTTTTGGATGACTTTTGACCTGTCCATATCAGCTGTTATCATTCCACTTATCTTTCTGCACTGAGGGAGGATGGATTTGAATAAAGTCAATCTGTTCTTACTAAAAGGAAAGCTGGTCTGCAAGGGGCAGCTGGGAATAGCTATGTCATCTGGAGAGGAGGACAGAGCATCACCAATGCGATATTTTGACTGTGTTAACTGCATGCAAATTTACTTGGATTTTAATCATTCAAGGGTAGCCATGTGGTTTCTTTAATGGTAAAAGATTGCTGTAGATCACTCATCTATATAACACAGGAAGAGTAAAACTGCAGAAAAATTTAGAGACTTGCAGAGATCTGCAGATTTACTGTATTTTGGCCATGAAACCATAGCTCTGAATCCACAAGCATATACCTTCTCCTATATCACTCAGTGTGTTTATACCTAATGTGCACACTCATCAATATATAGCCTTACAGAGTACTTTTCCATCTGTCCCCCAAAAGTGCTCAGAGAACTTTATATGTGCATTTCCCTTTAGGATTAGTGGTGGCTTATGCTGTCTGCAATTCAAAGACATTAGAGTAATTTGAGGGGCTCCTGTGAGTTCAGGATGTTGAAGTTCACGCTTATTCATGAAGCATATGAATCCCACTTTAGTATGAGGACAGCAGCAGGACAAAGGGCTTGTCACACTTGTTGAGTCACTGGAAACATGATCACGTGAGTTAGACTACTCATCATAACCAATGTTAGGGTCATATTTTGTTTCTGATGAGTTTCAGCTGGTCCTGCTCTGGAAATACAGAGCAGCTGTTTTTTAAAGTTATGTAAAAAGCTGTATAGGCAACATAGAAGGAATTCTAAAATAACTTTACCTAGAAGACTGTTTTAGCTTCACAATTAACCATATATCCTCTTTACCTATGCTACTCCCATGTTCACATAGAATAATAGAATGACCTGAGTTGGAAGGGACCCATAAGGATCATCTAGTCCAACAGTTATTAAATAAATAAAAAAATATATATTGGATATACATAGATGGCCAAAGCTGGACTGAATCTGGTCCATGAAGCAGTACTGAGCAGTGTTAAGAGCCAGACATCCAAAGGGAGCATTAGGATAATACAGTCTTACCTTTCGCAAGCCAGGGAAACCTTGCCTAATAACTCCTGCACTAAGACTATAGTTGTTAGAGCTTTACATATATCTTTTAGAATAAATATCCATTCATGACTCAAAATAATCAGGTGTGTGAAATGCATCACATCCATACTCAACTCACTCCAAAGCCTTGGTACTTACCCTCTTAGAGATTTTTCTTCATTTTTCATCTGCTTGTTTCATTCCAGATTACAACAACTTGATCTCAATGTGATTTTTTCTGTTAAATCAGAGTTTGCCATGACCTGAAATACTTTTCCATGTAAGCATTTCTAGGCTGGAATTAATTCACTTCTAAATCTTCTCTTGGATAAGTAAAATAGACTAAGCTTCTTAAAATTTAATCTGTCAGGTATGTTTTATAGACCCCAAATTGTGTTTATAAACTTTTTCTGAACACAATCCAGCTTCCCTTTTGAAGTGAGGACACAAGGTCTATACTTTGGTAATGCTCTTATTCACATTGAAGAGAGAGGTAATACCTCTTTTCCTATTTTGATTGCCTCTTGCTTCTGCAATGAAGGATGGCATTCACAAACAGAGCTGCTATGTTGCCATTAGACATATCCTTCATGGGCTACCTAATCTGATTTTTATGTTTTTCAGATTGATCCACAGGGTAAAATTCAATTTTTTAAAGGAATATTCTAACCTTACTTTTTTTCCCCCTTGCATTATGGTCCAGCACTGACATATTGCTCTATTTATCAACTGACGATTATCAGTACATATAGATGATCTAACCATGTAATTATTTTAAAAGTCCACTTTTTGTATCCCTTCCAAGTTTCACTAGCACTGGTTTCATGAGTTCTTCCTGTGCACTGGAAAAGTCATTGAGCACCACCTGGCCAAAATCAGATTTCTGTGAAGCATACTGGAAATGATCATATAGTACACTGTTTCTCCAGTGTTTCTTTCCATTATTTTTCAAGCAATATAGATATGTCTATTTCAGCCTCTATTTTTAATACAGCGGTAAGTCTGGAAAGTATTTCTTTTATCAGGACACCAAATGGGACTCAGTGAAATATTCTGTTGTTTCTCTTTGATATCTGTGCAACACTAATAATGAAAAGCTCACATAGACTCTGCAGCATCTTAACTGTGCTTATTGACTATGGGACACAAACATATCACATCTAGCTCTGTAGGACTTCTATTAGTCTGCTGGACACCACTCTTTTCTGCATTAAAAGATAATAGACCTTTGACTGGCTGATGTGCTACGAAACTGCTTTAAATAACTATTGCCAGTTTCCACACTTTTCACTTTACAGATGTCATATTAGCACAGAGCAAACCCGAGGGCTGTTTTGCAAAATGACGATAAAATACAGTCATAATGATGACGATGATAAGCTAACAGCATTGTTATCTTTCTCAAACCACATCTCCTCAGAAAAGATATTGAGGTTATGTTACAAGGCTTGTTATCACAACACTGTCTTAAGTTCCTTAACAAACTTTCTGCAACTCCATTCAATACCTATGCCAGACTACCCAGCTGTATATATATATATGCTGTGATTATCCTATATGCTTTTTCAAATATTGGCATTAAATCAGAAGTTTCAATCCTCTGCTACACTCTCAGGATTGATTTATAAGCAAATCAACATTAGCAGGTTAGAAAAGCTCTATCCAGCTACAAAGAGCTGTATGAACTTCCATTCTGTGCATCCTAAGTGACTATTTCACCATTAGAAATTATTCTAGAATTATTTTTGTATTTTTATATCTTTATCCAACCCTATTTGTCAGAGATTTTTTTTTAACTAATACTTTTAGCCTTTCTTAACAGGTACCTCTATTTCTGAGTTCTGATTACCCATGAGCATCATGTGCAGTTTCCATAATACTTTTGTTTGGACTAGGTTATTTGTTTATTGTAATTGTCCGATGGTCTGTTCATTTCAGTTGTTGCTTGCCAGCAGGACCAAGTGAGCAGGCTCCTGGAGTCCCAACAGAGCAACTTCCTCATCGTAAAAGCACGTCACAGGTGTTGAGGCATGAACCCTTGCACCACATCCGATATATTTGGGGATGGACAGTGAGGATGCAGTACATCACCTCCCGTGGGGGACAGTGCTCCCGCATGACAAAAGCAAGGACCCAGTGCAGATCTGTGGGCATATCTTGTCACTCAGTCACATCTCTCCCTGCAGGCATTGCTAGTGTCTGCTGATCTGATCTCTTACCTGCAACAATCTAAGCTCCAAGGCTTTACATGCCTTGCATAAACACACTGCAATCCAGGTGCTTACCTAACCTAGTTCACATGAAATAGTACCTCCTGCACTGCTCTGAACAATGTGCCACAGATCCATATGTCCTCTGGCCATGTGAGAAACATCATTAAAGCAGAATGTCAGACCTGCTATTTCTGTGCCTACACAGAAACTGCCAGCAGCAAGAGGAGAACCACAAAAAACAAAGGAGGAAGACAAAAGCACAGTTCCTATGTGGCATGAACTAATTCTATGCAAGGCACTGTTTTTTTTCTACCTCTTTACACTTTCTTGGTATTTTACTTCATCCACTGACAATTAAGAACCAGCTGTGCATTTAAACCATAGCTTCAGCTAAATCTTGGGGGTCAGTGTCTAAAGTAACCTTGAAAGCAAGAGCCAAGGCCTATATAACGCACCTGATGTGCACTCCTAGTGAACGATCTTGGAAAAATACATGATTTTATGAGTTAACATGCCATTCCTTCATGCCACATCCCTTCAGACATGGATGGCAGATTAAATGTGTGGCAGAGGGTTCAGCAAAGTGAAGGTTATCTATGGTAAACAGTACTTTCAAAATGCTTCAATTACTACATTAGTTCCTTTGTTTACATATTCTAGAAGAGATCAGCTTACATAAACTCAATAAAAAATATAAACTTAAATTAGTGCAAAGATAATATGAATACTTAAGAAATTACAACATAGTTTTGTGACATTAGGTTACGTGTATTATATTAATAATCTGGAACAATGTTTAAAAATGTTGTTTTCAGCTAGAGGCACCAGGTTAAGTTTATCAGTTAAAATAATAAAGAGAGATTACACTATTTGAACTTTATTGTACAGCTGATTAAAATCACTCATATGTGATCTAACTGTACCTCTTCAAAGCAGACAACATGCCATTTGTTGATAAGCACCCAATAAGTTTTAAATTTTGCAGAAGCTGTGATTTCTTGAGGCTAGTGAACATATCCTCCATATCTCAAGCTAATGCCCTAGTATAATTCATATAAAGTGTGAGTTCATGGTATTTCTTTCTGCACATTACCCTGAGTCCTGAGAGAAGTATTGTGTCTGAATAAACAGCACAATACTGGAAGGATAATATGCTATGAACTATGAGGTCAACCTGCCAAATTAAAGCAGAGTTTTTGTGAGAATCAAGAAGAAGTAGGCAGAACAGTTTCCATTTTACTGAGTAAATTGAGGTGCCATTTTTTTTAAGAACAAGTTTCAGGCAATGACTTCTGGGTTTTTCCAAATCCCAAACTGATTACAAGATTTTGCAAACACTGAACAGAATTGAAAATCAAAAGTTTCTCTTGAGGGACCTACATTAGAGAGTTTGAATCAGGGACAAATGCTTCATTTGGAAGCAATTCAACAACAAACTGTGGCCAAACTCTGTGGCTCTCAGATAGTTGTGATTCAGCTGTATGACCCATCTGCTCCTACACAACAACTACACGACTGTGCTATATTACCTCTTACACACTGTAATCTGTCTCATCTCTAGTGCTGTATCATGCAGGATTGTATCCATTATGCATCCCACAAAAACTGTCTTGGAAGATGAAGGGTGCATGTGGCAGCTGAACAACTATTTTCACAAAGTGTCACAACAATGCAGATTTTTCCTAATGTTGGATGGAGCAAAAAGGTAATGTTTCCCACTGGGGATGTAGAAAAGATTCCTTTTGATTAAAAGGGTTTTGATGTTTCCAAATTGAAGGAGCTGGGCCAGCCTTCACTCCACCCTCTCAGGCTCAAATTTTCTGGACAAAAAGTTTGCAGAAAGCAAACTCTTTACATGTTTTAATTAACTTCATCAAAGAACAGCTTCCATATTTAAAAAAAAGTTCAAAGGCTCAAAAATCCTAGTTTTTTAAAAAACATTTAATTTAAAATGGTCTAAAACACCAGAAAAATAAACATTAGTTTTCACAACCTCCTGAAGGTGTGAGAGCCACTGGAATAGTTTCCAGACACCAGAAATGGTCCACTAGCTGCACACAAAGACTTTGCTGCAATACATCCACGTGGTTTATCAGATTTGTCAGGAAGAGAAAGTCTTCTTTTTGCACCACTGCATCACCAGAAAACTGCCAACATTCAGCAGAAGGTCTGGGCTAGAGTCTGGATCAAGGGGTACTGGTCCACAGCCATGCCACAGGATCAGGGTGAGTGTTCCCAATGATATGCAGCTTCCCCAGGGATGCAGGGGCAGCCCTTGCCTTCAGCTTTCCCACAATGGCTCTTGCCAGCTAAAGAGCTGCAGCCTGGAAGGTGGGACGTGCTTAGGCCCTGACACTGACCTCCACTTCTCAGACACCCTCACTTGTCATCAGAGGCCAGGATTTTTGGCAGCATGACTGCACTTTTCGTAGTTACACTATCACATCTCAAGTCAGGGAAGACATGCATTCGGCGAGCTGCAAAGCTGGGGAGAGAACAATTTGAATTCTAAACATTTTATTTCATGTCTGAATATAGTAGGCAGCCGTGTAAATTTCTGTAGAGAGTTTATGGTAGACCAGTTCAGTCGATATAGATGTGTTTCTTTTTTTCTAGAACTGACCTGGTGCTGTTTGCTGGTTAAAGGCTTAATCAGAATGATTATACACATTACCAGCCTGCCAGAAGCAGATCCTGAAGCTATGGCAAAGACTATTGCTTCTTGGAGGCAGGTCAAAACAGCAGAGCAATACACTGGAAAACTGTGTCTATCAATCATGTGCACAAAATTTGTGGGGATGTTTCCTGCTGTAGCAATCGCCAACCATCGAATGTACTAAAAGCAAGGGTTCTGAGACTGGTTTGTGTCTATCTCATGATTCATTCCTAACACTTTTTTACAGCAAGTTCTCAGCTGTCTGCTCCTAGAACCAGAAGAAACTTTCCCATTTCCTTTAATGGGAGTTTAATCCGAGCAAAGGGAACATTGCAGCAGTGTCAGGAGCCACATGAATATGATCTATACATTACTGCACCAGATTACTCTGGTTTTCTCAAAGTAGGAATGAGAGACATCAGAAGTAATCATCTTGTACGGTGTTAATCACCTATCTAGAGGGTATTAGTACTGCACAGGTAATCCTTCTTGTCTGTGTCTATCTGGACGTATTTAAATAGAACTACTGACTATTCTCTAAACCCTTAGGCTCTCTTGGATTTAGAAGTGAGCAGCCACATGGTTCTGCACCAAAATCATGGATCAAGGCAGAAACATCTGCTAACTGTTCACAGACTTTATCTGTTGCTTTTTCCGTTCCTTTCTGCACATGAAGTCTTCTTACACTATATTAGGTCTTCCAAACAGTAAATGGGGAAACAAGAAGTCAAGGATCCTTTAAGATTTTTAAAACAACTAGACCACCTTACCAAACAGAAAGGAGGCAGAAGCAGCTAATAATTTTCTTGCAAAAACTCATTATTTTTACTAATACAAAAGAAGAAACAATGTAAAGCCAGTGTCCTCTCTATTACTGAAATAAGCAGGCCTAGGTTTACCAAAAGGGAGATTAACAAGGGCTTCCCCCAACAGCGTTAGCTCTTCTAGTGTAGTTCTATAATGCAATTAAATGTCTACTGTGGAAGCACAGGTAGTTCTTGCAAAATCCCCTTCATCCTTAGTGCACACAAAAAAACAAATGTCCTTAGTCCTTCCAAAAAAAAAACTGAGGAAAGGCTGCAGTGTTGCAGAGCAGCACAGCACGTGTGCATGCCTGTCAGCAAGTGGGTGAATACGTGTTCTGCCACACAGCTCTTCCTGCAGAGCATGATGCATCATGTAGTGGTGGGCCAGTAATTTCCATTCATGCTGAGGCTGCATCTGACTTTGTGATAAGGAATTGAAAGGTTAAGAAATCACTCTAATGTTTCCTTTTAAATGACACTGTAGTACCAATAAGCTCTATCCAAAAACTTCTTTCCCATCGCAAAGTGATTTTGGAACAAGTTACATACAAAGGGATTGCTCAGAATTCATAGTGCGTGAAACACCCACAGCACTGTTTCAAATGCTCTTGGCTTTCCCTCAGGTCTTTGCCTCAGACCAGCTTCTGTCACAATATCTTATGTAAAAAAGCAATAACTTCACAAACAGTCGTTTTAGGAACATTCTGTTAGTAGTATTTTATCTTGACAAAATGCACTATGCATTCTGCACAATCCCTTTGTATGTAAGTCCATGACAAGCAGACACACAAATCTGTGTGAAAGCTTGTCTGCTGGGCAGGGCTGATTGGAGTTTTTTGTCGGAACCTTTTTTAGTGCAAAGAGAGCAGATATAGCTAAAGCGTTTTGATAATTCAAAAATAAAGTCTTCCAGTTTTACTTCAGTTTTAGTTTTATCTAATGGAGCTATTTGGTTAGGTTTGGTTTGGTTTTTAAAAAGTAATCCAATGAAATTACTCATTCCACAAACAAAACACTTGTGTTTTCTCACATTTCCAGATTTATGACAATCTTTTAAAAGTCTTTAGAGTCAACAGGGAATATTTTTTATGATTTTGCCACTGCATGTCAGCCACAAGCCATTGAACAAAATGAGCAGGAGACATGCAACAGTAAAGGACAGCACCGAGCAAGCAGAAAGGCAAATTCTCTTGAATGAGAAAGCTACATCATTTGAATGCAAACTTCATCAGCATCACATAATAAAATACCATGCAAAGACACCCAGAATAGCTGTGAAGGAAGTACAAATTCTGCCTGCTGTAAGTGGAGCAAGGATGGATTACGAGAAATGTCCCTGAGCTGTTATGATTGTACATTCCCTGATTCCCAAACC
This sequence comes from Clamator glandarius, assembly GCA_033459285.1. Lineage (NCBI taxonomy): Eukaryota > Metazoa > Chordata > Aves > Cuculiformes > Cuculidae > Clamator > Clamator glandarius. Next base: position 378,386 of record JAUNZM010000437.1, on the reverse strand, counting down.
AGCCTTTTCAGAGACAGCTTGGACTCCATGACATAGAGAAACCCACAGCAGACCCATGAGTGGAGGACCCATGGTGACTTAGGGGAGGCCAGCAAAGACATCTGAAGGTAGATATAGTGTGATGAAGATGGCAACCAAGGAGGAGAGATATAGCATCACTAGGAGCTCTGCATTGGTGGGACATAAGGAGGCACCAGGGAGCACAATAGGAGCTGAGGAAAGCCAGCTACTGTGACTGAGGAGGGAGAAAGAGAAAGAATATGCCTCTTCCAATGTGAAGAAAGCTGCAGAACCTGAGGTTTAGCCCCAGGGGCTGCAAGTCAAGCAAAATGTAAGGCTTCATGCAAATCAGAAAATGGCATCAAGATATCATTCAAGTCATGAACCTCAGTGGTAAATGAATGGTGGTGACATCAGTGGTGGCAAAGGAAGTGGTGAGAGAAAAAGTGGTAGCATGAGATCTCTGTGCAGATGGTATTACCCATCAGTGTCCTTAGTACAGTGACAGGGAAATTGCACTGTCCTAACAACCAAAAGCCAGAGGAAACATAACCTGTTCACAGTAATCTAGACAGGAACATGCATGCAGGCTGTTCACTGGTTAAACCTGTAGTTTATTACAGAGCTCACAAAACTGTGAAAAGATGTTACCTATCTGTGTGTGAAACTTGAAATCTTTGTGAGAAACTCCTCACCTTAAAAATACATGCATTTCCTGTCCATTCTTTTCTCACAAATTATGATGATGATTTCAAGAGATTTAACTTCCTGTGGAAAGAAAGATAAAATTAGTCCCAGCATCTATAGCCCATAACTAAGCCAGTAACAAAATAGACACAAGATCTTACTAAGACTGGCAGATGCCCAGGTGCTCAGAAGCCCAGAAATCCACATGCAAGTGGGTGAAGCTCAGACATGCACGTTGCCCTAGTAGTGAGTTACACAGAATTATTATGAAGTGCTGGAGACTTGTCAAGTTGAATATACAAAAACTGAAAAGACGTATTTTCTCTAAGTTTATATTTGCATATTTTCAAACTTAAGTAAATGTGTATGCCACTGCATTCGTATGGATTTGAGATCACCATCTGGAGTGGGAGATTGTAGCATTGCTGGGTTGGAAAATATACCTTTCTTCACCCACTTTCCAGGTTTTCGTATCATTCTTTTTCTAATAGCCTCCTTTCATCAAAATTCTGCCAGAAAATGTTCCAAATATTTCAGTCCAAAATATCATCACAGCATTTTGCAGAGCTCTCACTAAAATGCACATTTCCTCATGGAATTTTAAATCCCTGAATAGTCATCTAACCACAAAAGAGTTAACTCTCAACCTGCTTTTGTTTCTTAATTCCACTTCAGAGAAAATGTTAATCCTTTAATTATATAGCCTGTTCAACTGACAAAATGACTCTCCTATTGTCGAAAATTTCCTTGTTGTACTGAAGGCTTTTGATAAAATATGGCCACAGGGAAAAATGATAGATTTGCTATTGAGAGGACTCTTAAATATAAAATGCCAGGGGAACATGTAATCTTCTTTAAAGGGACTATTATGCAGCCACAGTGGTTTTCCACTATTCAAAGCTAACGTCCTTTCTTCCTAGAACTGTAAAACCTCATGGTAAGCAAGCTCCACTCTCAGAGTTATAACAGGGAATTTTCAATTATGCAGAAGGAATTTAACTTTTGCTCCCCATGCACCTCTTAGAAAATTATGTTCTCCCTCCTGATAGGAAGGTTACAGCATACTTCCATCAGAGAAATGCATCCCTCTGAGGATGGACAACAGGGAAGGGCACAGCAGATAGCATTGCATGCAACATGCTGAAATCATGATTTTGCAATAGCAGGTCTAAGACAACAATGGCAACAGTAGAAATCCAATCACATGCAGCACTAAGCAGTGGCAAAAATTTCCTATTTTCACTTCAAGGTTTCAGGAATAGTTAGCTGAAGTCATTGGACATTTTGTCATTCATTACAAAGGGGTACAGATGAGAACTGGCAATGTGAAATATTGTCTCCAGCAGAAAATGAAATCACCTGCCCATCATTTCCTAATCCTTTATGCAGGGTAATCAGATCAGACCTTTTTTATCCCAGGATTTTACTGAGTCTTGTTTGGTAACGTTGTCCAATTGTTCGAGATTTATTATCCTCTTAAAGCTGAGAGCCCAGCTCTGGGTGGAGCAGCACAAAAATGTAAAGCACAAGAAATATTTATTTGCAACTGGTCAGTTTTGTGAAAAATAACCATGACTTTCCTATTCTGCATGAACAGATATTCAGTTTCCAGTCTACTGCCTCTCATCATGTGTCCTAAAAGTGATTAAAAATTAGCACTTAAGCTCCAACTGTCTAATATTATTACATAGGGTTGAGTGTGTTTCACACTAATAAGCTAAGAGATTAGGACATTAATCTACTGTAAATGAAATGCTCCTATGAAATGTGATGGAAGAGAAGGTAGAGAACTTGCTTTACTGCACTGCAGCTGGCTTGTATCACATGCAGGCCTTGTTAATAAAGACTACGATAGAGACCACATTAACTGTGCTTTAAAATTGCTATTCACTGTCTTAGAGTTTTCCTTCAAAATGTAGGGACTTATTCCTAAGAATGCCAACAATGTCATTAAAAAATAATAGCACAGTATTTTTGTGTTATTTACAACTTCAGGACCTATCAGAGCTACACATTTTAACCAATGACAGCAATGGAGGGTGAATAAAGGTGACAGGACGGCGCAAGATGTACGTGTTTTGAAACCTGGCTTCTGGCAGCACACATGTTTGATCATTACGAAGTTCTAGATCAGATTCTGTATTGCATTCAGATTGAATTCATTAGTTACACATGCATGGGCACAGGAAAACACAAGCATGACTCAAACCCACAACTTTTTTTTCAAACTTTTTGGAATGAATATTTGATTGCCTCATGGGTAAAGAAGAGAGTTAAACTGAGCAAGATCCTTAGCATTCAGTTCTTTGCAGACCTCAGAACAACTTAAAAACTGGGACTAGCTCACCTAAATGTTGCTTGGGACAGCGGAGCTGGGAGATCAAAACAATTCTGGCATATCTCATTGGACTCTTTGGATTGATGATCACTCTGCATGTGTCTATATTACTATTGACCCCATCTGAAACATTTTTAATAACTACAAACCTCTGTAATTTGAAGAATAGGATTTAAATGATGGGTGCAATGAAAATAAAGTGATTTTCTAATTAAGAAGAAGAAGTAGCATTTATTGTTCTGGTGAGGATTTACTTATTGGGAAGATTTTGTATTATCAATGTGTAGCTCACCTATGAAACCTGTGCCACCATTAAAAAAAACCAGTTTCTTCATCCTTGCAAATAATGCAGCTAGATATATTTGGACGTGATTCAGACTGAACGAGGTCACAGGAAAACTAGAAACAAGAATAGCACTTCTTGTTCTTAAAAACAAGAATTCCCCATGTGGCTATCGACTATGGTCCTACAAAATGGGCCAAAAACGAGTCTCCAGATGTCGCAGCAGTACATGGTGTAACTTGGTCCACACCAAACATTCAGAGCCAGAGCTGCAGCCCTTCTGAGGCCCTGGGAAGAAACAAGCACTTAAAGCTGATCCAATAGGACACTTTCTGAAGAAAAATAAAGTAGAATTCCTCAGCAGCTTTTTATTATCTACTTGGCATTTCCTGCAAGGGCAGGGATTTGCTGGGGAAGAAGCTGGAGGCCAGCCTGAGATCATATGCAGAGTGTCCATGGAAGAGATCAGCCATGGGAAGGACACTGCTAGCAGATGCAGAACAGAGAGGTCAGAAGAGGGCTCTATGAAAGCAAAGGGTTTGTGTCACCCACTATCCTTGCCCAGGCAAGGGTTGGTGGAGGGATAAAGGCAGCTTTGTCTTCCTTCTGGTCATAACAGCTGGACCACATCACACCAGTACACACTCAGCACAGCCATTTAAGCATTTCAAATTCCTCAGACCGGTGCTCAGGCCTTGAAGGACAAGCTCTGGTGCTTATCAATAGCATGCGTTAGGATAAAGAGAAATAAAGAGTTCACATCAAGGGGAAAAGATCCAGTCTTTTGACTTGTGCCTTAAACTCAAATCAACTAAAATTCATACCAACATTTGCTTAGCATGCCAGTGGAGCAAGCACCCAACAGTCTTAGTGGTGCTTGTTGTATCTGCCTACTACAGCCTGCCATTATTGCTTTGAAAATACATAAACCTCCTCTTACTACATAGGTAAGCAAACCCTGGAAGGTATTATCCAAAGTGAAGGAGGGGAGGGAATGTCTTTGTGGCTAACCTTAGCATGAAATGGGAAGCTTGCGGTAGAGAGCAAACAAGCTCCGTGGTCGGGACTCATCAGTCAGATTACCGGTGGACAAGCAACTCTTAAAATGTAATCTGCATCTCAGAATAATCCTCACTTATACTCTTATAAGTTCATAAATTCCTGCAGCTGGGGAGATGAGGCTAGCAGGGCGGCTGCCAGCTTGTGCAGTGGCGGCACCCCTGTATCACGGTACCCACTTCCTGCCACCCAAAGGAATAGAATCATAGAATAGAATCATATAATAGTTTGGGTTGGAAGAGACCTTAAAGATCATTCATTTCCAACCCCCCTGCCATAGGCAGGGACACCTCCCACTGGATCAGGCTGGACAAGGGCCCTCCAACCTGGGCTTTAACACCTCCAGGGATGGAGCAGCCACAGCTTCCCTGGGCAACCTGCACTAGTACCTCACCACCTTCATGGTGAAGGGTCAGAAAATCCTTGGCACCAGGATTTCTGCTCTGGATTCATTGTGGCATTCCTTCCCCAAGAGCCTCTCAGTGGCTGCTGCAAAGACTGGCCGCTTCTGCCACCGTCAGCCCCAGTCCCTGCAGAGAGGATCTGAACTGCTGAGCAGGAGTTTTCCAGGCACCACAGAATTTCCAACCTCAACAGCACTGCCAGGAAATAGACGCTAATCCCAGGCAATTAAGTTTACAAGAAATACACTGCCCATGGGGGGACATTTAAGTACAGCTCGCAAGGTTTATGTGGAGATGCATTCATACTCCTCGCTGCCACAGACCCCAAGAGGTCTGCAATGCAAAATGAGCTATATAACTTCTAAAGGTGGGCTCCAGGTCGAATGCACCTGCTCTTTTCCTCTGTGATACCAAAGTGCATGGGCTGTTCACAGCAAGGAAGAGAAACAGAGCTCATTTCAGAAAGCTCCTACATGGGTTGCTGGGGAGGAACCCAAGATCATATCTACCAGCAACAGTGCAAGAAATCAGATAGCAGCTGAGGGCTAGATTTCCCATTACTTAACAAGGCCACCCACCCCCACCAACAAACCTACCCACCCACCCCCCACACTACACACCCCCACACAAACCCCAGGAGGCTGGGGCAGGGATGAGTTGTGTGTGAGCGTATGGAAAAAGAAGAATACTCGGGAAAATAGAGGAGCAAACTAACTCATGGACAGAGTCCATCTCAGAGAACCTCTTTTCCCTACAGCCTCCAGCAGACTGGGGACATGCAGCATCTGCTGCAAACCTGCCGGGAAGAGGGTGAAGAGGAGTAAGGACAGCTTGAAGCCAAGGGGAGATTCATCGCTGCAGAAGCAGAGGGTCTGCATGCTTGCTTCAGAGCCCAGAGAACAATTCTGCATCTTTTTGTCCCACTGTTTCTCTTCTCTCAGCTGGATTTCTTCTTCCTCCCTCTCAGCCTCCACATAGAGGGGTGTACAACCTGAGACTGCTACGAACTAACTTCATTAGCAAAATTGGCAGTGGTTTTTGAGCACTTAGGTGCATAGGCCTTTTAACTAGAAGGAACTTTTCATTTACATAATGGAGCTCTCTAGTTTGCAGTTAACAATCGCCCCAAAGGTAAACAACTGATTCCTTAACATTTAAAATATATGCAGTATGGAGGAGTTTTGAAGCAGAACATGAAGCTAGTTTTCATCTAGTCTTAAGTATCATACAGGATTCAATACACTGAAAAGGAGGCCTCATGCCACTGACTAGAAGCAGCTATCATAGTTAGGTTTGACATCCAGGAGAGGAAACGGAAAGAAGCAATCTCTTACAAAGAAGGAATATTTCACAAACAGGAAATATTCCCTAAAAAGTCAAGGTTCGTAACAAAGGAGTAATAGCTTAAATGGAGTAAAACCCCAAGAAGTAGTTTAGATATGAAAGATGACTACAGAAAAAGTATGCACCACCAAATAAGAAAGGAAACCAGAGAGGCCAGAGACTTGTCAATGTAACTTGATAACAGCAGGTTTCTTTGAGGAAAAGAGAAAGTCTTCAGAGATTAGAAATTTGACAAAGATGAAGTCAATAAACAAGAACATAAATCAGAATAGGTTCTAGGGGAGAAAAGGATTGAGCTGGATTTTGCATGGCAAATAGCACAGGGCTTAAAAACAAAAACCATGAGATCATTTAGGTGTACCTGAACCAACAAACTTGTAAAGGAAGTGGGCAAGGTCTGATGACTATAGAGGGTATAAATGGTAATTAAGGGAGATGAAGATATTGATGAGAAGCTGCACAATTTCTTCACATTAATCTTCACAGCTAGGGATTCAGCACAGCTCATAACTAAATTGAAGACGTGTATTTGATAGGTCAACTGTTCAGTGGATAAGAAATGGGTTGGATGGTCGTATTCAGAGAGTAGTGCTTAATGGCTCTATGTCCAGATGGAGATTCGTGACAAGTGGTATCCCACAGAAGTCCATACGGGGACCAGTGTTGTTTAATATCTTCATCAATGATATAGACAGCGATAACAAGTGCACCCTCAGCAAGACTGCAGATGACACCAAGTGGAGTAGTCGAGTTGCCACACTGGAAGGATGGGATGTCATCCAGACAGACATGGACAAGCTGAAAAAGTGGGTCTGTGTGGACCTCATGAGGCTCAATAAGGGCAAGTGCAAGGTTCTGCACCTGGGTGGGGGCAATTCCAGGCTTCAGTACAGGATGGGGTACGACGTGATTGAGAGCTGCCCTGCAGAGAAGGACTTGGGGTGCTGGTCAATGAGAAGCTTGACATGAGCTGGCAATGTGCGCTTGCAGCCCAGAGGGCCAACCTTGTCCTGGACTGCATCAAAAGAAGCGTGGACAGCAGGTTGAACAAGGTGATTCTGCCCTCTACTCCATTTTTGAGAGACTTTATCTGGAGTACTATGTCCAGTTCTGGAATCCTCAACATAATAAGGATATGGAACTGTTGGAACAGGTCTGGAGGAGGGCCACAAAGATGATCAGAGGGCTGGAGCACCTCCCAAATGAGGACAGGCTGAGAGAGTTGGACTTGTTCAGCATGGAGAAGAAAAGGCTCCAGGAAGACCTTACAGCAAACACAGGTTGCGCAGAGAAGTTGTGGCTGCCCATTCCCTGGAGGTGTTCAGGGCCAGGTTGGACGGGGCCTCGGGTAGCCTGATCTAGCAGGAGGTGTCCCTGCCCATCGCAGGGGTTTGGAACTGGATGATCTTTAAGGTCCCTTCCAATCCAAACTATTGTAAGATTCTATGATAACTAGTAATAACAATGAAATATCTCCAGAGACAGAGGTGTCAGAAGAAAACACAGAAAAATTATCATCTGAACAGTTTTAGATTACATGCATCAGAGATTTATGGCAGAGATCGAGAATAAAGTAGTCAGGTAACAAAAATAGAAGTTGCTGTCCCTGTAGGGAGTACTGGTATGAGCACTACATACATACTTGGTTGGCAAGTAGATATTGTATCAATATATAGGCCACATATTTAGAAGCTTAGATATGGACTTCTTCTCAATGTAACCATAATTCTGATTTATGAGCATGCCATGGTGACATTACGGAGGCATGCCTTCCCAGAGGGGAAAAGGACTGACCCTCCTCTGGCTGAACATTCCTAGACCCCATTACTGTCTTTGAAACATGGATGGAGACTCAACTCTTCAGTGCCCTTTCCTCCTCCTGAAAGAAGGGTGTTTTACCTTAAATTGTCAGAAAAAGAAATCTTGTAAAAGAGGGTTTTCCAATGCTTTGAATTCCATTATTAAGCCTTTTTCCCCTTCACACCACTTTCAGATTTTCTCTAAGTCTTGGGGGGGTTATTTATTATTTACTTAGTGTGGATTTTTTTTTATTTTTTTTGATCACTTCATCTCCATTTTCCTTTTTCTGCCTTTCTTTCTCCCCTTGCCACTCCTGACAAAACACATTATAACCTAAAGTGTAGGGAGTTATATGTTTATTTTCAAATGACAGGGATTATGTATTTAAAACACAGGATATCAGCACTATCACACATATCCTGGAATCATATGTTATAGAACAGTTCTAAGATTAATAAAATTCTCAGGCATATAATTGTATCATAACAGATTCAGTTCTCTTCCTGTCTGTACAGCAATATCACTCTAAATTTTTGTTCCTTTATGTGTTTTTTGTTGAGGTTTTAAATCCAAAGTAATTTCTTTTTCATTGTGAAAGAAAAACATGGAGACTTCTCTTTCCATAGGGCTAAGCAAGTGTTGAAAGAAAGTAGATTTCAAACCTAAAATGCAGCAGCCTGCTCCACTGCAACAGAATTCTACTCTTTTTCCATTTACAGTCAACTGACAACTATAGTCTATCTAGTATTGACATATGACAATCTCAGATGTAAAATTCCTCACTTCGTGAGTGAGTCTCAGAGAAATCCCTTGGCTTACTTTTCCATGGTATTGAATTGAATTTCAGGTGGAGCAGGAAATGTTTCCATAACTAAGACATGTCTTTTTTTTCCTCTTTGCAAAGTCTGGTATAGTAACGAACAGATGATTGATAAAACGTCCTGCTCTCACTGTCCTTCCCTGGATTTATGAGGTTATCCAGCACGAACATCACTCGGGCAGCAGCCCATGTTGTCACACTTGCCCTTCCTTGCCCTCTGCTTCATGAACCTCTCCAGGGTATTATTCCAAGCTGGGTTCTCAGACTTGTGATCCCAAATCTCACACAGATTCCTGGCTTGCTTCCTTCTCAGCTAAACTATTACACGTCCATCTAGCCTTGCAATCTCCCCACTTCCTCCGTCTCCCAGGCTGTCCATGAAGCTGCATGCATAGCCTAATACTGTGGTCAGCAGGACTCATTCAAAACAAATCCTCCTGGACCAGCATTCCTGAGTGACTTGGAGCTGATTTTCATTTAGGCTACATTCAGTGCCAGCCAGAAGCAGTGTGCATTTGTCCGAAGAGTAATGCGGTTGTACAGATAAGAACTGTGCTAATGCGCTTATCTGCATGGGCCTTGAGCACCTTTTGGGGGGCTTTCAGCAGGTCAGCAGCCAGCAATGCCAGCTGCAATTGCAATTGGATGTGGGCAAGGGTGGAAGCGAGTTGAAGTCTTCACTTCAAGGGGTGCTAGCAAGGGGAGCCTGGGCACAATTTAATCCTTCCAGCTCGTACCAGGCCTTGCTCTCTGTTTCCCCACAGCATATTTCTGAGGAGCAATTCTTCTCTGGTAACCAGCACTGAAACCCATGACTTGGTTCTGCAGGCTTTAGAGGGATTTGTCATCACACCCACATAAAATCCCAAAATGTCAGAGGAACAAAAGGACACAAACAGTGAGAATGTTCTCATGCCTCCGTTCCAAGCATGCAGCTCCCATTCACAGCTCTGGATATGAAAGCTCACTGGCAAACATCCTTTTCACATTTTACACCCACTGATTATGGGTGTGGGCGTGTGTATGTGTTATTGCTAATACCCAGTGAGATCCCATTTTTGTTGAATGAGAGAAGACTGTTGAATTGATATTTTGGAAGCCATCATGTGATGTTAGCCAAATGCTAACATTATTTTTCTTCACCCACATACTGCTGGAAGCCAGAAAATGAGGCAGCTGCCTGCTGCTAGTGTAACATCACCAGGATGGCACGACACTGCACTGCTCGCCGCCCACCATCAGCTCTGACCAGCTCACAGGTAGCAGTAAGCACACATAATCCATATTTATGGCTCAAGAACCAATTGAACCCAGCATTTTGGGGAATTTCAGCAAAATTCCGTTGTAGCCCTTGGTTTATTTGCTGAATTAGGAATATATTCAAAGAAAGAGCATAAGCTTAGCACAAAATTTGTAAGAAACACCAAGACCCTTGGTGTATTTCAGCATAGAAGATTTCACCAAAATTGAATTACCATCCAGTGACTTTAGTGGGATGACCTCTGTCTTTAACAACTAAATTTTTATTGTCTTTTTCTTTTCTACTTTTAGTTCAGTCAGGTACTTTTTGGGTTGTCAAAGTTACACAGGATTTAGGGGCCTTGATACAGTAACATTTTCAGAGTGAGTGGTTTACTCAGAGCATCTAGTGATTCTGGTTATTGTTTTCTTCTTACCTAACCTAGCCAAAAAACAAACAAGCTAAGCTATTTTCCTCACAACTGCTGATGCATGCAGCTCACCTGGTATTCCCAACATGATTCTACTGTGTTGTTTCTAGGCAGGATATTTCCAGGAACTGGACAACAGGAAGCAATACAGCAAGGCTTCTCTCAACAGCTCAAAAATTGGAACACAGCTTTTTAATGGTTTTAAAAAGAGAATTTTTATGTATCAGTCATGTTGACATTTCTTTCAAGCAGAAAGTTTTAATAGACCATAAGGTTCCAATTTGTCAGTATTTTTTCCCCACATCCTTCTTTAGAAAACAAGTTTAGTTAATTTGGAAATAGTTGTGGGTAGTACTAAACAACAACATTTCCAAGAGAACATCTTACCTAAGACAATTAACTGAAAATGTGAACAGAAGAAGAAATTATTTCAATCTTCTTTTCCTTAGTAGCACATTTTGGAAAGCAGAAAAGCATAAGCCTCAGCTGCTGTCACTAATAAATGGGGTATGAAACAGATGGACAGCATATTTGGGGACAGATTTTTCTGCACACTTTTACAGCCATGGACCAGGCTTTGAACAGACACGGTCAACCAGAATGTCGACTCATATCAAACAGCCACGTACTTCAAGTGTGAGATTATTTTGAACTGTGAGTTCTGAAGGACAGGGAGGAACATCTTGCAGGGGAGATTGGAAGGGGGAAGAAGATATTGTAGAGCAGAATAGAAACATGATCCAGACTCTGAAAGTCCTTCTTTCGGGTTGGACTTCCAGTTCTTATGTCTGTCCCACCTAACTGAAGTGGAAGCAGCTGTGTCATTGCTCCTTCCTTAGAAACCTTCTGGGACCACTTAGCCGCCTCTGCGTGATGGATTATGAGAAAGAGGCTGGCTGTTCTCTGCAGCACTGCCTTGTAGTTACAGCAACATAACTCCGCTGACTTTTAAAGAGCTACATCAGGTTTACAGAGGCCTGTGGTGGCAGGGAGAGAAAGATTAAAAAAAAAATGGTTTATTTTATTTAAATCTGTACTGTATTTAAATCTGGACAGTATATCTCTGTTCTGAGGCACTGCTCCAGGGCAGAGTATCAACAAATGTTATTGATTCTGTGCTCACAAAATGGTACATAGCATGCACATATTAGGAGCAGGAGGGAAGCAAAGCAGATCCTCATATGTATGCAGACAGACCTGAACCTGAGGACTGTGTTGCCACAAGATGAAGGCACATAGTAACCTGCCAGATTTGTTCCCTGGGATTTAGAAATCAAGGTGAAACCTAGCAACCATGTTTCCTGGTCTGAGTGCCAGAAGCTTTTCCATTCTTTTCCTTTAAGAAAATCAGCTTTAAGGCCATTTTTATATTTCCATTTCAATACTGATCTATCATATTCTCAAGTCCTTGGAGAGACTTCCATTGGCTTGGCTAAGTGTTGGATCACACCTTTAACAGAGTGTTAGTGAGGGAAAAAAAATGGAGGAAAAAGAAAGCAGAGGCAGAGACAGAAAATAATTTCAGGTTTTTGGGGGTTTTCCCTTACAGCTTTGAATAAAAAAAAAAATTTAAAATTTCTTCAAGAGCAGATAATTTTTCCCTTTACAAAGGTAGGGTTTGGCACAGGCTCAGAGAAGGAAGCACTGGGGGATGGTGATGGCCACACTGACACCAGGGGTCCCACACATGTGGTGCTGCACTTCAAAATCTTTCTCCTTCTGAAGGAAACCAAGGAACACTCTATATTTCTTGTTTGGAGGGGACCACAGGTAAAAACAGGATGTTATGACTGGACAGGGATGCATAGAGTCATAGAATCATAGATGTATTTGAGTTGGAAAAGACCCTTAAGATCATCAAGTCCAACCATAAATCTAACACTGACAAATCCACCACTCAATCAAGCACCACATCTACATATCTTTTAAAAAATACCTTCAGGGATGGTAACTGAATCACTTCCCTGGGCAGGCTGCTCCAGCGTTTGACAGCACTTTCAGTGAAGGATTTTTTCCTAATATTCAATCTAAACTTACCCTAGTGCAAATTGAGGCACTATAGGCACTATATATGCCTATAAACATGGATGATATAGTGAGAAATGAAAATTATTAATGGTAGAGGAATGGAAGATGCTATTCACTTACCTGCACCACTCCTACACTACCCTCATGTTTAATAGGACACATTCTCATTTGATAACAAGTTCAACAGAAGTTTGAGGAGGACCTTTATATTTTCCCAGCACAAGCAAAATACATGACTTCATACATCCTTTATGTGAGATCTCAGAGCAAAGGGAAACTCAGGGGAAATTTAGCTGCTTATTCTTCCATGCTTTGGACAACGGTGGCACCTCAGGGGCAGTGTGGGTCAGCTGACTTGAGCACCTTGATATAAACACAGCATGGGCTTTTAGATAGATGTGAATACCACCTCAAGCCTTAACAAGGGAAACATGAAAAGCAGTCAAATGGACCCCAGACTCAGAGAAGCTATAGGTATATTCACTAGTTTACAATAATATTTGCTTACGGGATGAACAGAAGGCCTGATTGTGTGTGATTTACTGGTTACTGACCTGTTAAATATCTGTTTTCTAGTGTATATAACCATTGTGATCTGCACAAAATGGGGTTGCCCTCATTCTAAAAGCTGAAAAATAATCACCTTTGTACTATTTATAGTACAAGGAATGCCATAGTTTCTAAATCCACTTAACCACCTAAGTAATATTTTTTAACTAGAGAACCCAATTAATTTTCCACTTTAACAGGTACATGCAGTGAAAATGTAAGATAGTGCAGCAGGCGTTGCATTTGTAGCTAATTGAGGAAAACTGGATTGAACCCAGATGTGGATTATGCAAAGTGATTACTGGTGTTCTTTAGAAGCTGATAATTTTGAAAGGATTTCCTTGTGTTTGTTCACTTTTTCCAGTAACTAAGATAAAAAAAATTCTGAAGGAAGGAAAGTAGGTTTCTACAAAGTAAGACTGTCAATGGCAATTATTTCCATTATTTCAAATTGACATGTATGGGAGTTAACGACTGGGTCACAGCCATTCTTTCAATCAAAACTTGTTTAGTTGTAATTCAAAGTAAGCCACTGCAAATAGTTTTCAAGCATGGAATGACATTAAATGTGGAACTCCACACAGTAACTCCCACTGGAAAAACCTGTGAAATAGTGATATTTAATTTTTGTTGGGGAAAAACAGGAAACAGAGCAAGCACTAATTATTGAAGGTAAGATTGTGCTATGTTTAATTCCACTGAGCTGCTGAAGTGAATGAGGCTGTCTGTCAAGTAAGAAAGCAGTCAACCTGAGGAAAGGAGACAGAATCAGGCTTCCTAGAAGCAAGAGAATGCCAGTGCTATGCCAGGACCTATGATACAGCATCAAGAAACACAAAAGATATGTTGTATAAACAAGCAAAAAAAAAAATGTTTGATCTCCTTTTGAAAGAAAATTTATTAGAAGATTTTTTGATAGGTTATCAAATTCCCATCAGAATATTGGGGTGGAAACTGCCAAAAAAACATTTAAGCAATTTGGAAAGGTATTTATGCTGATTTTGTGATGGGAAACTTGCCCATGTGCTTGATTACACAAAGCTGAGAAGTGGTTTGGCAGTATCCATAGCAGCTTCTGCTTTCTCTCTTTTTCTCTCTCTTTTTTTAAGGTCTACTGATCTTATTGTTAAATATCAACAATTCAGTTTAAGTGAGCCTTAGAATTGAGTAAGAAATGTTCCAAACCAAGACATTGCCATTCTGCAATGCAATCATTACACATTAATGCAATTTTTAAAAACAATATGCCTCTCCTGGGTTTTTGTAATCACATGTTGAATTACTTTACTGTATTTATCATAATATTGTTATAATGTTGACAAATATTGCTGCATAAGTATAAAATAAATTTTGGTGGTGAAACAGAACAGATGTAATTTCCCATTTTCACTTCACCATAGTGAACTAAATCGGCCTCTCTTACTCTTTTTCTGTTCTTAAAGATAATTACTGTCCTATGAACAAAAGGAGTTTCCAAACTCTGTGACTTCCTCTGGCTAATGTCCCTGGTAGCAAAGCCCAGATGGGCAGCTGCAACTCTCATCTCCAACAGTCACCTCCACCTCATAAAAGCCTCAGGATACGCCTTCAGCACTTTTTGTCTGTGCCCAAGTTTTATCTGTGATCACCTGCTAAGGGACAGTGTAACCAGATGTGCACTTAGCGGGTGCCTGGCACAGAACCAGCCCCACATGTCAGAGTGGTGTGAAGACAAGCAAGACATTGGAGTGGACCTCCATGAGGTGGTAGATGCTCCTTCACGGCTTGTTGCAGTGGGGTCTCTGTCTGAAAGAATTTGCAAGGAAAGAGGTTAGAAGCAGATGCAGACAGACTAGACTGTGAGTGCAGGACAACAATAGTTTGCTAGTGGTCTCAACATCCCTAAAGCTCAATTGCTGTCTGGTTTTTGGAGGCACAAGGGAAAAGGATGGAATTAAAAGAAAACAAGGCTGTTTTGGGGGTGTTTCCCACAAGCTCTTTTTGAATACAAGAACAACATCATGACACAAACCACAATGGCACTTGTTTGTCACTTAGGGAAGTGGTGAAAACCCAATCTGGGAGATTTTCGGCTAGTTCTGGTCATGATGAATGTGTAGCCAGGCTGGATCCTGGGGTAGCAGGCTAGTGGATGATAGTGTCTGTTTCCTTTATTGAGGAACAACACCAGTCATGAATAATGGAAATTACACACTGTGGACATTTGTTAACATTTAGAGCATAATTATGCTGCAGCAGAAGATTGTCAGTAAAAGGGACTTTATCATGTCATCTAAAGCCAAAACCAATGCAAAGTATTATTAAAGAAAAGAGGGAAACTATATTCAGTATTTGTTAGTCTGAAATGGAGCTCTTACCTAGTACACGGATATATGCTGTTTTCCCATGTATTCGGAAACCATATGCTCTGCTCTTTGCTTAAATTTTGGCCTCAGAAAAAAAACCAGCTTCTATTTTCTCAGTTAAATATTCCCAAACATAACAATATATGTGGGAGAATGTATTGGTATCTACGGGTATGAGATCAAAAAAATAAACCTGTCTACGAATGTAATTCAATTCTAGTCCCATAATTAAAACTTTGATTATAATTTTTCTAGCCTATTTGCATTGCCTGCAGTGACAGAAATTTTAAAAGCAACTATCAGCAGAGAAAGCTGAAGGTAAGGTTGATTTTAAAACCTTTCAGTTTCAAAATTTTGCAGTAGTGTTTGTAGCTCAGCTAAAGATGTCATTGGGAATACACAAGAAAAAAAATATGCTCTGATATCCATCCTCGCAATACCAGAGTTTAGCTTAATGTTTGCTTTGTTAGCATCTCTATCTAGCATCTACCTAGAGATGCTATCGCTATCTAGGTGGCAGCATCAGCAAGTGATGATATATACATATATATGTGTATATATACACACATATGTTTATATAGATACACATATGTGTGTATATATATACCCATACATATATACAACTTGTAAAAAAAGTGTGTAGCACTTGATGCCAATGTCCAGTGTGTTATTGCAGGACAATGAAACAAATATTCTTAACTGGAATTAGCTTTTTCAAACATTTCTTTGTGCATGGCTTCATCACAGGTGCTAAGTATTTCTTCACAGTCTTCCATTTTCTTAGCCAGAAGGATCTCTGTAAGTAAAATAAAGCTGTGTTTTCAGAGAATTATAGAATCATAAAATGGTTTGGGTTGGAAGGGACCTTGAAAATCATCTAGTTCCAACCCTCAATGCAGCCACATTTCCCTATGGCTGCAATGATAGCCACAGAAATCCTACAAAATGCAATGTAATGGTGGATATAGTCCTGAAGTATTTGGGATCTCCTAATTTTTATTCTCATGCTTGTGCCTCGTGTACATGAAAAGGCATAGCAAGGTGCCATTTGCACAGTGTGCTGGAGCTCTCCAGGATCTCCTGCACTGGCTATGAGCCACATAACTTTCACACACCTGTTCCTGACAGCAGTACTCTTCATCAGGAGATCCACCAGTGCTGTGCTTGTTTTCACAGTCCCGAAGCCCCAGCCAATGCCCTTGTCCTGCTTCCACCAGCTAGGCACCACAGCCCTGCCATACCCTCCACCCACCATCCCCTTGAAGCATCAGCAAGATCAGGCCCCAGGACATCTTCTCAGACCTTGCCAAACTGCAAATATTGGATGGTTTCAACTCAACACCAAGAATCTGACCAGATTTGCTTGAAAACAGGCCCAGTTTCATTCAAACGCTGTTATAAACTTCAACAAACAGAATCTGGGGGTTGACTTTCTTGTGAAACTTGAAACCACATGTGTTCCACATGGTTTAGGTTTTTGTTGTGAATATCTTACACAGCTCTATGGGAATAGCCTTTTCTTGTGGGCTTACAGCATTTCCTATCCCAGCCAGAACCATAAAAAGCAAAGGCTGGAAAATACGAAAACTACACTTATGTGGAAAAAAGGGGGACTTAACTTTTTAAACCTCAGACAATGTTTGTGTTCATTTAGAGCACAGAGTGAAGTTTTGAATTAATTCATGTTTTATTTTAACTGCTAGCCTTAATTAGGTGCACTCAGGAGAAATCACTTCCCCCTAATAGAAAATCGCAACACATGGAAATTATAAACACTTTGGAGTGACTTGAGAGATGGGTGTTGCCTTTGCAGCAGCAGAAGAGCAAATATTTACAGTACATTAGGCTTCACTTCACTTATAAATTATTATCTTCCCCATTGGAATAATCTGTTTTCCAAAGACAGTTTGCTACTAATGCTTGTGCCCTTCTAATCCATTTTGTTGCAGGCAATTATTTTTCCTTCATTTCTATATTGAAATTTTTTGCTCTAGCTCTCTGCAGAGTGAAATGAAAATGGAGGAAATCCTTAATTTGATCTCTCTTTTGTCTTTGAATCACAGTGTGGCCTCTGGCAAATTATTACACTTCTCTGAGCTTCAGTCTTCTTTTTTCAAAATAAAAATGCCAATACTTAACTTCCCAACAGAAGTGTTAATTAAATCATATCCATAAGAGGACTTCAAAATAGAAAATTATATATAATTAGTGGTACTATAATTGCTTATTCCAAAAGCCCAGAGAAGCTGTTACTTTACAGATTACTTAAATTAGTGCTAAAATATTCCCATCTTTGGTCTCACAGGACTCAGTTACGGAAGTTAAATCAACAAGAGCAACACTATGACATAAATGGGAAGAAATAAATACCTATGCCATTTTTAGTCCCCTGATATAACTTTTGCAGTGCATGATGTGCCATTAGGTTTTGCAGTAAAAGTACAACAACCTGGCTTTGCGCTTACAATAGCTAAAACCATCTGCGTACGTGTAAAACCCTTACTGGCACGTTTCCATGTGCGGTTCACGCATTCCTTTGCCTCTGCAATTTGAAGCTGTCAAAAACTAATTAAATAATTATGTGGTTGTTACTGCAGCTGTGTGTATTCTTCATTACGTTATAAGGCTGTGGTTTGAGGCACTCTCGTACTCTGGGTTTCAAAATATTAGTAATGGAAGGTGTGTTGTCGGTGCATGTTTGCCTGCTGCCAGAAAAAGCAGAGAGGGAAGAGAACCGTCTTTAATGTCAATCTATCATTGCACTTTATACTGTATATTCTCTGTATACAGCACAGAGGTGAAAATACAAATTGACTTCTTACAGCCTTCTCACATTGGGTAGAATTCAGGATAGCCTGTCCTGAGAACAGGACAGAGAAAGTCCCTGCTGTACCTCCACGGTGGATGCATATCTGAAACATCTATGTGGCTTTTTAGTGCCTCTCAGCCCATGGAGGTGACTTCATGTGTGACAGCAGAAGAAAAGCAAAACTGTGAAGAAGACTAGCTCCTTTCCTGCCTGGCTGAGAAGGGGACTGCTCTTCATCCTACTTTTGACTCACTCCCTGAAAATGACTCCCTGGGACCACTTGCCCTGTCAGTAAATCATGGATAACACTTTTTTTCCTCCTCCAAGAACACATCATGTGGGCTTGTTAATGATAGTAATTCAACTTGATCTCAGACTGAGAGTGCCACCCAGATGCAGCACTGTGTGTACAGTATTCTGTCACTGGCAATGATGCCAAATTACCACATAACCATTCACTAATATTAGATTTTCAGTTGATGAACAAGGAGCTGTCACCACAGTAAAATTATCCCTAGTCGCTGCCCCAACCCTCCTGGTGCATATAAATCTTGTAAGCAGAAAAATGTAGGTATCTTTTGCATTGTAAATAGTATGTATGGGCACGGGGAGTCAGCCCTATAGACCTGAGCCTGCCTCATGTCTCCTGACCACAGCCTAAGGCAGAGAGAAGGGTGGCAGTCCCAAAGAAGAAGGAATCTGAGATCTCTTTGATGAGGAAGTGATTTCTTAGAGCTACTTAATAAGGCCACTGAGGCAGCCTAAATCCAGGTAGAGCTTCTCTTTTCAGACCAAACTAGACTGTATCAAAGTTGGTTTTCACTGCTGCAGAAGTGAAAGTTGGTTTTCACTGGTTGCTCATGCAGCAACCAGTGAAACAGCTGGAGCTGCACAGCTGCTGGAGGAACATCGAGTTATTGCAAGAGCACAGCTGCATAGTACAGTGTCTTCACTTTATTATATTTATGAAGTAAATTTGCTTTTAATAAGGTTTTCCTCGTATTTATGGAACAGCCTCATCACATAGGCTGTTGGTTAAATGTTCAAACATACTAATAAAAGGAGTATTCCAGATGGTAATTTTCTTTAAGATTTTTCTTGTATGCCCCCATGGTATAATAGACGAGGGCAGATGCCTTTCTCCTAATGCTTTCTTACGATTTACAACTACCAGTCTAGATGCCACACACTCTTTCTCAGTGCATTGAGCAGCCATTACAAAGTTCTTTAAAATAATCTGTTGCCTAAAGCAGCCTTTTTTGTAGGAGCTTTTCTCAGACTGTCCTCAGAAAGCTTACAGGTGAGTCATAGTAAAACTCCTGAAAATTTAAAAGAAAAGAAAGTAAGCTACTTTCTCAAAATCCAGGTTGGAAGCTGAAGAGCCTTCCGGTTCACAGAAGCTACAAGAAAGCAATGTGGATCTTTGGGTCCCTCTTGTGGTCTGGTAGCAACAAGCTGCCATCACCAACACAGCCTTGTATGATCCCAAACACAGGAACCCAGGGGGAGACATCCACGTTCCCAGAGACGCAGACAAACCCAGCACAGACAAAGGAAGGACAAAAATGCTGATAATCTACATAAGAGATGGTCCAAGCCTACTTCTCATTATTACTCCAACTATTAAAATTTCACGGAAATACTACATAGAGTCAAATACTACTACTTCATTTTCATGTTGAAAGATACTTTATTCCATAGCATCACATAAACATAATGAAACTACTGAAGATTACAATCCAGCATGCATAACGGGTATCAGGACATGACTATGTGTCACATAAGTTCCAGATACATATTCAATATTGTATATTTAAGATTTTAAATAGTTGTATATTCAAGATTTCATATATTGAGAGTTCATATACTGTATATTTTTACATGCAATATTTTCTATACTTTTTTCTTCTTAAGTATAGCCTTTGCAAATACTACAAAGCAAAGTTTGATTGAGGCAATATAAATTTGTTTTGTTTGGAGTCTTGTTAATTATTGAAATTTTCTAATTTAATTAGATTAATAACTTTATCCACTCTCTCTGAGCTCCAGCTTGTTTATAAGTTAATAATTTCAGGAACAACTTCAGACAAGTAGGCAGTAGCTTGACATTGCAAATTTGGGGAAGACAAGTGGAAGATGAAGGAAGGGGTGATAAAATACCCTTGAAAATGGGTGGCCTTTGACAAAGCAACAAGCTCCTTTTGGTACCTGTCACCATCAAAGCACCAAGATGTACTATTAGAAAGCTATGCTCCATCACATTATGTGGGCAAGGTGCTTCAGAGAAGCCTAAGCTGTGTTGTCTCCCTCCAGCTTCTCCCACTACTACTGCAGATCCTCAGCCGATTTAAAGGGTCAAAGAGATATGAAGCAACAGCAGGGCAAAGTGACCAGTGCAACACCTGAAGCCATAAAGAACAGCAACATGTGGGTTTAGAGAAGTATGAGGGAGGCTAAACCCTTTTTGGCTAAACCCAAAAAGGCTTCTGGTTGCAGCCTTACCTTCACAATCACCCACGTGCCTGAACTGGCTGTAACAATGCTCACCTTTGCTAAATGGAGGGGAGTGTGAGAGCTTCACATCTTTCCTACTACCTGAATGCCTGTCATTGCAGGGCCTCAGATATCATTTACCTCACCCAGACATAACTCTGTGCAGCCTTGGCCGTATTCATCAAAAAAAATTCCTGAAATGCGACTCATCCCTCCTTCCCCTCCAACACCTCCCTGAAACTGCCAGGCACTCCTCTGAGGCCCTTTCTCCTACCTCAAACTAATCCCTTTGAACCTTCTTCCCATACCTGCACCCACCTCCCCAGCATCAGTTCTACAACTGCCACAAAATCACTCTTCTCAGCTCTCACCCATAGGGAAGAAAAATTCAATTTTGCCTATGCTATGAAGAAACCTTAAATCACTCTTGAGTTTATTTATAAGGTTAGCTCACTGCTACTTACCACAAAAGAACTGTTAAAGGCAGAACCGATTTGCTCCAGACGTAGCAGCAAATGTACTAATGTATATATATATAAAAAAAAACTTGGCAGTGTTGTGTGTAACAACTTGCACCCCTGACTTTGGCAACCAAACTGCCTACACACTTTCTTGGACACTACAATATAGTTCAATATGTCCAGGCAAAACCTTGCTGGTTTTTTCCAAATAATCCTCTAATCCACATATCTAATGACTCAACTTCAGAAAGGCAGTCTAAAGCTTTTGCCTGCAGACTATCCACTTTCCCAGTTTCCCCACTTCAGAAATATTTATGTCTTTTTCCATTCCTCGTATACTCATAGGGCTAAGTTGCCTAAATAAAAATAACTTAGAATCATAGAATCATCAGGTTGGAAAAGACCCATTGGATCATCGAGTCCAGCCATTTCTATCAAATACTAAACCATGCCCCTCAGCACCTCGTCTACCCATCCCTTAAACACCTCCAGGGAAGGTGACTCAACCACCTCCCTGGGCAGCCTGTTCCAGTGCCCAATGACCCTTCCCATGAAAATTTTTGTCCTAATATCCAGCCTAAACCTCCTGGTGGAGCTTGTGGCCATTCCCTCTTGTCCTGTCCCCTTGTCACTTGGGAGAAGAGGCCAGCACCCTCCTCTCTACAATCTCCTCTCTGGTAGTTATAGAGAGCAATGAGGTCTCCCCTCAGCCTCCTCTTCTCCAGGCTAAACACCCCCAGCTCTCTCACCTGCTCCTCACAAGGCTTGTTCTCCAGCCCCTTCACCAGCTTTGTTGCTCTTCTCTGGACTCGCTCCAGAGCCACAACATCATTCTTGTGGTGAGGGGCCCAGAACTGAACACAGGATTCGAGGTGCGTTCTCACCAGTGCCGAGTACAGAGGGAGAATAACCTCCCTGGACCTGCTGGTCAAGCTGTTTCTGATCCAAGCCAAGATGCCATTGGCCTTCTTGGCCACCTGGGCACACTGCTGGCTCATGTTCAGTCGCTGTCAACCAACACCCCCAGGTCCTTCTCCTCCGGGCAGCTTTCCAGCCAGACTTCTCCTAGTCTGTAGCTGCACAGGGTTGTTGTGCCCAAAGTGCAGGACCCGGCATTTGGCCATGTTAAACCTCATGCAGCGGGTCTCAGCCACGATGGATGTGAAAAGATAACACAACATATCTGTAATGCTGGATGTTCTGTGAGGTATATTTTGATGGGAATACAAGAACCACTGTAGAATTTCTTTGTCTTTTACACATAATTATTGTCCTTCTTTAATTAGGAGGAAGGCAGACCTTTTCCTCATGGAGACAATCTGTCCACTTGGAAAACCAACCCGTAATGATGCTACCCCAAATATGCAGCTAAAGCAAACTGGAGCTAGACCTACATTTCCTCATGTCAGCTTCCTTTTTAAGAATACTTAGACTTGCAGGGGAAAAATAGTTTAAAAAATTGACCTTGTTTAGTATTTCTTTTTTTTTCATTTTTGTTACCTCAAACAGAGCTGTTGATTTTCTCAACTATGTCCTCTTTTCTACCCTGAAATCTTTTATGGGAAGATTTGGGAGACTTTGGATGTTTACGTTATATTTCAGACATAAGAAAACCTCAGCAGAGAGGCAGTGCTTGTTCCCAATGGACACGTGAAAACCCTCCTTCCCTCTCAGGCACAAAAGCCTGTCCTTCCCTGTTTATTCAGGGACAGGAGCTGCAGCTGCAAGAGCACAGAGAACATGTTATCCCACTACAGGGAGCAATATCACAGAATGAAGCACAAGATGATGTGCAGGTCCTCATGTGAGCCTGTGGGGACCACTTCCAACGCAGCTCTGTTCTCCTGCACCTGTGCTGTACTGCTGCATGACATGCTTACTGTTCAGGACTGAATAACTTCCCAGGTCTTGTCCTGTTGTGTAACCGTAGATTGTAAGCACTTCAAAAGTGGGTTTTGGAGGAAAAACATGGTAAACATCTTCAAAAATAAACAATATTACAAAGCTTTATTCCTCTTCACCTGCCTGCCATAGAAAAATTTTACTTTAAAACATAAACAAACATTTTCAGTTTAAATACCTAAAGATAACAGCGGGTCTTACATAGCTAGCGCAATTTTTAGAGATACTTATCACCACCACTGAATGCAGGAAGAACTGAAATAGGGACAGAGCAGTATTTCTGTTACACTCAGTACACAACTTTGAATTTTAAAGCCCAATTGTTCTTTGCAATCACCTTGAAAAAATCTTGATGTAAGAGGATCTTTGGTACTTACCATCTCCTGAATTGTGGTTACTTTCTATTTTTGATGTCAATAGAAATACATCTGTTCAAATGAACTGAGTACCTGATTGCTTTTATTTACATATGCACAAATGTACTTCTAAATGTGTGTATATAGGTTGTATTTAATGTAATTCTTTTTACAAATGCATGCTTCTTATAAACACAATGAATGCTCTCACAATGAGAAACTTGTCATGTTCAAAACCTCTAATTTATCATAACATTCAAAAAAATCCATTAATGTAGGAACAAAAAAACATGTGGGGGTTGTAAAGCTATCCACTTTAATAGAAGGCCTACAACATTTTTACCTAGCTGAGGAGCTGGAAATTAGGTTGATGGAAGGGATTATTACTTAATATTTTCCGTAACATCAGCAATCTTGTCCAAATCCCCTGGTTGCTCTGAGAGTAGGAGACATCCATTTTATGGGGTGAGCACATATCCTGGAATGTCTGCCACGAGATGGCGTCACAACCAGGCTTCATTACCTCTTCACATATAAAGCCTGGTTTACACTTCACATTGCCATGGAAAAATCACACCTTCTTCTTATACCAGCAAGAGCCTTGTTGTAGACACAGTCCCACAGAATATAAAGTCCCCGTGGCAGTATCATTTAGTTCATGTGGAAGACTGCAGGCTGTACCAGCAAGTGAACCATTTTGCTATTTACCTTGATCATAGATTCATTAAGTAAGTTTCTGCTGTGGGGGTTTTCCCTGCGTATCTGCCTCTCACTTTTTAGCTTTTGGGTTGTGGTTAGTGGCACAAAGTCCAGGTGGAGGCTTGTTCCTCGTGGTGTGCCCCAGCGGCTGGTACTGGGGCCACCGCTGTTCAATACTGTCATGAATGACCTGGTCATTGGTACAGTGCATCCTCACCAAGACTGCAGACATCACAAAACTGGGAAGAGCTGTTCATACACCAGTATGTCCTGCCAGGCTGGAGAAATTGGCCCAGAGAAACCTCATGAGGTTCTCAATAAATGGAAGTATAAAGTCCTGCCCCTGGAGAGCAACAGCCCCAGGCATAAATGCAGGCATCTCTATGTTCAAGACACTTCAAAACCCAACTGGATATGGTCCTAGGTAACTTGCTCCAGGTGACCCTGATTGAGAGAAGCAGGTATAGTAAACAATCTCAGGAGGTCCCTTCCAACCTCAGCTACTCTGTGATTCAGCAACTATGATACTGACAAACCTTTGGGAACAGTTTTCAGATCCATGCTGCTGGACAGACATCTCTTCTGACTTCACCCATGCCAGTACAAGGTGCTACCTTTTCCATTTATGATTTTTTTTTTCCCTCAGGTCCTTTATTTCTCAAGTTATCAATTTTATAGCAGGTATGGATCTGTTGTGTGTCTGAGGCAACTGAATATATTCTCAAGAAAAGATTAGATATGGTGGTCAACTGGAGCTTTTAAAGATAGTGATCATAGTTAGCTAAATATACACTTCCCTCTCTTTTACAACCTCTTCTTTGTTTCAGGGGAAAGAAAGTATTCAAGTGACAGTATGTTAGAATAAGAAAGTCTTTCACCGAGTGGGAACCTATTCTGAAATATTGTCTTAGATGCTATCAACACAGATAATGAGCACTTGAATGTGGCACAGGGAAGAACAGGCATGCTAGCTTAAATCTAGTGAGCCTGGGGAATGGCAGAAACCCCAGCCTAGGAGGGCAGGCAAAGCACAGGTTGTATGGAAGCCACAGCAGAGGCTCTACTTGCCAGACCAGGCTGCAGCCTTTGCTGCCATTTCCTCCCACTCTCTCTCTTACACACACACATACACCCAGACTAGTCCTTACCCAGACTAGCTAAATTTTTAATCACACTTTATTTCACTGCATAAGCATGTCTTTAAACCCTGTTCTCATAGCAGTTTGAGCTACAGTTTTTCAGCAATTCTTTTGACTCTGGTGCCATCTAGTGAGCAGAAATCAAGCTGAAGTGTAGGGGGTCTGCAGCCAACAGTGGTTTTTAGCTTTTAAGACATGCGGGGTTTTGTTCTGCCCTCCGTCCATATCAAGGCATGGTAGGGTTTTTATGCATTTCCCCATCAGACTCCCAGAGGCAAATATATAATTGATGTAAGGCCTTCTCTGCCTTATACCTTGTACTCTCTCTGGGTAATTCTAAAGCACTTCATTTTTAATACTTGGAGATTTTCATTAGATTGCTCTCCACTAATAAATCCATATTTGAACATTCGATAAAAAAGTGTGAACATCTAGGATTTTGACTGAATGTGCTGGTTTAGCAAGTCTGCGTATGACACTAAGCTGGGTGGAAGTGTGGATCTGCTGGAGGGTCAGGAGGCTCTGCAAAGGGATCCGAACAGGCTGGACTGCTGGGCTGAGACCAACGGCATGAGGTTTAACATGGCCAAATGCCGGGTCCTGCACTTGGGGCACAACAACCCTGTGCAGAGCTACAGACTAGGAGAAGTCTGGCTGGAAAGCTGCCCGGAGGAGAAGGACCTGGGGGTGTTGGTTGACAGCGACTGAACATGAGCCAGCAGTGTGCCCAGGTGGCCAAGAAGGCCAATGGCATCTTGGCTTGGATCAGAAACAGCGTGACCAGCAGGTCCAGGGTGGTTATTCTCCCTCTGTAGTCGGCACTGGTGAGACCACTTCTTGAATCCTGTGTTCAGTTCTGGGCCCCTCACCACAAGAAGGATGTTGAGACTCTGGAGCGAGTCCAGAGAAGAGCAATGAAGCTGGTGAAGGGGCTGGAGAACAGGCCTTGTGAGGAGCAGCTGAGAGAGCTGGGGTTGTTTAGCCTGGAGAAGAGGAGGCTGAGGGGAGACCTCATTGCTCTCTATAACTACCAGAGAGGAGATTGTAGAGAGGAGGGTGCTGGCCTCTTCTCCCAAGTGAAAGGGGACAGGACAAGAGGGAATGGCCACAAGCTCCACCAGGGGAGATTTAGGCTGGACATTAGGAAAAAATTTTCACAGAAAGGGTCATTGGGCACTGGAACAGGCTACCCAGGGAAGTGGTTGATTCACCTTTCCTGGAGGTGTTTAAGGCACGGGTGGACGAGGTGCTAAAGGGCATGGTTTAGTGTTTGATAGAAATGGTTGGACTCGATGATCTGGTGGGTCTTTTCCAACCTGGTTATTCTATGATTCTGTGATTCACAGTAGCCAGCTGGGGACAGTGTTTTAGATTTGTGCAGAACACAGTGTTGATAACATAGGGATGCTTCAGTTACTGGTGAGCGGTGCTTACACAGCATCAGGGCTTTTCCTGCTTCTCATACCACTCCACCAGTGAGTAGGCACCAGAAGCTGGGAGAGGACAGAGCCAGGACAGATGACCTCAACTGACCAAAGGGATATCCCACACTGTATGACATCGTGTTCAGCAATAAAGCTGCTACTCATGCACAGACTGAGCATGGTCAAATTGTGAATCTGATCTGTGCCATGCTCTTCTTTTTGCTGTACATGTTGAAGATGGATGTTGCCTTCTGCAGTTTGCTGCACTTTGTAGTGCTTACTGATGTTTTGCCTGGGAGATTTATTGTTAATACACGGGCCTTGAGCTTCACGTGCACTTCCAGCACCATCTTATGGAGACAATTAACAATTATGCTTCTTCCACTGAGGTTTTTTGTGTGGGAAATACAGAATGGGACCTTCACCACCTTCTTCTTTGATGCTTTCATCTTCGTTAAAGTAACTTTTCAGTATCTTGAACATCCTAGGGTAGTAAAAATTCTCCTATTCCTTCTTAGGAATATTGTCTCAGCTTTTTCTAGTGTTGAGAAGCCACTTAGGAATATGGTCCAGGCCCTGTGATAGTGTGGTCATGAGTGGTAAGGCACATAGGAGAAAAGGGGCAGGAATCTAGAAAAATTCTCACCTCTAATGGTCTGGATTTATCCCCAAACGAGTGCAGGATCCTGATGAAGTAATAGAAAGTTTGAAAAAAATAAAAGCCCTGGTTATTCCAAAGAGGTATAACTTATTGCACTATGCTGGGGCCTGGCCAGCACCTACCAAACACTGCCTGATATTATGCAGTACCCTCAAGGAGGAGGGAGTGTCTCAGGATCTGAAAACAGACCAATGGATACTGTGGCTAAACCAGAGACCGTATTAGTCACCTCTATAATTAAAAAGAAACAATGGAAGTGGAAGTCAACTCATTTAGTAAGGGATGAAGAAGGTTCTTCTAAGAGGGAAGAAAAGTGTCAGAAAAGGCAGCCTGTTCTGCAGCAGAGCAGTCAGTTACAAGAACAGGAGGAGGAAGAGACTGAGATTATGAATGAGACAGAAATCAACCAATCCATATCCCTAAGTGAGCTGCAAGTTATTTTAGCAAAAATATTTTAGCCATCAACAAGGCAAGCAAATTCTCAGCTGGTTACTCCAATGCTGCAACATTAGGACCAATGATCAGGAATCAGAGGGTAAGGAAGCCTAGCAGCTGGGATCCCTTGCTAAGGATAAGGGCATTGATAAAGGGATTACAAAAAGGGCAGGAGTCCTCTGTCTTTGGTGGTAACTCCTCTCAAGTGTGAAGGACCAGTATCCCCTTAAGGAAGAACTTGCAAATTCCAAAGCAAATGGACTGCCATTGAGGAAGGTATCCAAAGACAAAGATGAATCCAGTGCACATGATCCATTTGGCAAACACTTGTATGATCTGCACTGACATCGTACACCTACACCCTTGCGATAATGAGCTAGATAGATACAGAGGCACCAACTATGGGTAGATTGGCCAAACAACTCCAAGAATACACAGATCATCTCACTTCCACCCTACAGGCCTCTGTGTTAGCTATGAAGGAACTGACCTGTAAATTGTGGGAGTAATCTGAGAAGGATTGGTCTCCCTCACCCACACCAGTGATTGCTTTAGCTATTAAAAGTCAGCCTTTTTCTGTTCAAGGGAGAGGGTACCAGTGGCGCACACAATGTACAACCCTGCCTATGTTCTTCCTGCATGACGAGAGGGAGAACATGAGGAAGTGGGATGGTGAACCTACCTAGAGACTAGAAGACCAGGTATAGGAACTGCAAGGAAAAACAGCAGCCAAAAGGCATCCATACAGTACCTGAAGGGGACTACAAGAAAGCTTTGAGGTGACTTTTTACAAAGGCACATAGTGATAGGACTAGGGGCAATGGCTATATAAACTGGAGAGGGGCGGATTTAGACTGGCATAAGGAGGAATTTCTGCATCATGAAAGTGGTGAGCTGGCACAGGTTGCCCAGGGAAGCTGTGGATGCCCCATCCCTGGAGGTGTTCAAGGCCAGGCTGGACAGGGTCTTGGGCAACCCCCCTGGCAGGGGGGATGATTTTTAAAGTCTTTCCAGCTCAAACTATTCTATGATCCTATGATGCTATCATTTCTGCTCCAGCGTCTGTTGGGCAGAAGAGGACTATTTTTACTTTTGACCCTGATGAAGAGACTTACATTTTGTAGTTACAAAAATCAAGTAATGAAGACTCTGACCAGGAACAGAGCAGGGTGGAAGAAAGGGAGAGCTGAACTGTATGGATCCAATGGCCTAGTACATATGCCCCACAGGAGTATAAAGCTCTAGTGGACACTGGTGCACAGCGTACTCCAATACCAGCAGATTACAAAGGGAAGAATCCAGCTGTATTTCTGGAGTGATGGGAGGGTCCCAAGACCTACCACTATTGGAGGCTGAGTTAAGACTAACTGGGAATGAGTAGCAATAGCATCCTATTGTGGTTTGTCCAGTCCAGAGGCTCTCTGTATCCTTGGCACAGACTACCTCAGAAGACAGTATCCAAAAGGGTACTAGTGAGCTGTTGGTATAGTTGCCTTATATATGGAGAAGAATAAACAGTTGTCTAGCTTGCCTGGTCTCTCAACAGATCCTTCTGTTGCAGGCTTGCTGCAAGTTAAAAAACAATAGGTACTATGTCAGTGTACTGTTCAAAATATTACACCAATTAAGACCCCTTGACTCCCATCCATAAGCTGATCTGGTGACTGGAGAGTCAATGAGTGATCAGTAAGACCTTTTAACAGTCCCATATGGCCAGCGCAAAAATCTCATGGGGAGTGGCATGATAGGTTGGTGGACCCATGACATATTGGGGCATTTAGGAGGGGATGCAACATGCAAATGGGATCATCATCAAGAAGTAGACTAGTCTACTGATGCCTTGGCACAGGTTAGCCATACATGTAAAATGTGCACTATAATAAAACAAGCCAAGTGACTAAAACCCTTTTGGTATAGAGGTTGATGGCTCTAATGCTAGTATGGGGGAGACTGGCAGGTACATCATATCATACTACCAGGAACCAGCCGTGGCCACCACTGTCTGCTTACAATAGCAAGAGGGACCACTGTATGGTTGGAACTATGCCCTATGACCTATGCCACTGTCCAGAATACTCCGCTGGGCCTGGAAAAGCAAGTTTTGCAGCAATACAATGCTCTTGGAAGAACTGAATCAGATGAAGGGACACACTTCCGAAGAAACTTCATAAACACCTGGGCCAAAGAATATGGCATTGACTGGGTATATCTCATCCTCTATCAGACATCAGCCTCTGGGAAAGCTGAACTGTTTAGAAATACATGGAGAACAAGGGGTGCTCAGACATTCAGGCATTGGGATACACATTTAACAGAAGCCACTTGGGTTGTTAACACTCAAGGATCGGCCAGGTCACCTGGCCCTATCCAGACAAAACTGCTGCGCACTATGGAAAGAGATAAGATCTCCGTAGTGCATATAAGAAACTGACTGTGAAAAACAGTCTGGGTCATTCCTTTCTCAGGGGAGGGCAAATCTATTCATGGGATCATTTTTGCTCAAGGACCTGTGTGTAGATAGGTAATGCAGAAGGATGGGGAAGTTCAATGCATACCTTAAAGTGATTTAATACTGAGTGAAAATGATCCATTGTATTAGTTGTATGATGGCAGAGTTACATGCTGCTGTGCGCCACCACTACTGTGGTGCCCTATATCAAAGATATTATAGCAGGAACCTCTTACTAGTAATCAAACTACAGGTAAGATGAGGAATTTGTTGCAATAAAACTCATGGCCTAGTCCAAAGGACTAGGGATGGGAAATAAGATCTAATGGTTATACTTCTAAATTCTTGTAACCCATGATTTGAGTTGCAGGAGTTTTACAGGAAGTACTACAGCTGAAACCACCTGAACCAATGAAGGATGTACCTCACAAGTAGAGCAAGTGCAGCAGTGACACAAATTGAGCAGTCTTTGGTGCTCAGTAACACCTTGCAACACACCACCGGTCCTGTCCTATGTGAATACCATAACAGTGAAGCACAGAGTCATAGAACAAATTAACTCAACAAACATTTTATGGATATATATGGACATTTCACAAACAGTTTAGAAGGAAAGGAGTGGTTAAAGTAGATCTACTGTGATAGAGTTTGTAACAAAATTACACTCAACAGTTAATATCACTATTAAGACAGGTATTTTTTACTCAGCACTGAAGAAGCATCAGGATTTGTCCTCAGAGTGCTTCTACCAAACAGTGATTTCAGAGAACTTTATATACACAGAAGTGTCTTCATATTCCTAGGTTTTCCACAAAATGACAAGCACACCTTTGTGGGAGCAATGCCAAGTGTATGGAAGATTAATTAGGACTAAGATAAAAATAGAGCTGATACCAAGCATATCAGAATAAACATGATGAAAAGACCAGGTGTTCCAAACAAGACATATAGGATACTGAATCTTGAGTGTGTGAGAAGGTCAGGCTAGGAAAACCTGCCTGGGAATGCGTGAAGTGAGTATGTGACTGAAGACAGTCATAAGTGTGGGTGCGGAAGACAGCCATGCTAAATATCTTGTTTGACTTCACAGTTCAGGAACTGGAGAGCTATATAAATTTGCTTGAAAAAGAGGAGCTAGCGCATTTTCCTGATTTTGCTTCTGTGTGCCATGCTGATTAAAAGAATAAACTTAGAGTAAAACTTTGAGGTCTGCATCTCCTTCCTTACCCCACACCTTATTCCTGGAACCTCATTGTATATCTAGGGGCTAAAATTAATCTCATCCAGAGTCGTTAGAGCTTGGCCATACCTGACCAGGGTGACAAGAGGATAAGGGTGGTTATCATTATCTTAATCATTAATCTTGTTGTTTTAACACATTACAGTTGACATTCCATCTCATCATTTATAAATCACCATTTCAGGTCATACATGAGAATGCAAAATAGAGGATGGAAAACGTACTGGTTTTGGCTGAGATAGAGTTAAATTTATTCACATTAGCTGGTATGGGACTATGCTTTGGATTTGTGCTGGAAACTGGTGCTGAAAAAGCCAAGTTTAATAATCAATGCCAATTTGACTATTAAGCAGGTATTCTTATTTTGCAGTGCTGGAGTACGCAAGGGATAATTCCACCTCATGTGTCCAACTATGGAGGCTGTTTACATTGACTTTTATGCTGGTTAAACATACATATTCATGTAGATTCTGGGAAATACTAGTTAGATTCTAGAAAATACTGGTTAAACATACATATACGTATAGACTCCAGGAAAGATGTTACATATTCATTATTTTTCCGAGAACTCATCATCATAGTTTATCACCCACTCTCATATGCACATCACAGTTTCTCTGTGTCTTCAGAAGACTCTGGTGGTCTTTATCTTGTCCATTGTGTCAGTCAAAGTTTCTTTAAGATACAGAATACTCGATTTGTTGTTTGTTTCAACTAGTAAACCAGCTAAACTCGTGTTACAATCACATTCTTTCTAACTGTAAGTAGGCCAAGATTTGCTCAAGATTATTATTATTATTATTATCATCATCACTATCATAATTTATTATTGTTTTTATTATTTTTATTATTATTATTATCATTATCATAATTTATTATTGTTTTTATTATTTTTATTATTTTTATTATTATCATCATCATCATCATCATCATCATCATCATCATCATCATCATTATTATTATTATTATTATTATTATTATTATTATTATTATTATTATTATTATTATTATTATTATTATTATTATTATTATAGAACCATAGAATAACCAGGTTGGAAGAGACCCACCGGATCATCGGGTCCAACCATTCCTATCAAACACTAAACCGTGCCCCTTAGCACCTCGTCCACCCATCCCTTAAACACCTCTAGGGAAGGTGAATCAATGACCTCCCTAGACAGCCTGTTCCAGTGCCCAATGACCCTTTCCGTGAAAATTTTTTTCCTAATGTCCAGCCTAAACCTCCCGTGGCAGAGCTTGAGGCCATTCCCTCTTGTCCTGTCCCTTGTCACTTAGCAGAAGAGGCCAGCACCCTCCTCTCTACAATCTCCTTTCAGGTAGTTGTAGAGAGCAATGAGGTCTCCCCTCAGCCTCCTCTTCTCCAGGCTAAACACTCCCAGCTCTCTGAGCCACTCCTCATAAGGCCTGTTCTCCAGCCCCTTCACCAGCTTCATTGCTCTTCTCTGGACTCGCTCCAGAGCCTCAACATCCTTCTTGTGGTGAGGGAACCAGAACTGAACACTGAACCAGTGCCGAGTACAGAGGGAGAATAACCTCCCTGGACCTGCTGGTCACGCCGTTTCTGATACAAGCCAAGATGCCATTGGCCTTTTTGGCCACCTGTGCACACTGCTGGCTCATGTTCAGTCTCTGCCAACCAACACACCCAGGTCCTTCTCCTCCGGGCAGCTTTCTAGGCAGATTTCTCCTAGTCTTTAGCACTGCTTAGGGTTGTTGTATGCCAAGTGCAGGACCCAGCATTTAGCTGTGTTAAACATTATTATTATTATTATTATTATTATTATTATTATTATTATTATTATTATTATTATTATTATTATTATTGCTTAAGCTAATTCATTCCCTTATCATAATGATTTACTCCTTCCTTCAACATAATGTTGACAACACAGGGATATTTTAGTTATTGCTGGGCAGTGCTTGCACTGTGTCAGGTACTTTCCTGCTTCTCACAACACTCAGCCAATGATCACGGTGGGGATGCACAGGAAGTTGTGAGGGAACACAACGCCGGGTCTCTTTCTTTTCAGGTGTAAATGAACCATCTCCACCTTCTTCAGGAAAATCTCACATAGCTGACAGAAAGATCTTCTGTCTTACCTCCAGCTGGACAAGTAGTAACATTTTCAACACACCTTAGCAGCTGAAAGTTGGGGAGTGCTGCAACAATGAAATGCTAAGGTAGCAAAAACGGCAACCAAGACATGTCTGAGTCACAGTCAAAACAGGCAGTCCACCTCTGCCTCGTACCAATGCTGCATCTGAGCCACCCCAGCACCAGTATGGCAGGTTTCTGATCCCTAACTAGTCCAGTTTATTACACAAAACCACAGAAAACCCTCAATTTTATTTTACTTGGCAGGAAAGTTTTCCTAGAGGAAAAGAGTACCTTTTGCACTACAGAAAAAGCAAAACAACAAAAAACTATTTAAAAAAAATGTACCAAATAGATGTTTGAGCTAAGTAAATGCAGCTGGAGAGAAACTGGAAACATAACCATAGAATCACAGAATCACAGAAACACAGTATAGTTTGGCATGGAAGGGACCTTAAAGATCATCCAGTTCCACACTCCCTGCCATAGGGTTAAGGAGTTCTCACCTCCCACTGGGTCAAGGTGTCCAAGGCCCCATGCAACCTGGCCTTGAACACCTCCAGGGATGGGGCAGCCACAGCTTCCCTGGGCAACCTGTGCCAGTGTCTCACCACTCTCATTGTGCATAAATTCCTTATGTCTAGCCTAAACCTGTCCCTCTGCAGTTTATAGCCGTTGCCCCTCCTCCTATCACTACATGCCTTTGTAAACAGTCCCTAATAGCCTTCTCGTAGCTCCTTTCACGTACTGGAAGGTTAACCATAAGGCCTTCGCCACCGCCCCACCCCTAATCCCCCGCGGGGTGTGAGGTGGCCCAGGCAGCAGCGGCGCCGCCGTAGAAGAGACACTCGCACGCCGCGGCCCCCGCCACGCCCCCGGACGCACCCGCTTTCGGCAGGCCACGCCCCTTCCGCCTGGCCACGCCCCTCGCCTTGCTCACGTCTCTCCGGTCATACCCCCTGCGGCGGCGCGGCCGCTCCTCCAGCCATGCCCCGCCCCCATTGGCTACGCCCCCTCAGCCCCGCCCCCAGGACCGGGCCCGCCCCCAGAGGCGGAAGTGCCTGTGGCGGGGCCGCGGGAGGGAGAGGAGGAGCTTCCGGCGAGGCACAATGGCGGGGCGGCAGTAGCTGCGGGAGCGCTTTGCGGCTGGTGAGTGCCCGTATCTCGGTTAGCGGTGGTCGAGTGAGGCCTTCCTCAGCGGCGGGACGCGTTTCCCGGCGCCCTCTCGCCCTTCCCTGGGCCGCGGGTGCCTGGCAGAGGCGGGTCCGCCGCCCTGCACTGGCTGCGCCTCCGCTGGGCCTTTCCCGGGTCTCCGGTGGTTGCGGGGGAGCTGGGGGCTTTCAGCAGCCCCGGGGCGGACGGGGAGGGCGGTGACGACGCTGGGACCGTCGCCCCAAGACCGGGTCCCTTTGGCGGTGTAGGCTGGCTCTGCCCGCCGCTTCTGTCTCCACACGGAACCGCGTCGTCCCCCAGGTGCCTTGCTGCTCGCCCTCCGGGGCAGCGCCCCGGCCGCAGCCCGGCCGGGGCGGCCTGTCACATCGTGAATACAAGCCAGAAGTGAGTGTGAACTCTGATTCTCTGCTCCCTCCCAGCGCAGGGACTATGTCATCATCCAGCTTGGCGGCTGGTGTGGCTGTTGCGTCTTGCTCTGAAACAAGCTGGGTTTAGGTCACTCTGAAACTAGGATTTGATATAAGATTTTGTATTAAAACGGGAAAGAAGCTCACTTTTTGAGTTTGAAACTTTATTCAACGCTTGGCTGGAATATCTACGTCTCCACAGTCATACATAACTAGCCATGAATTCAGGTCTGTAGGACAGGAATCGTCTTTGTTTTGTTACCCACATAAGAGCAAAACACCACTTACGCATTAGAGGAGGACAAATGCTAAAAGCCTCAAGCCTATAGTAGGCAGAAACTGAGATGCCTAGGGTTGCTTTTTTGACCTGCAGAACTTAAGGAAACAAACAAAAAAACCCCAGAGTTTAAGAACATCAGTTTCCCTACTCTCATACTAAAGGCAAGAGAAGGGAATTTTCTGCTGTCTAGCTGCTTCTTGTAAATGCCTTACAGCCTGCTCTACATCCTTAAGCAAATGCGTATGTTTTGATAGAGAAAACCTTTATTGCTTGGTTATATGTGGCTATGTTTAAATCATACGATATTCAATGTTAATGTGACTACTGCTGCTTACATGCGTTTAACCATTATCTTCCAGATAACTTCCCCTTTCACAATGGACACAGGTTTATGCTAACACTGGAGTTAAAGCTCCCTGGAAATTTTTTACAGTAAGAGCATGGATGTGACCAAGGGGTGTGGGAAGCAAATTGGTAGCCCTGGTGTTTTAGAAAGTACTAAAACAATATGGAGTATGACTGCTTAATGTGAGACCTCAGAATGCTGGTCTAGGTAAAATGTGTGGAATGCACTGGGCAGTGCCGCATTGTTTCTTAACCATTGTGTCAGCTTTGCGTGACAGAGGGATTGCTATTCAACTTTTACATTTCTGTCTCCTCTGATCACAATTTTCATTTTTAGCAAGATGAGTAGTGTCTACTTTGGGGAAAGGGAAAGGGGGATATACAGATAATGTAGAATGGCTTCAGGTCTGTTCTCATTATTGCCTCCTACGTATTCTACATGATACAGAGTTCCTTCTTTTGAAGTTTTCTTGTACTGAGCTGAGACTCTGATGTCTACTCTTAAAAGTGGTTTTCTGTTCTAACGGTGTATAGACTTTAAAGGCCATAAAAGTTATAGTCTATCCCTGCATTTTCTGAACCACCCATAGGTGTTAGACATTTTAAGAGGAGAAACCTAGCTGGGTTTTGAACTGTCTTTTGTTTGGCAGGAGCCAATTTTGCTTTCCAGCAAGACTTGCTTGCCTTCATAGAATTGCAGAGCCTGAGCTTTGTTGAGATTTCTGTAACATATTGTAATATAATATTATTATGTGTTAAAAAGTTAGAAGTTGTATTTTAAGATTAATCAAGTGATAAAATTTTTTTTTTTAACTTCTAGGTGAGGATCACTGAGTTGAATAGCAGTAACCATGGGAGATGCTGCAAAACTTTGCTTTGCCAAACAAAATAAGGAACAGGAGATTTTATGTCAAGAAGAATTAAAAGGGAGTCCGTTACAAAAAGGCTACAGAGTCATGGATGAATATGGAAATGGCCATAGCAATATAATAGATACCAGCTTGCAAAAGAAAAAGGGAAGACAAGGTTGTTATGGAACCAGTCCCAGGCAAGGGCCACACAGGATTTTGAGTAGCCCAAATTCTCTTAAAAATACAACTTACAGTCAAGGGTCAAAGTTAAATGATGCCCAAAGAGACCAGATGAAGAAGTGGGTACCTAATGACCACCAAGGTGCTTCAGAGAACTGGAGAGAGTACAGACCTGTTGCCTGGATTCCTGCACATAGGACAAGAAAGGACTCTTTTCATGAGGTTGAAGGTGCTGGAAACAAAAATGTAAGACGACAAATTCAGGAAGGCGTTATGAATGAAGATGTGCCAGACATGCAGAAAGGAGGCTCTGGTAATCACCATGCTTGTTTGCTTTCACGTAGCTGTGCAGTAAAGTACCTTTTTGTGTGTTTTACTGAAAAGTAAAATTTCAGTATTCACTGTTAAACTGAAAGATCTTTTTTCCTTGATATATATTGCAAATTGTTCATGCAGAATTTCTTAGTCTATTGTGTTGTCTTTGTAAGTTAGGTACTAAGAGGTAGGAGTAAGTAGATTGCAACATCTGCGAGCATCCCTGTTTGCAGTTTTTCTGGGTACAATGTGATTCAATCTGTCAAGGCTGGTATAGGATGTT
The DNA here is from genome assembly GCA_033459285.1 of Clamator glandarius. Lineage (NCBI taxonomy): Eukaryota > Metazoa > Chordata > Aves > Cuculiformes > Cuculidae > Clamator > Clamator glandarius. The sequence goes on along the minus strand of JAUNZM010000437.1, from coordinate 341,041 downwards.
TTGGTTAAGCTGATAGAGGGTAAGATTTTGGAGGTTCCAAAGAGGTCTGTTAAAAGCAAATCTTAATTAAGATTGAAAACAATGTCTCCTAGTTCTTGTGAGAACTTAATAGTTAGCAACTGTAATATATCATTGACACAACTACTTCACAGAATCACTAGGTTGCAAAATACCTCTTGGGTCATAGAGTCCAACCATTCCTATCACACACTAAACCATGCCCCTCAGCACTTCATCCACCCGTCCCTTAAACACCTCCGGGGAAGGTGACTCAACCCTGGGCAGCCTCTGCCAGTGTCCAGTGACCCTTTCCGTGAAAAATTTTTTCCTGATATCAAGTCTGAACCTCCCCTGGTGGAGCTTGAGGCCGTTCTCTCTTGTCCGGTCCCCTGTCACTTGGGAGAAGAGGCCAGCTCCCTTCTCTCCACAACCTCCTTTCAGGTAGTTGTAGAGAGTAATAAGGTCTCCCCTCAGCCTCCTCCAGGCTAAACAACCCCAGCTTCCTCAGCTGCTCCTCGTAAGACCTGTTCTCCAGCCCCCTCACCCACTTCGTTGTTCTTCTCTGGACTCACTCCAGAGCCTCAACATCCTTGTGGTGAGGGGCCCAGAACTGAACACAGGATTCGAGGAGTGGTCTCACCAATGCCAAGTAGAGAGGGAGAACAACCCCCTTGGACCTGCTGGTCGCGCCGTTTCTGAATCAAGCCAAGATGCCATTGGCCTTCTTGGCCACCTGGGCACACTGCTGGCTCATGTTCAGTCACTGTCAACCAACACCCCCAGGTCCCTCTCTTCCAGGCAGCTTTCTAGACAGACGTCTCCTAGTCTGTAGCACGGCACAGGGTTGTTGTGCCCCAAGTGCAGGACCCGGCATTTGACCTTGTCAAGCCTCCTGCCATTGGACTCTGCCCAGCGGTCCAGCCTGTTCAGATCCCTTTGCAGAGCCTCCCGACCCTCCAGCAGATCCACACTTCCACCCAGCTTAGTGTCATCCACAAACTTGCTGAGAGTGTCCTCAATGCCTTCATCCAGGTCACTGATAAAGACATTGAACAGGGCTGGACCGAGCACTGAGCCCTGGGGAACCCCACTTGTAACTGGCCTCCAGTTGGATTTAATGCCATTTCCTACCACTCTCTGGGCCCGGCCATCCAACCAGTTTTCCACTCAGGAGAGTGTGCGCCTGTCCAGGCCAGAGTCTGGCAGTTTCCGTAGCAGAATGTTGTGAGAAACTGTGTCAAAGGCTTTACTAAGGTCCAGGAAGATACATCCACAGCCTTTCCCTCATCCAATGGGTGGGTCACTTTGTCATAGAAGGCGATCAGGTTAGTTTGGCAAGACCTGCCTTTCATGTTTAATGTGACTGTTCTACTAATCCCCCTCTTCACCTCACCTAGAACTGAAAAACCTATCATCTCATGATCGCTTTGTCCCAGGCATCCTCCAACCATCATATCCCCCACAAGGCCTCCTCTGTTCATGAACAGTAGGTCCAGGAGGGTGCCTTCCCTTGTCTGTTCAATTCTCCGTGCATATTTGACTTCTCTGTAGGCTGTTGGTACTAATAATGAGAGTATGAGCCCAAAGTGCTGAAATGCATGAAAGAACAGGCTAAGGAACAATAAAGTGATCAGTATCATGAGATCTCCATTGAATGTGAGTAGGAGAAGGTAGTGTAAGTAGATCAAAGCAGAAAAGTGAAGCTTTAAAGGGAATACAATTAGATAAGAAAAACTAAGGCACAGATGAGGTGCTGCTAACACAGTACAACTGCCTGTTAGCAAGAAATCAGCCTTGTTTTAGTGAAGACTGAGGACCAAATACTTGATTTGCCCCCTGCTGAGAAGGAAAGCTATCGCTCATTGATACCAGGATATCCAGGAATTAAATGTCCTTTCCCTTGATATCAGTTGTCACTAAAGAGATAAACTGTGAGCAAGTGCCCTGTGTCTCTCAGTATTAGAAGTTGCACATTTAAGCTCAACTTCAGATGAGTAGAAAGCAGAGTGGAATACTATTGCAAGTTCTAAAATTTGCTGGCTCCATTCAGCTTCCTGCAGTGAAACTTAAGGAGCTCACTGAAGTAGATTTTTGGAACTGCCAGCAATCATACCTGAGAACTTAATTGGGAGAAGTGAGCTACTGATGTACAGGAAAGAGAAAGTGCATCTTTATTAGTAGAATTTAAAAAAGGTACACAACTTTAATCTCGGCAAATTGTTCTGGAATAAATTTTGAAACCTACTATGAGTATTTGAAAGGTAACAAAGAAAAGAGTGGCAGTAAACATGTATTAGTTAAGAAAAAGGTATGCCAGGTCCTTCTAATTTATTTCTTTAAAATGATGATCAGTCCCCTGTGGATATGGGAGAAGTTGTTGGTAGATACTGCTAGTACTATAGTACTGTAAACACACGTGGCAGTCCAGTAAGTAAACTAGAGGAAAATTCTCTAGATTAAATTAATATAAGAGACTTGCAGAGTGAATTAGGTAACTATGCTCAGAAAATAAAAGATTTTGTCAAAATTATAGGAAGCATTGAACAAGCATCTGTGAGGATTCTATTCTGTTCAATTATTTATTACACTATTCTGATGATGAATGAGATCAGTATGCTCATTCATTGTATTCCTTTAAATTTGAATGTGCTGTGGAGCTGGTAGGAACTGAACACAGAAAAGCAGGAAAATCAATTACAAGACCTTTGTGCAATTAGAGAAATTACTTGCATGTAGGATGAAATACAAAATAAATACTTGCAAATGCTGTTGCTTTGAGTAGGAATATCAACTGCACAAAAAAAATAGGAAAAGTTATTGGAAATTGTTTTGTCATCTGAAATTGTGCTGAAGCAGAAGATGATAATGAGTAGTCAGTTGTCATGGTGTTCTGAGGCAAAGAAAAGCGAGAATGCCAGTGCACATAGGAAACAACTATAACAATCCCCAGTCTTTCTGCAGAAGGAAAGGGTATTGGGACTTAGTAATAGTTGTAAGCTACCTAGAAAGGTATTAAAAATCTGATGTGGTAATCGGGTTTCTATCTTTCCAACAGATGAGATACAAAGCAGCGGGTGTTAAATTAAGCAAAAAAACTTCAGATAAGGAATAAGAAGTAATTTTTTAATGGTAAAGTTAGTGAAGTACTGGAGAGGTTGTCTGAACAGCTCATAGAGTGTGTACCTCAAGGCTTTAAGAACAGGTTAGGTGAGCATTTCTCAGGATTGACAAAGTTCATTTCTTCCTGCCACGAAGCACAGGCGTGGCATAGGTAATCTCTTGAGGTCCTTGTCTAATGCCAGACAATGACTAAAAATGTTTCCTTTGGTGGGTTTTTTTTACTTGAAATCTTTTATTGCAGTTGTCACTTTACTTTACCTTCATGCCTTTTTACAGTAGCTCATAAGGAAGGAATTTGCCATATCCAAGGCGCTAATTTTTCTGCAGGAACTTTAATTTCAACTTGAGTTTAGTACTTATTTAGTCATTAACCTCTAAGTAGATTGTCACTACAGTAACTACCAAATATTAAAAGTATTTCTTTACATTGCAATTTTTGTTTTAGTTATTTAGTGGCTACAAAAATAATTGGCAAGCAAGTGGTTGTCACATGCTTTTTTTGCAGTGTCATTCCATTAATACAGTTTTTTTTTCTCTGAGTTCTGTCTATGCCAGTTAGTAAAAATGTAGTCAAGCAACTGTACTGTGTCTTAGGAACTTCAACTGGAGAACTGGCATGGAAAATGGGAGGAGTCTATAAAGTTCAGACCTAGACCTGAGTGAGTCCTCAGTTCCTGCTCCTTGGAGCTTCCTTTGGCGTACTGTTCCTGCAGGCCATTAAACCTTTGTTCTGCGTATTCTAGCACGTGCTGCTGCTAATAGAACTTACGAAGATCATCTCTTGTGCCTGTTTACAACATTAGCACATACATGCTACTTGGTGAACTGAATCAAGCAGCTGGTTGAAAAGACACAACCAAGTTGTTTCCAATTTGCCAGTTATTAGAGATAAAAATTGTGATTGCAGGAAAGGAACTTTGTAGGCATATTTGGTAGAGCAATTTTGGTTTATCTTTTTTTTTCCCTCATTATTACAAATTATGCTATTATATGGGGGTCTAAGGAAGTCTCAAACTTTCTCAGAAATAGGGTACTCTAGAAATTCCATGTATCTGGATATCCTGCATAGCTATTCAATCAACTAGTAAGATATGATCTAAAGTCAGATCTGAAGTCATATGTGAAAATCTGGCCTGTATATATCTATTCCTGAGGTTATTTTTACGGGTATTCTTTGGACTACTAGCAATCTCTACTTCAAAATGTATTTCAAAATGATGACAAAGTTTGCTTAGAAGTTGTATTTGCATTAATTTGTTCTTCAACTTTTGCTGTAAAAAAAAACGCTCTCTAAGCGTGTTTATTCTGCCAATTTTATGCCTTTATTAAGCAACATATACGTATATGTAGCAAGTTATTTCTTTTTTTTTACTTACATAACCAATAGGGATTTTCTTTCATTTGCCTGTTTAATAATATGAAGATATTACTACACCATATGCTGGTTTAATTGATAGGCAAATAACACTAATAGACAGTTATTACTGGTGATAATAAATTGTTGTATGTCAGTGAAGCCATGGCAGTGCTACATCATAGTGCTTTTAGTTCCTAAAAGTTATTTAGGCTGGCCTACACTCAGTAATTCTGTGATTTTTGTAGTGGTCTATGGGTCAGTTCACTTTCTAGATTGTTCATCTACCTAAGCCTGACCACACATCCTGAAATCTTTGGATATGTTCTACCATTTCCTTATGATACACAAGTATGTCTCTACTACACAGCAAAATCAATTGCTTGGGAGTGAGGAGTTCGCCAGTTTTAACAAAGCTAAATAAGGCTGGTGACTTCTAAGGGATAAATTGGTGTTGTTCAGTATTTTAGAACAAAGGTGTTAGACATTATGATATAAGTATACACTCTTGCTGTTATTGACTTGCACAGCACAGATCACGATACCATGCTGGGTGGCTGATTTGTATTTTCTTTGACTCGTGGATAAGTAGAATGGTAATTAAAGAAAAAGTTAAATGCTGCATAGTATTTTGAAGTTTTTTGATGTATTTGCTCTCTTATTACTTTGTAAGAATTGAAGCAGCTTAGGAAACAAAGAAGATCAAGAAGAACTAGAAAAGATGAATATGATCAAGATGAAGTAGATGATCCAGTCGTAGATGAATCTGTTCTGTCAGCAAAAGAACTTCTAGGATTGCAGCAAGCTGAAGAACGGTTGAAGCGAGACTACGTTTATAGACTGAAGAAGGTGTTTTTACTTGTATAGTCCTCTCCTATTTTTTCTTTCTTCTTCTAAATACAGTATAGATTGTACACAAGTCATTTTTCTGGCTGTGTCTATAAGTCTAGTTATATTAGAATTCATATAACTTACAAAATGGGTGCAGTTAATGAATTGTCAAGAAAAGGCAGGTTATCCTTTGTTTTTTACTAAAATAAATCTACATTTGACAGCATTTTAAGCACAAAAATTTCTGTTACTTTATTTCATTAATTGACATCAGATCACTAGATACTTGGGTGGTGGACCAGAAGAATTTTATGTTTCATTTAACATGTTCTTCCATGGGTGCTGGCTGTAAAAGACAAGGGATTGGGCTTGATTGACCCAGTATGACCATTCTTCTGGCATTATATTTGATATGCAGCCTTCTAACTCTAAAGATGGAGTTAGGAGAGCTGAAGTGAGTGTTTCTGAACAACACAGTTAGTCATTCAGCTTAGCCAAGGGTATTGAATGAATGAAGGTAATAGCTTTCTGTGTTTTTGAAGATTTTTTACTGTCTTTGTTTTAGCAACCTCGAAGCTACCCATTAGCAAAATATACCTGCAAATTGTGTGATGTTTTGCTTGAATCAGTGGCTTTTGCTCATAAGCATATTAAAGAGAAAAGACACAAGAAAAGCCTAAAGGTGAGTTAAGGGTGAGGAAAAGTACAAAATGCAAGCTAATGAAACTGTCCTTACCTTCCTAATGGGAATGAAACTGCACTGCTTCTAAAATCATTCCTCATTTTTACCATGTTTGAATCTTTTTAAAAACTATTATGTAGTGATACTGGTAAAAAGAGTAAATTTGGGATCTGGACTTTGCTTCTGCCCTCAGCTTTGGAATTGAATTTGTACTTTTTCATGCCTATTAAAGGAAGTCCTTATTTAAAGTATAACTTGGTAATGCTTTGCTACTATTGACTGAAGTATAATAAAAAAGCTGTACTAACTGACTCTTCTGTTTTGCTGTTTATAATTCTTATTGTATATTTCATTGGTATATTTCAACAAATAAGAGTTTTAATCAGGTCCAGGGCAATGAGGAATAACTATAAGCAAATATAGTTGGTATGGCAGAATTGGAAATTATAACCTATATGTCAGGGTGAAGATTTCAGTTCAGAAATACTTTGAATAAGGTTAAGAACTTGTTACAGACTTGTTTGTAAGTATAGGAAATAGGTTTGTTTTGAACATAAATATCAAAATAATTTCCAATATAGCCTCAATTCACTTCATATTTTTAATTAAATGTCTTCTCTTCCTTATACTTTCTATTTGTTTTCCTTTTTCTATATTTGCTTCCAGATATCTCCCATTATCTGGAAAACGTCTAGTGGTCTTAATTGGGATGAGTTGCAGGCTTTCATTCTATCATATTGAGCAATTCAAGAGAATCATTAAAATGTGTGTCCTATCTTTAAAGGAAAAGCAAGAAGAACTGCTGCTGACTGCTCTGCTTCCTCCAACGCCTTCTCAGATAAAAGCTATTGGTGTTGCTATTGAGAATGTAGTGCAGGAGTTTGGCTTAAATAATGAAGATCTAGAAGAAAGACTCAACATTAAAACAATGATGGAAAATTTACTGCGTCAAAAACTGCCAGGTATTATTTGCAATTAATTTTTAAATTCTAGAAATGCCAATGTTAGAACAAAAAAGCAATAGCCTATAAGCAGAAAACGTAATTAAACTTTGGCTAGCTAAATTCTAAAAGAGTATGTTTAGTTACTAGTCTGTTGAGTGACATGATGGGGCAATATAACCCTGTGTAATTACAGTGGTGCTCGTGACTCAGACCTGTAGTAGTAGATGAAGATGAACAGGACATGGAGGGGGCAATCGATCCTTATGATAAGACTTCATTAGCAACAGCATGGAAGACAAGGTTTACTAAAACAACTCTGTTCTGTTGGAAGACTGTCTGCATTTCCTGCGGTTACCAAACCTAGATGTAGGTTTATGATCTACTGACAATACCATGAAATAACTGCAGACTTAGAATTAAGTATAAACTAAATGCAGTATAATTCTTTTTATTGCAGAGTGCTCATTAAGATTGTATGGCTCCTCCTATAGCAGATTTGGTTTCAAAACTTCAGACATAAACATAGATATCCAGTTTCCTGCCAGCGTAAGTAAGACTATTTTATTAAGTATGTCTAAGTGGGTTTGAATTTCTGCACCTTTATGTAGGTTATAGTTTAAATATAACTTAGTGAGGTAATAGCACTTTTTATGAAAATGCATTGGTTAAAACAACACTACCACATTAAGATGATCTTGGAAGTGACTTCCTTGCTTCATACACCAGTTGTGGTCAGGCAGTATAATGCACCTTTGTTTTATCGAATCTTCTTTCTGAAAAACTGAGAACACTTAAAACATCTGTATTTCTAGTGTTCCTATGGTATGGATCATTATTTATCTTTTTTTACATCTGGATCAAATGGTACTATTATGATCTTGTTTTTGTACTCATACATGTTTGATTGTTACATTATTTTTGAGACATGAAACCATCTTACATCATTTATATGTGAAGTAATTTTAAGTCTTGATTTTGGCATGTTAGTTGTTTCAGTACATCTTTGTGCTTGAACATTGAAAAGAAATTAAGGACTCTGAAAAGCTTTTGATTCATACTAGAACTTATTCCTGCTGTAGTTGATTTGCAGCCTAATAGTTAAAATTCAGCATTACCTCTAGGAAGGAAAGATGGAAACATTGTAGGGAAAAAGAATGATCCAAGTTCCTAAAGTCCAGATGATTTTAAAAAGCTATGTTTTTAGTCTTTGATGTGAGGTAGATATGCTGTGTCAGAAGGCACTCATATTTATGCACACTGAAAGAGTACTTCTGGTGTCTTTTTTCCCCACAACCATGTCTTCTATAGAGGTAAAAATAGCTTCACTTACAATTACTTCAGGAATTTTTTTTTCTTCAACATAAGTGGTTTGTGTTCCTGTTAAATAACCAAGGACGAAGATTTTTCTGAGCTGCTGTTTTCATAGAATCACAGAATCACTAGATTGGAAAGGACGCACTGGATCATGGAGTCCAACCATTCCTATCAGTCACTAAACCATGCCCCTCAGTATCTTATCCATCTGTCTTTTAATCACCTCTAGGGAAGGTGACTCAACTGCCTAATGACCCTCTCTGTGAAAAAAATTTTCCTGATGTCAAGCCTGAACCTCCCCTGGCGGAGCTTGAGGCCATTCCCTCTTGTCCTTGTTTCCTTCCTGCCACCTTCTCTGGAAGAAGAACAGAAGTGACCTAGGGATGATGTTTTAAATGGTTTTTTTTGTGGGAAATTACTTTTTTGACAGAAGTTTTTGATATGAAAACAATTTTATTAATTTTATTGACAGATGTCTCAACCAGATGTTCTCTTATTTGTGCAAGAGAGGCTTCAGAACAGTGGTAAGAAAAAATCCCTGCCTTCTCAATTTTGTTAATCTATTACTACTTAGTTTTTTTGAATTCTAGCAGGTAAATCACGTGCCCTTTTTTTTTAAACAAAAAAAAAGTGTGACTGACAAATACTGCAGGACATAGCATTTTGGCAGAAATAGCTTTGGTCTGGTATTCAGTTTTATGACTACTTTATTGAAGTCCCATTATTTGTGTTGATACGAGAAGTTCCTCGTGGGAGGGTTTCTTTATTATAAGTGAAGATGTCATTAAGGTAGACTGTACTGCCTTTCTTTCCCCAGACTGCTGTTATCTATGTGTGGTACAGAAAGTAGCCTAAGCTCTTCTAATTTGGTCAGGAACTTGGTAATAATGTACTCCAGATTGTGGTCTCTTTTTCTATAAGTATGTGCACATGCCTGTTAATGCAGGGAGGCCATGTATGAATGGCTGCATAGACACATGTCTTTCAGGTAATGAGTATAAATCTATGCAGTAATACAGGCAAGTGAAGTTTAAGATCTTAAAAAAAGTATGCATCTAAACAAATTTAAGCATATGTAGACAAAAAATGAAAAGGTGGGAAAAAAATCTTTCTTTTAAATGGAGATCACAAGGAGTAGCTTTACTGCTTTCTTGCCTTGCTTTATGCCTACAGTTGGGAAATAAAGCCATATGGTTCCAAATGTGTATTAAATGTCTATCTTTTTCATTGCCACACCTGCCTCTGTTTTATGTGCATCTCCTTGTCTGGTGAGATGACCATTATAGTCTTTGAGAATTTGAGATTATTGTTCAGCCAGATAAGAGGAATGAAGACACAGATCTCTTAAGAAGTTAGGATGTTTAGTGTGTTTTGGAAGCAGGCAGTTGCTGCATTAACATCCTGTGCAAAACCTTTCTAAGGGAGATGCAAGACACAGGGACAGAGCATTAGGTATTTGGAGTACCGCAGTGGCAAAAGCAAGATGTTTTTCAAAGAAGTCAGGTGTCCCAGTGGGTGTGTAAGATCAGAAAAACCTTGTCATTTTAGAGTTTTTGAGTTGAGTATCTAAAATTTCCTCTCTACCTGGCCCAGTGAAACAATTAGGCATCAAAAAAGAAGCCCATTTTGGATCAATAGATTAATAAACTCTACCTGGAGAAAGAACTGCAGTGGCATCTTTACTTTTTTAGCCTTAAGGTAAAAATGTAGCTGAATTGTGTAATATTTGGAAACCTTTGTAAAGAAAGAAAGAAGAAATTAAAAATTAGACATAACAAGAAGACATTACATCGTGTCAGTAAGCCTGTTCTTTACTTCCATAGAGTGTTTCTAGATTACCAGGGAAAATAAACTTGAATAATTTCTTTGTCTAGTATTGATGCAATGCTCTGTATTTTTCATCCTTCGCACTAATAATTGTTTTACAGGTGTCATTGGTCTGTCTGTATGCCTGAGTTACTGGAGCAGCACTTCACCAAAATACACCTGCTTAATTTTATCTACTATGTATATTAATATTGAAAAGTTCTTTTTCTTGAGGGTTTTCTTAACAGTAATTGTCATAGAGTATTAATCCCCACATATGAGAAATTTGCTTTAGAACAGTGACAGGATTAATTTATTAGATGTACCGAGTTATTTGTCTCAAAATTAGTAATTTTATTAAGAAATTGGGGTTCTAGATGTACTCCTAGTTGCATTTAGTTCAACTTATTTATTGTCAACATGATGCTTAATATTACTTCATTTTCTTTCTCTCTTCTAGAATCTTTTACAGAAGTTGATGCAGATTTCCATGCTAGAGTACCAGTGGTGGTGTGCAGAGAAAAACAAAGGTTTCAGTTGTCACTTTGTGTTCTAATAGTATATAGAAATGTAACTTATATGTACCAACATCTGAAAAATGACATTTCTGTACTAAATTATTACAGTTCCATGGATCTTGAAACACAAACTAACACTCATGGGCAAGTCATTCCTAGCCTAGAATAAGAGGGTAAGGGTTGTTCTGTCCTTAGCTGTGTATTTCCCAACCCCTTCGACCATTATGGCTTCCAGCATGTACCCTCACCCTTCCATTTGGGATAACTACTCAAGTAAAAACTTTCCTTACAGATAATACAGTTACTGTATTAAATTATAGACTTCTGTAAGGTCAAGATCAGTTTGCTTAGCTTCGCTGGTATCTTGAGAACAAATGAAAAATGTTTCATATTGCCCATTTAACGGATATCTCTTAAGATTCATGAAACGTTCTAAAACCAGCTACTGATATGAAAATATTACCAGTTATTCTGTTTTGATCTTTTTTATAATGTTTTATAATGTCTCTTATGCTGTGGAAACAGCATAGAAACTGTTTTCTGATGGGTATGAGACGGGAAGATGTTTTTGATTCATGAAGCAAATTAGTACTGTAATTTTCTTTTAGTTCAATGAATTATTATCATTAGAAACAAATAGTTAAATTTAAATTGTATTTGAAAAAACATTTACAAAAAGTTGTAATGCATATATTTTCAGCCTAACCATAAATCAAATCACTTTTCCATGCTTCTTTTAATGTAGATACAGTGTCTTTGAGGGGCTATTATGTCTTTCCTTACAGCTGCCTTCTACGCTTTTTTGTCAGATATCATCTGGCATGTGACTGTTCTTTGTTTTCTTTTGGGTTTTAGTGGCCTTATTTGCAAAGTGAGTGCAGGGAATGAGAATGCTTGGCTGACAACAAATCATTTGGCTACGCTTGGAAAACTGGAACCTACTATAGTACCTTTAGTGATTGCCTTCAGGTACTGGGCAAAGGTAAGTGTCGTTTATATTCCTCTGAATACATACTGAATTAAAACTGATACTTAGTTGGTTTAGAACTTTATTATTGGTTTAGAAAAATTGTTGAAACTTTCTTTAGGAAAGCTATTGGATTTTTTTGTAGATTGTACATATTATAAATGACGTGACTATCATTTGTGTGTTATAATGTTCCACTAAATATCAGAAGTGGAACTAGAAGCTTCAGCCAGTGGCATACAGACTAAGTATCCTGCTCTGTTACCAAACAAGTCAGAGGAATGTATATGAAATAGAATTACCAGTGTCTTATAAACTTAATACATCATGGGTAAAAAAAAAAAAAAAAAAAAAGCTGTTTGTTTTCATATGGAGATGAAAACTTTCTTTTGAATTAAAATAACTTGTTCCAAAACTTTGTGCTTGCAATTAAAATATGTGATTCAAGAAACATTGGAAAACTTACTATATCTACATAAAAATAAATCATACAAATGTGCTGTATGATTTCTGGTTTGTGGTTTGCCAGTCCGCATCCTATGACTCTTCCACTAAAAATATTATAGTAATTGTAGGGTCATGGAATGGTTTGGATTGGAAGGAACCATAAAGGTCATACAGTCCAGCCCACCTGCAGTGAACAGGGACATCTTCAACTGATCGGGTTGCTCAGAGCCCCATGCAGCCTGACCTTGAATGGTCAGCCTGCTCCAGTGTTTCACCACCCTCATTGAAGAAAATTTCTTCTTAGTATCTTGTCTAAACTTCTCCTGCTTTAGCTTAAAACTATTACCCCTCGTCCTATTGCAACAGGCCCTGCTGAAAAGTTTTCACAATCTTTCTTATAAGCTCCCTTCAACTCTTGAACAGCTACAATAAGATCTCTTCAGAGTCATTTCTTCTACAGGGCGAGCAACCCCAATACTCTTAGCCTGTCCTTGTAGGATAGGTTTTCCAGGCCTATAATTGTTCTTGTGGCCCTCCTTTGCACCCCGTCCAACATGTCCCTGTCTTTCCTATGCTGAGGGCTTCAGAGCTGGATGCAATGTTCCAGGTGTGGTCTCACCAGAGTAGACTGGCAGAATCTCCTCCCTCAGCTTTCTGGCATGACTCTTGTAAATACCCAGGCCTTGAGAACAAAGTCCAGCTCCCTAGAAGTCAAAGATGTCTATGTTTCTGTCAGTTTTTAAGGTAACAGAGTTATGAACAGTAGTTGAATGAATATCTTCTGTGGCATCGCTTTAAAGTTTAATGACTGCACAATTTATTTTTACAGTTGTGCTGTGTTGATCGTCCTGAAGAGGGAGGCTTGTCACCTTATGTGTTCGCTTTAATGGTTGTTTTCTTTCTGCAACAGAGGAAAGAGCCTTTTCTACCTGTCTGTTTGGGATCGTGGGTACGTGAATTAATACACTGGATAGTATGAATGAGAGGGCCAGTCACAGGTGGTGTGTCAGCTTCTTGCTATTCTGAGCAAGCCAGCCATTTCTGCAGGAATTCAGAAAGAATGTTAATTCAGCCAGACTACATCTAACATTTGAGTGCTTTGTTGTAAGGATGTCATTCACATTCCTAGTCACTGAATTAAGTGCACTGTAACCACTTTTCTGAGTAAGAAGACCTGGACATTGAATAATGCATTTCATAACAACCTCTTCCTCATTTGTTCAGCCTTTCTGCCACACTCTTGAGAACACTGAATTCACGTAGCTACATCCCAAAACAGTGGCTTGGCTTTTGATAAGTAATTCTTCAAAACTGTGTAGACCACAGTTGAGCACACTAGTGTGTTGTCTGCCCTAGGAATCAGACCAGAGACTTACAGGGTATATTTCTTGGTTTTAGAAACTGAAATGCATCTTTATATAAAGAATTGTAATGTCTACACGAATCCAGAATCCAGTTGTCCAGGACTTCATCTAAGTGTTATATTCATGGCACCCATTTTTGGTTTTATAGTCACCTGTCACATATAGTGTGCATGTTCCAATTTCCATAACCAATTACATGGGCCTTCCAACTAACAGTTTCCTTAAGCGCGTGACTGTCTCATTCCTAAAGTCTCTTCACTCGACAGAAAAATCCTATAGTATGTGGCTACATAATTTAAATAACCATTTATTCTTGTGTAACGTGCAAAACCAAAGTTCTGTGACAAATGGATGCCCTTGCAAAGGCACTAAATCTTGAGAGCTTTTTGTAGAGAAGCACAGGGAGAAGAGAGAAGCAGGTGGGAGCATAATTTAGGCATGAAATAGCTGGTTTTAACTTTAATTCTGTTTTAATTTGGTTTACTGCCATGAGGGGGAAAGGTTGAAAGTTTACATAATGTTTAGCTGTATGTTTCTTTTTCAATTTCCTTTCAGATTGGAGGATTTTCATCAAGCAAATTATCTAATTTTCACCTGAAAGAAGTTGAGAATGATGCTGTGGTTTGGGAGTATATTCCCAGTGATGATTTGCCACAAGAAACTTCCCCAAGAAGGGGCAAGGTCTGAAATATTAAATTTACTTCCTTTGTAGTCCAGCAGTCATTGTTTTTCCCAGAAAAAGAACCATCTTCTGGTTTTGCTCCATTTGTTAAAAACCACAAGCTGAACTAAGAGGTTGCATGACTTCTTGGTACCATGCTTACAGTGCTTACTTCTTGTTTCTAAGAAGCTAGCAGTAAACTAGGTGTCATTTCAGACTCTAGGATGCTGGAGTTTAATCTGTCAGGGAGAACATAGTTTGTAATGTTGAAGCAATTTTATTTCAGAATTAGGTTAAAAAATATTTCCTCTTAGCTCTGAAGTATTCTTACAAATTACTTATTTTATAACAGCTTCACAAGAAACAGTATCACTAAATGGTCAAGTGTTATAACAGTTAACATAGAGTATTTCTTTTTTCCATAGAATATTTTGTGAGCATGCAAAACTCCAATAGCTCTACTTGTTGGATAAATACCTTTGACACTACCGACTGTAACTAGTAATCACTCCTGCTTTCACACAACTTCAAATTTATCTGTTAAAGAACCCAACACAGCAAAAAAAAACAACCAAACAAACAAAAAAACCCCACAACACATGCAGGAGAAGTACTAGTTACAACCAGGAGCTCAGATGCTGCTTAAATAGCTACCAGCTACTTGGTTTGGACCTCATCTTTAGCATCTTTGCTAAATGGTGACCAAGGAATCTTAGAGCAATTAAGTAGTGAACAGCTTAGGCTTTACTAAAAATTAGGAAGTGTAATCCATTCTGTCAGATTTAGATGTGATATTTTCTTGGAAATTTATAAATTATGGCATAAACAATTAAGCAATTGTTATTAATCATCAGTGCCATTCGTTACTATTACTTCAGTCTTTCATTTTGTAGTTTTATAATCCAAGTTTATACTGTCTTTTCCAATTTTCTTAATTGCAGTTATTATTGTAATTGCAGGAGTATAGAAGCAATTACAAATTCTGTAATATTACGTTACAGGTGAAATACAAGGAAGTTTAACTGCTAAACACTTGTGCATTAAATATTACTTAGGCTTTTCTGTAATTGACAGGTTCCCTTAGTATATGGTTCGGGACAGCACTGTTCCGCACCTGCTGGTCAGCTCTGGGTGGAACTGCTTCGTTTCTATGCCTTGGAGTTCAATATGGCTGACTTGGTTATTAGTATACGAGTCAAAGAAACAGTGTCTCGTGAATCAAAGGACTGGCCTAAAAAGCGCATTGCTGTGGAAGGTATATATCAACAAACTTCAAAGAACTGTTACTTTAATCTTCCCAATTACTGTCTTGGCTTTTGACTTAGAATTTTTCAGTACTGGATTATGATTCCAATAATGCAATAGAAATGTTTTGAAAAAATCCATTTAAGCAATATTTCTTGGATAGTGTTTCAACATTATCAAAGGTATTTAAGTGGACTTAAAAATTATCTTCAGCACAATTCATAGATCCTATGTTCTACAAAATGTTTTAGAGTAACAGTAGCATATTAAAATTTTGTAAGGATGTAAGTGTGTTCTTTCTTTTAAAAAAAAATTTAACTCCTGCACTGCTGGTTCACTTCTTCTTTCCACTAGACCCGTATTCAGTCAAAAGGAATGTGGCAAGAACTGTGAACAGCCAGCTAGTGTATGAGTATATCCTTCACTGCCTGAGAGCAACTTACAAGTATTTTGCTATGCCTCACAAAAGAAGTGCAAAATTGATCAAAAAATCCTCTCCAAATGCCAGTGAGGAGAAATCCCAAATGTTGGACCATGGACAAGATGATATAAAGCATGAAAATTCTGAGTTGCAAAACTTGCATGGCAGAACAAACACAGCTGTAGCAGAAGATTGTGTAACGGAGACTACAGGTACACGTAGAATTAATCCTTCAAAACTGTGCGAAGGCTCAGAAAGCTTCACAGAAGAAGAACTGGCTGATGATATAAGTCATTTGGAAATCACCCATGAAGATTCAGACTGTATAATTGAGGAAGTTATTTCTGGAGATAATGAGGATTTTAAACCAAGTTGTGAAGAGTCAGAGAGTGGAAATGAAGAAGAGGGGGAAGAACAGCAACAAAAAAGAAGATGGAATAATATCTTGACTGGTGAGCAGGGATTGGACGAAGACAGTGACAGTGGAGATCTCCCTGTCACAGCGAATGAACATGATGTAGAGACATGCAGTACTTCAGACTTAGAAGGTTTTCAAAACGCTGCACTTACAGAGAGTGATGAGTTTGGCCTGGAGTGCAGTGCTGTAATGGATGACAAGATTGATGTTGAGGAAAGTACTGAAGGTACTGATGACCTGGATGAATCCCCTGAAAAACTCCAATGTTCTGCACAGAGTCAAATATCCCAAATTATTAACTCAGATGAGGAGGAAGGGGAGCAAGAACCAAGTCTTCTAAACCAGAGGGAGTCTGGTGTTATCCTAAGAGCTGAAGATGAACTAGATAACATATACACTGGATCTGGAGAGGATGATGCACTGTCAGAGGAAGATGATGATTTTTCCATCCCCAATAAATATGAAGACAAACATTTTGAAGAAAATGTGGATGCACCTCTGTGTATCAATTTGAGTCAAGAGGATCTTGCTGAGAAAGGAAGTCTTTTTGAAGAGAACACAGCAACCGAACAATGTTTAGAGTCTGAACTCTTTTATGAATTCAGTAAACCAGCTTTCACAAAGGGCAAGGTAAGTTAGCTGTATCAGAAAGTAAGCATATTGCAATTACATGAAAGCATTGCTCAAATTCATTAAAGCCATTATAGTTTTTAAAACCAATCTTCCTTTTTGTTCATGCAGTCTCCCACAGTAGTATGTAGCTTGTGCAAACGAGAAGGTCATTTTAAGAGAGATTGTCCGGAAGACTTCAAGAAAATTGAGCTTGACCCACTGCCAACGCTGACACCCAAATTTTCAGTTATTCTAGATCAAGTGTGTGTCCAATGTTACTGTAAGTTTTTTCCTTTGAATATTGTTGTGCAGTAGAAAGAATTGAAAAAAACAATGGAAGAACCACAGGCTACTGGTGTTGTAAAGGGGTCTGGTTTATTTACCAAACTGCAACCAAGTGTCTTATATACAATTCTAAGGTTTGGAAGGGCTTAGTGGGACTACTGAGTAGTTTTTATCTGTAGGAAAACAAAATGTTTAGGTGTAACTTCAACACAGCCTGATTACTCACTTAGGCATCTTAATATAATTTCTAAGGGTTCATTTTCGGTACATATTTTGACTCATGCTTTTACGTTTCTTTCTACTTTGAATTGTGTTACTGTTCTTTCAGGTATGTTTTTTATTAAGACTTCAGTGTTTTAGAAAAAATGGAGTCAAAATACTATTTTGTAACACTTTTCCACTTCTGTTCTTTTCAGAGTGACCCAACTTTTCTCCTTTCTCTCTCGCCATTTCTGACCAGACAAAATGCGTTATTTGTCTAATAAATGTTTTTCTTTGAACAGGTATTTCTCTTCTACTTCATCCTTGCTTTCATTCCTTCAAATTTGAATCTTCTCTTGCTTTTTCTGTCCCGCCCCCACTGTAAACCCCTCACTTTCTTCATTTGAATCTTTGCTGCTGACTCTACAGATCAGTTTGCCTGAATTGTTGCCTTTTTTTTTTTTTAAGATGATTTTGCTCCAAATATTGTAGAGGATCAGGCTCGGGAAAATATAAGACAAAACTTGGAAAACTTCATTAGACAGGAGTTCCCAGGTAATTAGGCAGTTCCAGCTTTGTATTTATACTTTGATGTGTTCATATTTCAATGATTTCCAAGAAAGCATAACAAATACTTTAGTTCTGAACACTTAACCTGTATTGTTGCTGAGCATTTCTTTACTTCATTACATTATTTTCTGGTTTAAGTGTTGTAAGGTTTTGATCTGTTTTTTTTACTTAGTCATATATACAACTTTAGTAGGAAGGAACAATGTCAAGTTAAGGAGGAAACAAACAAAGCAGTAGCAGTACTAATTTATAATTGTTATTTTAGCCTTATTCATTAAACAGATTTCTTGTTGTTTTGCAAAAAACCAAGCTTTTTGTAGTCCTTCCTGCTGAAACTTACTGGTTTGGGAGTATTTTAAAATACAGGCACAACATCTGACCTATCCACAGAATTTGGCTGTTTCAATTTTGTTTGTTTCTGGAGTTTTACCTGGAACACCTGGACTTCAGTTCATAGTGTTTTTAAAATTAACAGAAAACTTGGGGTTTGGCTAGAGCCTGGTATGTGAACAGATACGTCTCTTATCTTGAAATGTCTGTGGAAAGCAGTCTTACATACTTTACCAGATTCCAGCTCAGACCTGCATGCTAACTGTTGGAAAACTTAACTTTTTTTACTCTGTCGGGCTGCTTATTTGATAAGTAGTAGTAGAGGTGTTTTCCTCATCAGCAAAGTTGATATGAAAATAAGTTTTGATGTACCATAAGAAGACAGTAATATTTTCATGCCCATATTAAGCAGTGATTTGAAGCTTTGTACAGTCCAAGGTTCTGTGTCGATATATGGTCGTAACCCATCACATCTTTTACAGGAACCAGGCTGAATTTGTTTGGCTCCTCAAAAAATGGCTTTGGCTTCAAACAAAGTGACCTGGATATCTGTATGACGATAGATGGGCTGGAAACTGCTGAGGTAGTTAGAATTATTTTTTTTAATAAATGCCAAATTTTGTGGATATACTGTGTATATAGTGTTATGAAACAATGAATTTGTTAGAGCTTTTCAGATTATGCAAATTGAAGCAGATTATTTTAGGGAGTTTTGCTGATGGTCTAGGCATGAGTTTATGAACTACTCTCAAGAGTCAGTTTCCTTCCAAATTCTGCACTATCACTACTTCTCGCATTAGCTGCACAGATAAATAGCCTACTTTGTAGCGTAAACAACCAGAATATGGGAGAGTGGAAAAGAATTATCAATCTCCTTTTTTGCCTGGTATAAACTTCTTATAAGCCTGTCTTAGGATACTATCTGGTGTTGATTTTACAAGTGCCATTTTGAAACAGTTTCTGGCAGTCACATAATCCTGCATAATGTGAAACTGTCAATTATGCAGCTTAAAGTGTAATGGCAAGTAATAAAAGGTTTCCCTAGAACACCTGTAGCAGATACAACTTTCACCTTTTTTCTTGATGTTTCAGGGACTTGATTGCATCAGGGTCATTGAAGATTTAGCAAAAGTTCTCAAGAAGCAGTCAGGTAACTTTGCTGAAAATTAAAGTGGTTCTGTGTATGTGACATCAGTTGTAGTAAGTACGATCTTGGGCACTATAGATAAAAATCATTCTGATAAAACTATAATGAAGAGCTTAATGTTAGTAAGAGTGAGGTTGTGTTGTGAACATTTGAATTTATTTCTGTCTGCGCATGTAGGTCCGTGAATTTATAATGTTATAACACCACATCTCAGTTGGGCAGATCATATATTGGTAGCCAACGTACATAAGAACAAACCCTAAGTTAAAGCTTGAGGATTCAAGTTAGTAGTTATGTTGTATTTGTATGTTTGGTGCCTAATAACTTAATAAGAAAAAGTAGGGTTTGCAAGTTTGCAATGAGAATTCTGATTTTTTTTTTAAAGAAATCATCATTTTATAGAGCTTGTTTGGGTGAGTCTTACGTGAATTTAATACAAAGGGTATGAACGATCAGTAATTTCTAAAGTTTATTTTTCTGTAACATTTTGCAGATGCACAAAGTTTAATATTGATTTTAAGGATTCAAAGTATAACTGTAATAGTTTTGATGTTGCCTAAGATTTTATTTTGTAGTCTTTTCACTAGGTTTGGAATTATTTGTACAGCACAGAATACTTTTATGACTGTTTGGTTTTTGCAATTATACAGTAATTAAACATTTCATCCTAGGTTTAAGAAATGTCTTGCCTATTACAACTGCTAAAGTCCCAATTGTCAAGTTTTTTCATGTCAGAAGTGGTCTTGAAGTAGACATCAGTCTATATAATACTCTGGTAAGGTTATCTCTTTATTTTTTTTTTTAACAGAAATGTGGGCCTGCTTCCTTGAGGTTAAAGTGATTGTTCTGTTGAGGTTCAATAATCAACTATTTGCAATTATCTATTGCACCTTTAGGTTTCCAACTAACCTTTTTTTTTTTATTTGACTGAGTGGAGTTAGGTGCACAGTTGTTACTCTAGAGTTGTCATTTTTTTAAGAAAATAATAAGAATAAGAATTCACTAATGAGAAGAAAATAGTAATTTAAGTGTTTTCTGTAAAAAGAAAGACAAAACAATATAACTTCAGCTTTCCTAAGCCCCGCTTCCCATCGTGTCTCTTGCTTGGCATTGAAACCTGGAATAATGATTTTGAACTTAGCTTGTCTGAACTGGGACATGCTAGAATTTACATAAAAGTCCAATTTCTTGGCCAAATACAGTTTTTAAAAGTTTTGGGGTTTTATGATGTCTCTGAAAGTCAAAAGCCGTTTCCTTGAAACATCAAAAAAGAGTCAGTTTTAGAGCCAAGTATTAAACTTTCTGAACTTTTTGTATCAGCTCAAAGGGAGTCTTGAGGAAAATGAGTCTAAATGAGTCTTCTTGAAATTATGTGGGTCAGTTGGTAGCTGTCACATTCTGGGCTCAAATCTCTTAGTTCAAAAACTTATCTTCTATCAAATATTTTGAAAATGTAGTATTAAATAAATGCTTCTATTTCTGAAATACCGTTCTGTGAATGCTGCTTTGTACCACTTCTGCACAGATAAAGGACATTCATCAGCTTTACAACATAGCAGGTAATAACCTCATTGTTGAATGCTTCCTTTCTTAATATACATTCTACTACACAGGACTTTGCATTTGCATTTCTTGAGCACACAAGCTGAAAACATGAAGACATTTATTCCTTCATTTCTTCAGACATCCTGTTCTTGCTGTATGACCTTCTTATTTTTTAGGCCTTGCATAACACAAGACTTCTGTCATCGTATGCAGCCATTGATCCTAGAGTAAAATACCTGTGTTACACAATGAAAGTGTTTACAAAGGTAAGTATACTTCAGACACTCTAGAAGCAGTAGTGCCTGCAGTGAGAGATGCTAACCATAAAAGATACAAATAATTTTTCTTTTCCTAGATATGCGACATTGGAGATGCATCTCGAGGTAGCCTTTCTTCTTACGCGTATACTCTTATGGTGCTTTATTTTCTCCAACAGAGAAACCCACCTGTCATACCTGTTCTTCAAGAGGTATAGTATATCAGGAAACAAATGAGCATCTGTACACAGTATTGACCAGAAGAATGTCAGTGCTGAATCTGAAGGGCTTGTCTAATTAGTTTAATATTGTGCTTTCAGATCTACAAAGAAACAAAAAAGCCTGAAATTTTAGTTGATGGCTGGAACGTTTATTTTTTTGACAAGATAGAGGAGTTGGTGAGTAAATCAGGTTAATTTGAAATTCTTACCTGTAGCTTTGCAAATTAAAGAGTTTCTTTGAAGAAGCACTGTCCCTAAATATGGTGATAGAATATAGAAATGGAAGTGGAGTAGCTATTGCTTGGAAAATCCTAATCCCATGCTGTAGAGCTTTAAGGATATTATTGGTTGTAATTCATCTGTGGAAAAAAAAAAAAAAACCAAGAAAAATCTGAAAAACAAGATTTAAAAGTTTATTTTAAGGTGTTGATGAAGATTAATTGCACTGTGTTCCATTACTAGGTGGGGAATAACTCCTAAAGAGGCAAGAGTGAATTAATAAATTCTATTTTTATATCAGGCAATACCTAATTTAGAAGGCTTATTAGTTCTCCATTATTTTAAAATAAGCATTGGATTAATTCCAAGTATGAAAGTAAGGGAAGTGTACTGGTGTAGTTCAACTGTGTTTCTGTATAAAAGTTATTAATATTATTCTGCTTAATTCAAGTAACTGGATGTAAAAACAGCTCTGTCATTTTCAGTCAGTTGTTTGGCCAGAGTATGGCAAAAACACTGAGTCTGTTGGGCAACTGTGGCTGGGACTTCTCCGTTTCTACACAGAAGAATTTGATTTTAAAGAGCATGTCATCTGTATTAGGAGAAAAAATCTTCTTACTACTTTCAAGAAGCAGTGGACTTCCAAATACATTGTAATTGAAGGTAAAAGCACATGAAGTTCATAAATATGTGGAATTTTTTAATGACCCCATGAAAAATTTATTCTTTCCACAAGGCTTGTTTATTTTTCTGTTACTAGATTATGATTATGTACATATGTTTAGAAATCATTTCAAAATTCCCAGTGAGTTTCAGTAGTCCTAGAAATTCTTAGGGTTTTTTTTCTCTACTGAAAAGAACAGACCTCATACATTACGTAATGACAGTAATTGACAGAAAAATACATTTTAAACATCCTTTGGAAAAGAAATTAGTTGTAGTGCAACTGATATTTTCTGACAAATACTCAGATTAGTGGAGTCCATATTTGTACGATCAGTTTAACCCTGTCTGTGATTACACTGTCAAGTAATACTGTGGTCTCCATCAAGAAAATAGAGCGATGCAGTTTAGAAGGGTTTGCTAAACCACTTTCTGACCCATGTAGCTTAAATGGAAACAACTTCTACTCTTGCCTGCACTTACTACTTACTTTTTTGTAATACTTCAGTCAGTTCAGAGGTGGACAGCTGTGATTTTTTGTCTATGTGGTTAACTTTTCTCAATAAATTTGCAAACAGTTCCATTTCAGTATATTAATTCTGCACTTAGAATAGGTGCTGTGGGTTGTTCATGTGTAGTTTATACTGCTGATTTTGCCCTGGACATGACTAATGCCTGCAATGCTTTTTGTTCAGACCCCTTTGATTTGAACCACAATCTTGGAGCTGGATTGTCAAGAAAAAGTAAGAATCCTGTTAACAAATCTGGGTACAAAGTGAAGATCTTGGTTTAGATCTTATTTTATTGGCTTGTTTGTTTGGTTATGATTTATCTCTTTTTTCCTTTTCTTCCTCAGTGACAAATTTTATAATGAAAGCTTTTATCAATGGCAGAAGGGTATTTGGTACCCCCATAAAAGTATTTCCTA
Organism: Clamator glandarius; assembly: GCA_033459285.1. Taxonomy (NCBI): domain Eukaryota; kingdom Metazoa; phylum Chordata; class Aves; order Cuculiformes; family Cuculidae; genus Clamator; species Clamator glandarius. The sequence goes on along the minus strand of JAUNZM010000437.1, from coordinate 317,971 downwards.
AAGAATATCCATCAAAAATGGTAAGTTGCTTCTAAGAGCAGTATGTGTATACTCTAGGGTTTATAGCTTACCATTTGCAGGAGTATGATTACACTTTCCTTATGCTCTTCTGTCTTAAATTTCAACAGTACTCTAAAAGTCTTTAGGGGAGTTATTACTGACTGCTGGTTTTATGTTCTTTGCTGGCCATTAACAGGCCAGTTGCCAGTTAATCTCATCATTTCAGGACCTGAGCTACAAACAAGGTGTATTTATTCTCTCTGACTCGTAGTTACTGTTTAGCACTTGCTTGTCTGTCTTGGTTCCCAGGTGTATGGATTTGCATTTTAAATGTGTGATTTCTTCTTCAGGAGTACTTTTTTGATCCAGAGGTGCTAACAGAAGGAGAATTGGCACCAAATGACAGATGCTGCAGAATTTGTGGTAAAATCGGCCATTTTATGAAAGATTGTCCCATGAGAAGAAAGTGAGTATCGTTTTGCTATGTGTGTGGAAGATTTCCTTAGATTTGTTTCCATGAAAGATTAGGATAATGATGCTACAGCAAATTATGGTTTACACTCTAGTTTCTCTCCAGGCTGGAGATTCTTGGTCTTTTTACTATCTCTTCCTTAAACATTTGCCTTCATTTTAGCTGCCTTTCTCTGTACCTCCTTTAGCTCTGACTTTCTTCTTAAAATATTGAAACCAGAACAACATGCAGTATTTGGATGTAAACACACCGTGGATTTATGCAGCAACAAAACGATGTCTTCTGTCATGTTCTTAGTGTGTTATCCATGATGTCACTACTCTCATTAACAGAGTCCCTCCCTACCCTCATTAATAAAGAGTCCCTCCCTATCTTTCCTGTATGCTCTCTTTACATACTGGAAGGATGCTATAAGGCTGCTGTAAGGTCAGCCTTCTTTAAGCTGAACAACCACAACTCTCTCAGCCTGCTCTTACAGGGGAAGTACTTCTGCCTCCAGTCATCTTTGTGGTCCTCTCTGCACATGGTCCAGCAGGTCCATGTCCTTCCTGTGCTAAAGACTCTAGAGCTGGTTGCAGTATTCTATGTGAAGTCTCACATAAGGAGAGTAGACCCTTCTGCTTTTGATGAAGCCCGGGACTGGCTTTCTGGGCTGCAAGCACACATTGCTGGTTCATATAAAGTTTTTCATCCACCAGTGCAGCCAATTCCTGCCCTTCAGGACTGTTCTAAATTCATTCTTTGCCTGGCCTGTATGTGTGTTTGAAATTGCCTGAACCCAAGTGCAGGACATTGCATTTGGCCTTGTTGAACTTAATGAGAGTCACACAGGCCCACCACTCAAGCCTGTCAAGTGTTCTCAAGCCTGTCAAGTTCCTTCTACAATACCAACTGCACCACTCAGCTTGATGTCCTCTGCAGATTTCTTCAGGGTGTATTCAATCCCACTGTCCATGACCCCAACAAAAATGTTAAATAATACTTGTCCCAGCACCAAACCTGAGGGCCACCACTCATCACTGGTCTCCACTTGGACATCAAGCGGTTGACCACAACTCTTGAGTGCGACCATCTAGACAATTCAAATCCATGTCGCTCCATTTCAGAGATGAGGATATTGTGCAGGACAGTATCAAATGCTTTGTGCAAGTCCAGGTAGTTGATGTCAGATTAGTCACTCTTTCCTAAACTACTGATGCTGTCAACCCACTGTAGAAGGCCACCAAATTTTTCAGGCATTTTGCCATTAGTGAGGCCATGTTAGCTGTGACCAGTCACCTCTCTGTTTCCTGTGTGCCTTAACATAGTTTCCAGGAGCATCTGCTCCATGATCTTGTTGGGCAGAGGAGGGACTGGTTAGCCTGTAGTTTACTAGGTCTGTCTTTCATCACTTTTTTTTTAAAATGGGGAAGCTCACCTTCAAGCTTATCTGCCATTCTTTTGCCCATTCATTCACTTTTGTGAGGTATGTGCAAGTTACTTGCCATGAGCACTGCATCTGACTGACCAAAGAAGCCTGGTATCATCCTCAGAGTTGGAGGTTTCACTGGTGTCTTCTCTATGTCATGTATAATGAAGTTAGATAAAGCCAGTCAGTCACTGGTAGCTGTTTCCCCACTGCCAGACCTTTAAGTCACATAGAATGTTAGAGGCTTCTCCCAGTAGAAAATACTTTTAGAGATACTACAAATAAACTCAGTTTGAAAAGGAAGGAAGTGAGAGTTCTGATTGAATTGTTCAAGAAGAAAAAAAAATAGAAACATGGGCCTATATTTTTATGCTTTGTTTGCATCTTGCTCAGTGTTTCTTTTCTTCCACTGCCTTTGCCACTGCAGCAGCCGCATTTTCTGTCATGTTTATATTTTCTGAGATATAATTGTTAAAATTCAAGGCTGCGTTATAATCTTAATTGTGAAGTTAAATTTTTAAATATATGTACATCAGTGTAGCTGTATTTGGTAAGAGGGTCAAAGGGACAGGTGTATTAGTTCAATTAATCCACTGGAAAAAATACATGAAATACATATATGTCTAGACAGCAGTTGGGTTTGGGACTTGGGGTTTTTTTACTCTCTGTGTGTATATAAGGCGTATGAACTCTGCAGCATTTTTCTGGTCCTGCAGACTAAGACGGCGTCATGATTATGAAGATACCAAAAACCACAGGTACGCAGAAGAGAAAAGAAGCAAAGAGGACAGAGAAACTCATAATAAAACAACAGAAAAGGAGAGCTCAATCAAGGAGGGAAAGTTGCATCTCTGTACACCTCAGAAGCGGAAATTAGCAAGGGTAATAGTGGAAACTGGAAGAGAAAAGACTCCTAGGCAATCAGCAGAGAAGTGGAAGCGCCCAGAAGACAGAGAGTTAAGAGAAAAACGTTGTTTTATCTGTGGAAGAGAAGGTCATATTAAAAAGGAATGCCCACAGTATAAAGGAGTTGCAGGTATGAAACTGGTCAAACTGAGTGGTTTATACAGTATATGGCTTTTGGTATTTTTAACAGGATTGAAAAAAGGGTAAGGTTTTTCCTTTAAATAGCATCACTTTTTTGTTGTTTTTTCGTTTAGTCAGTTTTCCCTTCATCCTCACTTACCTTTCAGAACTTTGCTGTATCCTAAGACATTTGACATGGTTCCTCTTAGAGGATAAGATGGGTAATAGAAAGGATATGATAAGGAAGGTAATTGTTGTTAGTAGCTCCCTTCTGAGAGGAACGGAGGGCCCAGTATGAGATCCATCCTGCAGAGAAATGCGTAGCCTTCCTGGAGCCCAGGTTAGAGATGTTACCAGGAAACTCCCTGATCTGTTACAGCCCTCTGATTATTTCCTGCTATTGGTTATGCAGGTTGGTGGTGATGAGATTGCAGAGAGAAGTCCAAAAGCAATCAAAAGTGACTTTAGGACACTGGGACAGTTGATTGAATGATCAGGAGCTCAGGGATTGTTTTTCTCAATCCCATCAGTAGCAGGGAAGAATAGCGAAAGGAACAGAAAAACTACCTGTTGAACATATGCTCAGAAACTGGTGTCATCAGTGGAATTTTGGGTTTTTTTGATCATGGGGAGGTGTACACAGCACCAGGCCTGTTGGTGACAGTTGGATTTCAACTGTTTCAAAGGGAGAAAAGGATTCTTGCTCATAAGTTGGCCAGCCTCATCAAGAGAGCTTTAAACTACGTTCAAAAGGGGAAGGGAATATGACCAGGCTCATTAGAGATGAGCCTAGGGGTATCATACAGGCGGTCCTAGGAGCTGTTGTGCACCAGGGTAGTTATGACAGTCACCATCACAGAAACATGATGGGATGACTGTCATGACTGGATTGCTGCAATGAATGGATATAAGCTCTTCAGAAAGGATAGTCTAGGAAGCAGGAGCAGTGGAGTGGCTCTGTGTGTTAGGGAAGGGTTTGACTACATGGAGCTCAACGATCGTGATGATAAGGTTGAGTGTTTAATGGTGAGGGGGAAGACCTGCAAGACAGATATGGTGGTGGGAGTCTGCTACAGACCTCCCAACCAGGATGAAGGGGTAGATGAAGCATTCTAGAAGCAGCTGACAGAAGTCTTACAATCACTGCTCCTTGTTCTGATGGGGGACTTCAGCTTATTGGACATCTGCTGGAAATAAAACACAGCAGTGATGGAAACAGTCTGTGAGGTTTCTAGAGTGTGTGAAAGGTAACTTCCTGACACAGATGGTAAGTGTGCCTAACAGTGGAGGTGCCTCGCTTGACTTGCTGTTTACAAACAGAGAAGGGCTGGTGAGAGATTTGGTGGTCAGAGGCTGTCTTAGGCTTAGTGACCATGAAATGATACAGTTCTTGATTCATGGTAAAGTAAGGAGGGGCGTCAGCAAAGCTACTGCCATGGATTTCAGCAAGAAAGATTTTGACCTGTTCCAGACACTGGATGAGATGGGCACATGACTGCCCTTGGCAAGCAGTCCTAAATGGCAAAGAGGTCTAGGAATCATAGAATAGAATCACAGAATCCCTTTTTAGTTCATCAAGTCCAGCTGTATGTGTTCACTACTAAATCATATCCCTAAACACTTCATCTGCATGTATTTAAGCACCTCCAGGGATGGTGACTCAATCACCTCCCTGGGCAGCCTGTGCCAGTGCTTGACAACCCATTCAGTGAAAAAGTTTTTCCTAATGTTCAATCTGAACCTGCCCTGGTGCAGCTTGGGGCCATTCTCACTCATCCCATTACTTGTTATTTGGAAGAAGATACAAAACTCTTGCCTCACTACAGCCTCCTTTCAGGTAGATGTAGAGGGCATTAAGGTGTCCCCTCAGCCTCCTTTTCTCCAGCCTAAACAACCCCAGTTCCCTCAGCTGCTCCTCCCAACACCTGTGCTCCAGACCATTCACCAGCTTTGTTGTCCTCTGGACATGATCCAGCAGCTCAGTGTCCTTGTAGTGAGGGGCCCAAGACTGAACATAGTATCCAACACGCAGCCTCACCAGTGCCAAGTACTAAGGCATGATCACTTCCCTGCTTTGCTGGTCACAGTGTTTCTGATACAAGCCAGGATGCTGTTGGCCTTGGCCACCTGGGCACACTGCTGGCGCATGCTCAGCCAGCTGTCAGCTAACACCACAGGTCCTTTTCCACCAGGCAGCTTTCCAGACACTCTTCCTCAAGCCCGTAGTGTTGCATGGAGCTGTTGCAACCAAAGTGCGGGACCCAGCACCTGGCTGTGTTAAATCTCTTACAATTTGTCTCAGCCCATTGGTCCGGCCCGTCCAGATCCTTCTGTAGAGCCTTTCTTCCCACTAGCAGATCAACACTCCTGCCTGGTTTGATGTTGTCCACATTGTAAAACTGAGGACTATAACAATGTCCTATGTACTTCTATGTACTACGAAGGCAGATTGCAAATATTTTGATATTTTTCTATCTTACGAAACTTGAAATGGAAACTAGCTACAAATCGGCAAATCTTTGTTATATTATGATCTTTTCAGGTGATTCAAAACCAGAAGTGTTGTGTGGATCCCCTTCTTTACCCAGTGCTGCCAAACATGCTGGTAGATTAAGTCAGGTAAACACCAAGTGTCCCTTTTCTTAGATGTTTTTCTCTGTGAGTGATCTAGAGTTTATATAAAAGTAACTAAAAATAGCTTTATGTAAACTTTTAAGGAGAACCTTTTATTTTCTTTATTGTGGAAGGCCATAATTCAATTTTGTTGGTTCATCAATGTGTATGTATATTTTATAGGGAGTGCTTTTACATGAAGAACAAAAGAAACAAAAAGGAAAAGTATTTTTGAGTCCTCAGTCAGGTTTGTATATCTTCATTTCAAATCAGAAATTCTGTTGAAAAGCATGTATTTTTGACTTGCTTTCCCCATCAGTCTTTATGGGAACTCTGCCTAATTTGCTGAACACAGCAGCAGTCTGGACAGATTGCTAGATAATTCTGAAGTAAAGTTGTTTATTGGGGGTTTTTTTTACAGGAAAAGTGCAACTTTTTCAGTTTTTGTTTCAAAGCAGAACTTAAGTATGTCAGTTCTGTGAATTTTTTTCTTTAACTCTGGTAGATTTATTTTGCAAAAGGAAATAATGGGCTTTTATCACTCTCATGTTTCAGCATACACGAGCTTTTGTGTTTCTTCAGGAATGACATGTGAAGCACTCTCTTGAGAGGCTTCCTCAAAGTAATTGTCTATACTTCCATGTGATCCACTAAATTAGGAGATACTATTAAAAAACATCCTTGATCTGAGCTGCCAAAGTGCAAGGAAGTTAAAATTATACTTAAAAGTAATAGTCAGGTGGTAATATAAAAGCTTTTATGTATCCTCTCTGGATCAGAGATGTTGTGTGTTAGATGCATGGTTACAAATTCAACATTGTTAAAGTAATTTCACACATTTGCTAACAGGTAAAATGAAGATTTTAAAAGCAACTGCTTTTTTTTAATTATTAGAGTTTCCGTTGCAACTCTGCAAACCTTTTAGCAGCTTGAGTTTCTTCAGTGAAATACATAAATCTTTTCTGGGGCACACAAAGGGGGACCTAAGTAGTCTTTACAAACTTTGGAAAACTAAACTGCAAGCAAGTATCTCAAATTAAATTCTCAAGTTTTGTTGGGAAGGCACTGTATTTTCTGTTTTGGTTCATCACTACAAGGCTTTTTCAAATCTAATTTTGGGGTTTTGAACACAAGCTGGTTAGTCATTAGGTGTTTAGTTGAAAAATATGCTAGCTTCCCATTTTGTATGTTGATATTTCATACTGTCTTCCAGCAGATAATGATCTAAGGTTGATCTTTGCATGATTTTATTATTGTTTGACTTAGCAGTAATTATCACCTGTCTGATTGTTTCAGTTGTTTTATGTCTTGTCTTTTTTCTTTTCTTGTTTTAAACCTTTAAAGTGTGATGCTTTCTTCCTCCTTATCTTAGGCAGCCTTTCCAATAAATACATGACTCAGGGAAAAGCCTCACAGAAGAGGACCCAACAGGAATAATGAGGGATGTTAAGTACTGTTAAATTGCAATACAGGCCCTTCATTCATTTAAAAAATTATGTTTGGTTAAAGCATCTGGATTCATAGGACAGCAGCACAGACAACCTTCAACTTAAGTATAATGGAATATGGATGTTTTATTTTAGATTGCTAGGACAAGCAACTGTGGATTTTAATATGGAACCCTCCTCTTAAATAGAATGTTTGAGCATTTTAATAGGAAGCCATGATGTTTACTATTTGTTTACTAGGTAAATCATATAGAAAAGGGCAGGTACTAAAAATGGACCGTTTTCAAGGTTTTGTCGTTCCACCTGACCATTTTAAAATGCACTAAAATTGTGTGCAAGCCAAATACATTGTTTTCTTCAAAAATCAATTTTTGAAGGCACAAATAATATTTATTGATGTTGATTGTTTATTGAATCCTTGTGTAAAAGTGTTTTAAATGTTTGTAGACTGCTACATTATGTTTTTTTCCCTGTAGAGAACTGAAAACATAGACATTAGTAAAGATACATAAAACAATCTCTGGACAAGCAATGCCATTGAGATTTCTTGGGTTTCTTTTCTTTTCTGTGATTTTGTGGGAGTTCATTTGCTGCTGTGCTTACATACAAGAAGAAAGACAGACTAAGAAACAGGTCAATCCTGTTTGATGCTGCTAAGAACCTTATTCAAGGCCTTGGGGATACAGACAAAAATGCTTTAAGGAATAGAGGTATTATATTTGGCAGCTGAGGAAAACACACGTCCATTTTCATAAAATGTGAAGGGGATCCTTGTACCAGCCAAGAATTTAACTTGTAGTACGAATTTGAGCTTTACTTGAAGTCCTTCCAGAGCTGGTAATGTGTTGTCTTATCTTGTTCAGAAAATAATTAGTTACATGGTAAAATCGAAACCACTGTTATTTATGACTTTGAAATAAATTTTAAAAAAAAATAAAAACCAAACTTCAGTTTCTGTATTTCTTCTTAGATTGTAGTTTTCAATATTCCTGACTTAAATGTAGAATTAATGATAACATATTAGAATTATCTGTTTGTAGAAATGTCATGTTTAATTTTTTTTCCTTATCCATCTCATTTTTATTAAAGTTGGAAAACTAGAATTTACAAGGTAGGCTTTGGGAGCTAACCTCTAGCCAGCTTTCTGTAAACTTCTAGATCTGCAGCTTTGACAAGAAAATCATTTTGTAATCTTTACTCAACATTTTACTCAAGCAAAGTATTAGACAGATTATTTGTCTTCTACAGTATATTTGATCATATGAAATTTCTTGTCTTATGGGATTATGTTCTCAAGGAAAGAACTTTCCACATACAAAGAAAAACTGTGAATGGACAGACTGCACTAATAAAAAGTTTATGGAAAAAGAATGGTAACAAAAACTAATAGTAATAAACTAAAATAATAGTTTACAAATCAGTTCATACTAAAAAATGTAATACTACAAACTAATAAACTAATAGTTTAAAGGACTATACTCTCCATACTCAGTCCCTCTAATGACATGGAGAGACACTGAGTTAGAAGCACTGTTTATCTGTGTTGCTTTTTTAGTTTAAAAAAAAAAAAGAAAAAAAGTGCTATTGTCATATTTCACAGGAATTTCACATACTTCTGCCATCTCTTGTTTCCAAAGTTGGAAATGCTTTGTGCTGTAGGTAGTTAGTTCTATCAGTGCTGGAAAAGGGGAAGGGCCAAAATTGTGTTTCAGGTATGTAATGCAGTTAACTGTCTGTCTTAAACAGGCAATTTATTCCCAATTAGCTATATAACTATTAGATTTACACACAGCCATCTCCCCTAATTTAAGTGTGCTGGTGGGATTAGTTTCATAGCTGTATTTAAAACTGTTTCTTCATCCATTAAAAATTTATTTAAATGCTTTTAATACACAATGGTTTTGTTTATAAGCCTCATTACATTTTTATAAAAATGGCATAGGCTGCATGAAAAATGTCCTTCGTTGGCAACTTTTGGGGGGCCTGAAATACCTAGTTAGAATGGCATCCTACCAGCAAAGAAAATACTTCTTTGCTATACTGATAAAGTTATCAATAATATTTGTTGTCATTAACTTGAACTATTTAGATTTTAGTACTGACTTCTTGCTTTTATCTTTTCTCGGTAATGTACTGAAGATGAAAAGCACCTTAGAAAAGCAACCTTTTTCTGTCCCATGCTCAGTCTTTCAAGTTGTGATTTGTTCAGTAGACGGGTGACCAGAGAGTGATGATGGGAAGGGTCCTAAGAAAGTACCAGAAGATAACACCCTTCATGCCTGCACTAGAGACTGAGAGTGATGAAGAAGGTATTCGTTGCATTCATACATGAGTTTCCTTCTCCACTCCAAGTAGACACACTGCTGGCTTCACCCTCAGGCTGTTGGTGCATTTAAGCCTCTCCACCCCTAAGTGGTTGTTTGAGTTGAGGATGCGTGTCCAAGTTGCACAAATGCTGTGTGAAGACACATTTTGTTTAGCTGTCTTTTTTAGTACACTTAGAATTGTACAATAGTTTGACTTGGAAGGGACCTTAAAGATAATACGGTTCCAGCCCCCCTGTCATGGACAGGGACACCTCCCACTGGATCAGGCTGCGCAAGGCCTTGAACACCTCCAGGGATGGGGCAGACACAGCTTCCCTGGGAAACCTGTTCCAGCACCTCACCACTCTCATGGTGAAGAAATTTTTCCTTATGTCTAGTTTAAATCTGCCCATCTCCAGTTTCTACCCATTCCCCCTCGTCCTATCACTACAAGCCTTTATGAACAGTCCCTCCCCAGCTTCCCTGTAGCCCCTTCAGGTACCTGAAAGTCACTATAAGATCTCAGACTCCTCCAGGCTGAACAACCCCAACTGTCTTACCCTGTCCTCCTCTGGGAGGTGCTCCAACCCTCTGATCATCTTCATAGTCCTCCTCTGGACTTGTTCCAACAGCTCGTGTCCTTCTGATGTTGAGGATTCCAGAACTGGACACAACATTCCAGGTGGGATCTCAAGAGTGGAATAGAGGGGTGGAATCACCTCCATCACCCTGCTGGACATGCTTCTTTTAATGCAGCCCAGGACATGGTTGGCCTTCTGGGCTGTGAGCGCACATTGTCAGCTGAAGTTGAGCTTCTCATCCACCAGCACCCTCGAGTCCTTCTCTGCAGGGCAGCTCTCAATCACATCATCCCCTATCCTGTACTGAAACTGGGGATTGTCCCGACCCAGGTGTAGGAACTTGCACTTGGCCTAGTTGAACCTCATGAGGCTCACACAGGCCCACTCCTCCCTAGGTCCCTCTGGATGACATCCTGTCCTGGTGTGGCAACTGCACTGCTTAGCTTGGTGTCATCTGCAAACTTCAGTTGACATTCCATCCCACCATTTACAAATCACCATTTCAATGTACTCAAATCTTGCTGTCAGTATCATTGATGAAGGTATTAAACACCAGTGGTCCTGCTATGGACCCCTGAGGGACACCACTTGTCATGGATCTCCATCTGGACTTGAAGCCATTGACCAGTACTCTTTGAATACAACCATCCAAGCAGTTTCTTATCCACTGAACAGTCCATTCATCAAATCCATCTCTCTCCAATTTAGACTTGTCTTTATAGGTGACATAGAACTACTGAGCCTCGTTAAAGACTTGTGGCAAAATTATGTATGTAAAAAAGAAAAACAGGATACATTTATGATCAAACTCTTCAAGAATGAATTGCAGAATGACAACACCCAACTCAGAGTTAGGTGCAGGTATGTGGCCATGCAGGGGTGGAAGGGGGATTTTTCCTCCTAAGCCTGCACACCAGGCATCCAAGCCGGCAGACTTCTATTGAGCTATATTATTCATATGTATTGGGTTAGTATACATAGTCATGACTTTTCCAAGAAGTGAGTTGTGTTAGTAAGATTAGTTCCAAGAATTCATTAACACATATCTACTCCTCCTTGTGCATGCATTCCTCCTAGTGGTAGTGGTCAAAGAGGGTCTTTGGGGATGAAGGCAGGTTGTCTTTGTCATGTTGAACTTTTCAACTTTCCTTCTTGCATGTGCTGTTAGACTTCTGGGCATCTCTTCAAGGTTGCATCTAGTTTTAGCTGGTTCTTCTCCCTCTTATTGGACTGGTCCTTGTTATCTGGCTTAATTAGATGCAGTCACATTCTCTCCCATTCTTTCTAACTGCAGCTTTGTTAAAATTTCTTATGTAAGGGTAAGTATCCAGGCACAGGCTAGCTAGGAGCTATTGTTCAAGCTAATTCTATATTTTGCTTCTAAAACTGTGTTCAGTTCTGGGCCCCTCACCACAAGAAGGATGTTGAGGCTCTGGAGCGAGTCCAGGGAAGAGCAACAAAGCTGGTGAAGGGGCTGGAGAACGGGCCTTATGAGAAATGGCTGAGAGAGCTGGGGTTGTTTAGCCTGGAGGAGTCTCAGGGGAGACCTCATTGCTCTCTATAACTACCTGAAAGGAGGTTGTGGAGAGGAGGGTGCTGGCCTCTTCTCCCAAGAGGGAATAGCCTCAAGCTCCACTGGGGAGATTTAGGCTGGACGTTGGAAAAACATTTTTCACAGAAAGGGTCATTGGGCACTGGCAGAGGCTGCCCAGGAAGGCGGTTGATTCACCTTCCCTGGAGGTGTTTAAGGCACGTGTGGACGAGGTGCTGAGGGGCATGGTTTAGTGTTTGACAGGAATGGTTGGACTTGATGATCCGGTGGGTCTCTTCCAACCTGGTGATTCTATGATTCTACGAAAACCACAGAAACTATACATAATATTCAAAGTTATAATATGACAGTAGCTCGTAACAAGCAGTCTCTTCTTCCAAGAGGGTTAAACCCCGAACCAATTACCCTGGGGGTGGGGAGGGAGTCCGTTCGGGCTCCGCCCCCGCCGCCGGCCAATGGCCGCGCGCACCGCCTCTCGCGTCACGGCGATGGCGGAGGGGGCGGCCATGGCCTCCTCCGTGGTGCGGGCCACGGTCCGCGCCGTCAGCAAGCGCAAGATCCAGGCCACGCGCGCCGCCCTCACCCTGGTCAGTGCCGCGGGGAGAAGGGGGGAGAGGGGCAGCCAGGGTCCCGTCCCCGCGGGAGGTGCCGGGTTCCCTGCCGGCGGTGGGGCCGGGGATCGCGGCCCGTGCCCTGCGGGAGCCAAGTGCGCGTCGTGCGGGCGGTGCCGGAGCCCGCCCGGCCCTGGCGGTCTGCGGCGGGGGAAGGTCGTTAGTGGTAATTAAATGTGCCCAGGTGGCCAAGAAGGACAACGGCGTCTTGGCCTGTATCAGAAACGGCGTGACCAGCAGGTCCAGAGAGGTTATTCTCCCTCTGTACTCGGCACTGGTGAGACCGCTCCTTGAACCCTGTGTTCAGTTCTGGGCCCCTCACCACAAGAAGGATGTTGAGGCTCTGGAGCGAGTCCAGAGAAGAGCAACAAAGCTGGTGAAGGAGCTGGAGAACAAGGAGCAGCTGGGGGAACTGGGATTGTTTAATCTAGAGTTTAGGAGGCTGAGGGGAGACCTTATCGTTCTCTCTACCTAAGAAGAGGCTGCAGAAAGGCAGGTGTTGGTCTCTTCTCCCAGGGAACAAGTGATAGGACAAGGGGGAATGGCCCCAAGCAGTGTCAGGGGTAGTTTAGATTAGACATTCTTCACAGAAAGGGCTTATCAGGCACTGGCACAGGCTGGTCAGAGAGGTGGCTGAGTCACGACCCTGGAGTGGTTTAAAAAGTGGGTAGACAGGGTGCTTGGGGACGCGATTTAGTAGTAGGCACGCACGGTTGGAGCTGATAATCTCAAAGGTCTTTTCCAATCTAATGATTCTATGGTTCTAATGAGGAAAGGTTTTCTACTAGTAAGCTGCTTTTTGTGTTAGAAGTCTGCTAACGATAAGAATTTGTGTGACTGGTGCTTTTCCTTTTCTTGGTGTCTTAGAAACTTCTAAGTACTTGATGGAAGTTTTTGTTTGTGTTGTGTTCTTACATTTCTGCAAAAACTAGATCTGCATGAGCAGTGGATTTTATCTGCTGTAAAGCCACAGACCCCCTCCAGGTTAGTGGGAAGACACATGTAGACCATAAACAGTTCTGTGCTAAATTGACTTTTGTCTGTAATATGTATGTGACAAAAGTTTTACAAGTTCTGTTGTGGTAGTGATTTTGTGAGGGGAAGAGGGAAACAAAACCTCCCAACACAGAGGACTTGAGAGTTTCTGAGCTACCTGCTGGCTGGGTGGGTGAGGAGGGTAGCAAAGAGATACCGTGTTCTTTGTGAATTAGATTCAGTAATCATCTGTTTTACAGCAGTGTGCAAACCTTCAGATCTGACATGTTAATACTGACAGGTGGTGGGTGCCTAAGGTGGAGACAAATATGTGCTGAGAAAACTTGAGTGTACAGAGTTAGAATGAAATCTTTAAAGCACAACTGAGTACATTGCACCTTTTGTTATGTGTGAGCACTCACTGCAAGTAGACCAAAGAAAACCTCATTTCGAATTGATGTACATGTTTTTATTTTTCAGACTCCATCAGCTGTTCAGAAGATAAAACAGCTTCTTAAAGATAAACCTGAGCATGTAAGTATAAACAGGGCCAGACTGTAGATTGTGCTGAAGTATTAGCACAGCTCATGGTTGTGAAACATTTCTGCCTGACTTGGAAGTTTGAAGTAAACGCTGAGATGTTCAGAGATGCTGGCATCTTTTTTTTTCTAGAGGGCAATACGTAAGCCTGTTTATATGTCAAGCTTGATTTCTGTATAAAAGGAAATAACTGCCTAATGACATTCCACTGAGGGAATTAATAAAATTTTTTTGACGTTAATAAAGTTGAAAATTTTAAGATTCAAAATATTTTTGAGCTATATTCTACTAAAACCTATTAGTATGTTATAGTGGCAAGTTCTGGTATAGAAAGAGATCTTCAGCTTTTGATGCTAACACAATATTAATTCAGTTCTTGTAGATGTTCTCATTGTGAAGTATAAAATGATAAAACTTAGATCCATACCCATTGGAAAGCATTTAATTCTTAGGAAATTTGCCAGATTTTTTAATTTTTAAGTAATTGGCATTTCTCTAAATTACTAAATGAAATTATCATATTATCTTCCTTGGGAAAAATACACACAGTCTTGTTTCCCAGCCTTTATAAAAAATAAGCATTAGATTTGGCTCTTTACCGTATGTATTATTTCAAGAATAATGTTTCCTCTTTAACTTTGTGTGAGATCCATTGTTCCTTTTGCTTCCTGTACATCTGCAACTAACTAGACTCTTTGTTCTAATGTTTTAAACCATCCTAAGGAAGCCCTAAGCCTACAGCCTAGCTGGTCGGTCATCCCCCTGCTATGAATGGAGTTTGTGTTCTCCAGTCCATTATTTGTAGCAATTCCTGTAGAGAAAGGTATTTAGTCTGGAAAGATCAGATGCTGTTTGTCTGAGATCCCGCTTCTTGACAAATGTTATGTTTTGATATGTTTTTATTGTAACATTGGTTACAGAGATAGTATAATATTCCTCTTCAATTATGAAGCATTGATATGTGGAAAGTAGTACAGAGAGTCTTGAAAGATGGTTGTACACAAGTAGTTTTCTGTTTCTTTAAAACCTTTTTTCAGTTCTTTACTTTGACAGATGCTCTTTTTGTCAAATTTGTTAGATACTGTGAATGTTACAAACATTGACGAGGTTAGCTTTTAAGGTCAGTGAAAACAGTAAGCAAATAAACAGGGGGATTGCTCTTTAAGTGAGACTGGCAATACAGGAAAGGAAGAAATCAAAGTACTTTTTTCAAAACATTGGTTTGAAGTAAGTTCTCTGATATCATTTACAAGAGTTTGCTGAAACTCTAATAGCTGCCCGTGTCTTGGCCTCATAATTAGTCTACTGTCAATTTTAAGCGAGAGAGCCTGGATTAGTATCTGAGCAAGTTTTAATTTGAAGTCACAAAAATATCTGCCATTGAAACTTTACTATACTTATGAGACCAGGCACCTACAGAAGTGCCAGCAGTTTATTACTTCAAAGCTTTAACATACTTTAGGGCTTTATCCACCGTAGCAAACATATGATGTTTGCTTTTACCTTGACGCTCTATTTTGAAAAAAAAATAAGTAACTGCTTAATCCATTAAGCTAATTCACTTCTGCTTTGAGGTAGTGGAGATTAATAATAGCCAGTGTTCTGTTGTTCTGTATATTTTTTTATTGTTCTGTTCCAGAGTAGGTTTTATAAAAGTCATGAATGTGTTGGTGTGGATTTTTTTTCAGGTAGGTGTGAAAGTAGGTGTTCGTACAAGAGGATGCAATGGACTGTCTTACACATTAGAATATACAAAATCAAAAGGAGACTCTGATGAAGAAGTAGTTCAAGATGGTGAGTTTCTGATGCAACAGAGCAAACTTCTTTGGTGGTGGGGAAAAATAACCTGTTACAGGTTTGCTAAAGTACAGGTTAGAACATACTTGAAGTAACAGGTTGTAGCAAGAGGTCCTACTTTCCTGTTATAAGAACTGTTTTCACTTAGTTTCTGTTTTTAAGTAGCCAGTTAGTTAAAATCTGCAGCTTTGCAGTCTCTGGGTCTGAGACTACCCATGTCTTTGGAGGTGCCTCATAGCAGTTACTTTTATCAGCATACCTAAACCACAACTTGGCAGAGTAAAGATTTTGTGTGCAAGGGGTTTTCTCCATTATCATCTCTAACTATTCATATTCTTCTTTGATTCATAATTTGTTTTTAACCTTTACATAGCTTGGTAGCAAGAGGTTCTAAGGCTACTTTAGAAGTTGTTTTGAAGTTGGAGTTTAAGGTTTCAGACTGATAATTTCAGTGAGTATCCCATGATGGGTCTGTTCTTAAAAGTTCCTGTTGTGGTTTAAACACAAGTAATCTCCTCACAGCCACCCACACACTCCCCTCTGGTGGGACAGTGAGACAATGGGAAGGGTATAAAAGTGGTAAAACTCATGGATTGAGATAAAGATGTCTTAATGAGTAAAGGAATAGCTGGGCATGCAAGCAAAGGAAAACAAGGAATTCATTCACTGCTTCCTATTGGCTAGCAAATTTTCGGCCGTCACCAGGA
This sequence comes from Clamator glandarius, assembly GCA_033459285.1. Taxonomy (NCBI): domain Eukaryota; kingdom Metazoa; phylum Chordata; class Aves; order Cuculiformes; family Cuculidae; genus Clamator; species Clamator glandarius. Next base: position 301,935 of record JAUNZM010000437.1, on the reverse strand, counting down.
AAGCCAGGCTGCATCACATGTAACAGTTATTTGGGAAGACAGACGCCATCACTCCAAGTACCCTTTCCTTCTTCTCCAAGCTTTATATTCTGAGAATAATGTCATATGATGCGTAATATCCCTTTAGTCAGTTGGGGTCAGCTGTCCTGGCTGTGTCCCCTCCTGGCTTCTTGCGCACCCCAAGCCTTCTAGCTGGTGGGGCGATATTAGAAGCAGTAAAGCTCTGCTCACCAGTAACTAAAATATCTCTGTCTTATCAACACTATTTCCAGCACAAATCCAAAACATAGGCCCATACTAGCTGCTGTGAAGAAATGTAACTACCCCAGCCAAACCCAGCGCAGTTCTATACATTTTTCCTTTTTTTTTTTTGTTTTTTTTGTTTTTTTGTTTTTTTAATTCTGGCAGTGGTCTTTTTATCAAATATGGATTTTTACATAAGCGAAATAGTGTTTGGTTTCTGTTCTTTTTCTAAAAGTTCCTGAAATTCCTCCTGTGGGGTTGATTGTCAGGGGTTTGTTTAGGTGATACTGAACTCAATTATATTATGTTCAGGAGTATTACTTTTAATTTGGTGGCAAAGTAAGAGATTTAAATGCAAGTGGGATATAACAAATATTTTCCTATAGAAGCTATGCTGCTAGGCAGAGCCTATCTCCCAGGTGTCTTCAAAATACCTATGACCAACTCATAATTTTTACTTTCTTAAACAGATTTAGTGGGAGCTTCAGCATATTACTAAACTGAGCCAGGCTTCAGCATATTACTAAATTGAGATAAGAACTGCCACCTAATTCTTGATTTCAAATTCAGCTGACTTCTGGGGTCACCTGTTCTGCCTGACTCAGAGCTGCTCTAGCTTTACAGGGCTGAAAACAAATTTTATAGACAGCGCTTTCTAGTTTGAATCTTAAGGAAAAGAAAAGCAGTTTCCCTCAGTCAGGTCAGAGACTTTAAGTTCCAAAGCCAAGCCACATTTCTAGTGTGCCTGTGTGCTTCCTGTTTTGTTTTGGTTGCTTCTAAACAAATTCCAGTGAAGGCTCTGACTTTTATATAGCTTTATGCTCCATGAGCTGGTGGCTTTGGATCTCAGCGCAAATTTTCTGGCTTTTAGGTAGTAAGTGACTGTTTCAGGGGTCAGATCCATGAACTCCTTTATTAGGTTTTGCTATCACTGTCAGTTACTCCAAATTGATCCAAAAAATGTGTATATTCAACTTAGTTGAAGTTCAAGTTTGAGTTGTGTGAGTAGTGTTTTATCTCAGTGTGTACTAAAATGAAACAGCTTTCCAGCAGTCTCTCATAACTTAATGAGTTCTTGTTGCTGTTTACTGATTTGATTTTAGATTTTTATTATTTCCTAGTCTGTAGACAGCTAAAGCACCCTTATGTCAGATTTGCAGTTTTAACATTCATCCTAAGATGAACTACTAATTCTTAATCCTTAAAAGCTGTGATGTCTTTGAAAGTTCATATATTTGCCTTATTATAGGATTCGTTATTGCTAATAGTTAATGTAGACTTAATAGTTTCAGCAGAGCAAAATATAATCATTTGGGGAGAGAAACGTTTGGGTTTTTTCATGATTTTTGGGGCATCTTCTTGGATGTGTAGGCTAAGAATGATTGAAAATGGGTTATTGACTGGAAGTTAAGTATTGAAGCTGAGATTCATTCTCAAGGTCTACAGCTTATTTCCCTGCATATCGTGGCTTTAATCACTACCCTACCCTTGTTCAAAAAATACGTACATTCATGTGCACACACGAATAACAGTGCTAAACTGTTGCTAAAGTTTTGTAGGTAGAGTGAAAACGGTGGTGTAAGTGCCCTATGTTAGGCCAGGGAAACCAAGTTATACTGGTAGTTTTCATATTTAGCTTCCATTTTTTGTCACTGATTGAGAGAATTTTCAAGTGAATGATGATTTTTCTGTATGTAACTGGTTTGGTTTTTTTTTTTATTGTTGTCTTTAAGGGGTTAGAGTGTTTATTGAGAAGAAGGCACAGCTGACGCTTCTGGGAACTGAAATGGACTATGTAGAAGACAAACTGTCTAGTGAATTTGTCTTCAATAATCCAAACATCAAAGGAACATGTGGCTGTGGAGAAAGCTTTAACATCTGATATCTCAGGACTACTTTGACTTTGAACAGCCCAAAACACTTACTGTTATGGCTTTTGGAAGTAAATGCATTCTCTTCTGGTTTGTGGGCTGCATAAAGTGTGGATACCATTAGGAAAAATAAGGAGAAGTTACTTTCAAAATGTAAATTGTGTGTTAAATTCCACCACTGATGTAGATTATCTGTAATTTGTGATGAGTTGGGATCCAAAAGGTAAGAACAGCAAGTATTATAGTAACAGCTCTGTACTTTCACAAGCCAAGGTAATAAAATCTCAATGTTCCTTTCCTTTGTTATTTTCTTTGTCCACTCTATTCACACTTGTCCATCCAAAAGCCATTTGAAAGAAAATATTGCCTATGTGTTTTGCTGTGATTTGTGGGGATGGGGATACAAACACCAGCCATTTAAATGTGTGTGTTTGTGAAGATTTATGTACACAGGTAAACAGTCCTCAGCTTCAGAATTCACTGTGATTATGTAGATGCTTCCTTTTGATTTTATAGTTTTCTGGTGTTTTCATCTTCATATGTGTAGGTTTTCTGATGGTTTCTTTTCCTATAAGTCCAGGAAAGTCCAAAAAAGAAGTTCTTGTATTAATACAGTGGTAGGCTGCCACAGCACTGCTTATAGAAGTACTTCAACTGAGTACTTGTCAGCCTTATGAGGAACAGCTGAGAGACCTGGGGCTGTTTAGCCTGGAGAAGAGGAGGCTGAGAGGAGACCTCATTGCTCTCTACAACTACCTGAGGGGAGGTTGTAGAGAGGAGGGTGCTGGCCTCTTCTCCCAAGTGACAGGGGACAAGACAAGAGGGAATGGCCACAAGCTTTGCCAGGGGAGGTTTAGGCTGGACATTAGGAAGACATTTTCACAGAAAGGGTCATTGGGCTCTGGAACAGGCTGCCCGGGGAGGTGGTTGATTCACCTTCCCTGGAGGTGTTTAAGGCACGGGTGGATGAGGTGCTAAGGGGCATAGTTTAGTGTTTGATAGGAATGGTTGGACTTGATGATCCAGTGGGTCTCTTCTAACCTGGTTATTCTGTGATGGGCTAACCCAATTTTAATTCATTTCCTTTTCTTGTTGAAGGCGCAGTCTCTGCTGTACTTAGAAAGTAACGTTGAAAAACACGAAATATGCAGGCACTGGAGTAATAAAGTGGGATACACGCAGGCCTTCTTTCTCACATTTCTGTTGTTTCTTGACTTAAATTGCAAAGTTGGTAAAACTGCCTCTAGATTGTTCTTCCCATGTTCACAGAATGTGCTATCTGTGCACCAAAAGCTATGAAAAGTTTTTCTGAGAGGGAATCCCACACTTCTCTGTTTTTTTTCAGACATGTCTGCCATTAGTTTTATTACAGCTTGAACTCTGTTTTGTAGGTATGTTGCTATTAGGGATTTTCAGCAAAGCTTATGGTAACACCTGTCGTGAGGTTAGCTTGGGAACAGGAGAATGTGCATTTAAAATTCTAAAAATCTAGTATTTCATCATTACTTTAAATCGCTCTACACAGTAATTAAAACACTATTTTTAGAAGAGGCCTAGGTTTTTTTAGAATTTAAACTTACTTTCTCCTAATCAGAATTTTGCTTTTATAAACCAATGCTTTTCAAGCATATTAAGCCTTCAGCACTTCTGCTGGTGCTCAGGCAGATGTGCAAAATGTGCAAATGTCTCTCCAGGCCTTCCCAAAAGCTGGCATGAGAGAAGTGCTGTTCCATCATTTCATCTCTGTTCCCCTGATTGTCCAAAGATGACATTGTGCAGCTAAGCTGCTCACTTGTGCAGAAGAGAAATTAACATGTCTGCCTGGGTCAGTAATCAGAACAGCTGGCAAGAAGATTATGGGACAACTGGGACTGGGGTCTTGCAGTCGAGAGCAGGAGGTTGTTGAGATGGGAGAGAACTGAGAGCATTAAGTATGGGTGTTGAAACTTGTAAGGTCACATTGATCTGGACAGTTGCACCCACATGTCTGTGAAAAATTTTGAAGTTTCCCAAATGGAAAAAACAAAATAAATCCAGATCTGTTTTCTGTAGTAGACAGGAACAGAATGTCAAATTTTCACACCTATAGCTTAATACTCAAATCTTCAATTTTGGTTGTATACTATATCACCTTTGGATGTAATAACCCTAGTTCCTTCAGCAGTCAAGTGTTGTATGCAGTTACTTTTTATTGTAATTCAAGAATTGCTGATAATATACTGGCTGGGTGCATTTGTAGTGCCATAATTATTTAAATCTTGCCAAACAAGCAAAAAAATGCAATTAATGTGATATATCTGTATTAATATGTCTAAAACTCAAAGCTAAGGGCGTTTCTTCAGACAGTGTTTCTCTGCTTCTTGCAAGAGGCGAAGACTTTGAATGTGGTAGCAGTCACGATTGTTAAAGTGCTAGTACTTACTCATTTAACTTGTTTTGGTGTGTTTGGGGATAGGGGAATTGGTTTGGGGTTTTTTAGACCTGTGGCAAGCATAGGAATCCTTTATATGTGTTTTGTGACTATGCCTTGGATGAAAGTTTGCATTTTCATGCTAACATGAAATAATCCTCAAAATTTCAATTTATGAAGACACCTTAGGCACAATGTGTTAAACTTATGTTAAACTGCTGTTTACAGTTGCATAGGAACATAGTTTTGTTGATTGGTTCATTATAATTTTGTGCAATATTGTATGTAGAGTTCTCAATTATAGTAATAAATATTGCTTATTGGTAAATACGAAATTTTCCTATCCTGAATGAGTCTGTTTACAATAATAAACAATCTTAGGGCAGGAGGAGAAGAGGTTTATATGCTGGGATTACAAAGTAGATACAATGTTACTGTTACCTAAGTTAATATTTCTAAGAAATAGTAAACATTTCCAAATATTAATGGCATTTCACTGGCTTAGAAACATGGTAAAAAAAATATTAACTCTCTACAGGAAGATATTTACACATACTGGAACATGGGCTGCTAATACATAGACTTGTATTAAACCTCACATCTTGCCATTCTCAGGGTAAAAATTCTAACAGGCAAGCAGATTTTTTTTTGGAGGCTTCTACATGCTAAAAAGTCACTGTGGTATGTTTTAATACAGGATGGAAGTGTGGATCTGCTGGAGAGTCGGGAGGCTCTGCAAAGGGATCTGAACAGGCTGGACTGCTGGGCAGAGTCCAATGGCAGGAGGTTTAACAAGGCCAAATGCCAGGTCCTGCACTTGGGGCACAACAACCCTGTGCAGAGCTACAGACTAGGAGACGTCTGCCTAGAAAGCTGCCTGGAGGAGAAGGACCTGGGGGTGTTGGTTGACAGCCGACTGAACATGAGCCAGCAGTGTGCCCAGGTGGCCAAGAAGGCCAATGGCATCTTGGCTTGGATCAGAAATGGCGTGACGAGCAGGTCCAGGGAGGTTATTCTCCCTCTGTACTTGGCACTGGTGAGACCTTGAATCCTGTGTTCAGTTCTGGGCCCCTCACCACAAGAAGGATGTTGAGGCTCTGGAGCGAGTCCAGAGAAGAGCAACAAAGCTGGTGAAGGGGCTGGAGAACAGGCCTTATGAGGAGCGGCTGAGGGAGCTGGAGTTGTTTATCCTGGAGAAGAGGAGGCTGAGGGGAGACCTCATTGCTCTCTCTAAGTACCTGAGAGGAGGTTGTAGAGAGGAGGGTGCTGGCCTCTTCTCCCAGGTGACAGGGGACAGGACAAGAGGGAATGGCCTCAAGCTCTGCCAGGGGAGATTTAGGCTGGACATCAGGAAAAAAATTTCACAGAAAAGGTCATTGGGCACTGGAACAGGCTGCCCAGGGAAGTGGTTGATTCACCTTCCCTGGAGGTGTTTAAGACACAGGTGGATGAGGTGCTGAGGGGCATGGTTTAGTGTTTGATAGGAATGGTTGGACTCAATGATCCGGTGGGTCTCTTCCAACCTGGTTATTCTATGATTCTATAATTATTTTGATCAAAGTAACTGTTCACATAAAAGGCTTTGAATCATTTGAGGCAGTGTGAGGGGAAGAATCAGTGGGCATTCCTAGCTGCTTAACTTCAGCGTGGTGTGATAGGATCAATACCCCCTAGTGTGCTATCTTGAAGACACACTTTGGGTTGTCTTGTGGATACAGGCTTTCCACCTCTAAAGCTAAGTTTCCTTTTCCTGTTATGTGAAGATTTAGAATTATAGAGGATGAAGTAATGAATTTTGGATAAAAGTTAGAAATTATTGATACAGTTACATATTCATGATGCTGGAGAGAGAGGGGTATCCTTCAGACAGCCTGGAGCCTGGCAAGGCAGCAGTTACCTTTCTGCTGGAAGTCTGAGAGCTTGTAAAAAAAGCCTTGCTTGAACCAGCAAGTCTGTGCTCAAGAACCACCCCTTTTCATAGCTCTTTTTGAAAGATCAAGAAGAGCAACTTGCTCACTAAAACAGTGAGCAGTTCATCCTGGTGATGGGACGAAATGAATTTGGACTCCAAAATAAAAAATGAGATATGTTTGGTGGGACTGTGAAATTGAAACTTTTTTTTTTTTTAGTTAAATCCTATCTGCCATAGGTTGCTTCTGTTGTTTGGGTTTTTAGTTGTAATTATGATCCTCCCCATTTATTTTAAATCAGGGCCCTCACTAGTGGAAAAATTCTCCCAACTGTACCACTATTGTGCTTACACTGGATGCCTGGCTGGTTTATAAGATAAAACTTTCATGATGCTAAAATTTTGCAGTCTCCTCTGATAGAGAATTCCACAGTTGTCTGGTGTGGCAGAGTGTGCACCTCTGTATTTGTATCAAAAGAACCCTCAAAAGAGTGTTTGAAAAATTACTTCTTGTCAGTCACAGCTTTTTCTCCAGACAGGAACCTGCCAGGCAGTGAGCAGTTTTGTTCTTTACTTCTAACACACCTGAGATCATAGAATGGTTTCAGTTGGAAGGGGTCTTAAAGATCACGTAGTTCCAGCCCCCCTGCCATGGGCAGGGACATCTCCCACCAGCCCAGGCTGCCCAAGGCCCCATCCAACCTGGCCTTGAACACCCCCAGGGATGGGGCAGCCACAGCTTCCCGGGGCAGCCTGTGCCAGCGCCTCATCACCCTCATGGTGAAGAAATTCTCCCTAATGTCTAGACTAAAAGATACACTGCTCCAAAACGGTGATAAAAAAATGCACAATGTTAGTGCAGTTCCATGTGGTTTGGGTTTAAGCGGCATTTGAATAGCACGCTTTGTATGCGACATCTGGCATCTTTCTTAAAAGAGAGACACGAGAGGGAAGATGAACAGCTGGATTTCAGGGAGGTCCTTGTGGTCACCATCCAGGGAGTGATGTGGCTGTCTGTGTCTCAGCAGGGCAGCAGTGGCGCCCAGGCAAGGTCTTCACCCCCTGCTCCCCTGCACAGGCGTGGCTCGAAATGCCAGCTCTTTGGCACAGATACCTGATGACACTGGATGGCAGCATGTCTCTGGGCAACACATCGCATTAGGCGAATTGCCTCTCCCTGTATCCATGTTCCAAGTTTACTAATACATTTCCTGAGTACTAGAGCACTTCTGCTTATACTGATGAAAGCTCTGTTAGGCTGAACTTTTTCTTGCGTTCTGTTCTGTGCTTTTTACCTGTTCCCAACAGAAGACAGATGACTGCGGAAATGCAAAATGCCAAATCACTCCACACAGATCACTGACGCAATGCAAAGCAGAGGAGCAGAGCAGAGATTTCTGACCTGCGGTGGCTATTGAAGCAATGTATTTTTCATCTGTCCTCCCTGGTTGGCTAATGTTCCTCACTGACGTGTCGAGCTCCAAATTATTGCAGATTTGTATCTGACGATTTCTTTGAAATCTAGGGTGACACAAGTTCTTTGCTGGGATGGTACAGTCCAGCAGGACAAAGAATCTCATGGAACGGTAGCATCTCTGCTCACAACAGAAATACTGTCATTGCCACACCTTGCTTATCTGGCTTTTTTACTGATAGCATAATTATTTTATCACAAAGGATTTTAATGAAAAATACCTTCAGTAGCTTACTGTATTGAAGTCCAGACAGCAAGAAAGAGTTCCCTTCAATAGCTCATGAAACGAGACAGCCTTCAGCCTTCAAAAATTTGAAATAACCTAACTAGCAGAACTCTGTTCAAACAGAGGATTTGCAACTAGTCACTCCTCTTTTCAACCAAATGTTTTAATCATAATTTTTTCACAGTGAGTCATTCACATTGGCCTTTCATTCCTCATTGCAGTAGTCCTCCTGATTAAATACTAGATAGTGAAACTGCTTAAATTACATCACTTTGCTCTTAATTATATTATTTCCTTCACATAGGAAGCTTTAATGCAAGCAAGTATTCAAATAAGGAGAAAAGGCAAGGTAGTAATGAGTGTAATGTTGGGGGATCTTACAAAGCACACAGGAACCAGTCCTGCCTGTCAATCTTAATTTTCACAAGAGATTTGCAGAGTGCAGTCCTCCAATTTGCAAGTGAGACCTAGCTGAAGTGTTCTGTCAACGTTTATTTCTCAGGAAATCTAAAGAATTCCTCCCCCAAATAAGTGAATAAAAAACCTGATACTTGGTTTTAAAAATTATAATGTAAAACTGCTGTTTGGAAACTTCCTTGAGAAGAGAAATCACATTAATTGTCCTTGAGATACATCTTCTGAATTTCTGCCTTTACTGTTTGAGCTATGAACTGACATTCAACCAAATCTGAACTGGCTTAAGTGGTTTTATGAAGTTCCTTTGTATTCGTCTGCTCTATTTTAGTGTTTGATAGGAATGGTTGGACTCAACGATCCGGTGGGTCTCTTCCAACCTGGTTATTCTATGATTCTGTGATTTGAGGTTGCTGCTCCTGTGGCAGATTTATGAAAGAAGTGCATAGGCTTCAGCTGTTAAGGGTGTGTCTCCATTAATATATTGCGCTGGGCACTTGGTTACTCCAGCCTGTCCACTCTTGCTGAAATGTGGGAAAACAGTCATAGGTAGTTATATAGTGAGTGTGGTTTGCTTAGACTACCCTGCCAAGAAGAACTAGAAATTATTGGCCCACTTCTTAGGGAGCATAAAATACCTGCTGCAAGGTTATTGTAAGTTGCCTCCCATAATATTCTTCTCATGAAGAACTTCTGGTTTCTACAAATAATTAAATACATTAAAATGCTCTTGCAACTTTAAACCCTAAGGCTGTTAAACATGCAACGTGGATCTTTGGCATTGTCGTTTGATGGACATGGCCCACTGCAGAACTGTGAAGCAGTATAAAAAGACTCCGAAAAAATGGTTTTGAACTCCAGGTTTGGCTGCTTTCTAACAAAACTATTTATGTTCGATCTACATGCTTGCTATCCTGCTACTCACTGGAGTTTGTGCTTCCAGGCTGTACTTAAACTGGTTATACTAGCCCTGTGTTATAATTAGACCCATATGTTGCAATAAAGAAGCTTTTGCATGTGCACAGTTTATTATGAATCGGAAAAATATTTAGTGGAAAACAGACTCTAGTGGAATCTGCCAGCACTGAATTTTGCATTGAGGGTGCTTTGGTGCCCTGCAAAGGCTGTGACATTTTGTCTGCTCTGTTTGATACCTGCCAGCTCAAGAAGCTTCCTTTGTAGTCAGCCACAGTTTAAAGCAAGTTCACCAAAGACTGTGGTACTTCTAACTTGAGGAATTGTTCTTTCATGCAGAAGATGCGAGGAAAGTGAAAAAGGTAGAAAATCAGGTTGGTTTTTTTTTCACCTAAGGTAAAATATTTGTTAAAATGTTTAGCCACATATATACAAAATTTATGTTCAACACCTGAAGTACTGTATCTGTCTTCGTGCCAACCTGAGTTGCCATTTACTGATGTTCGTTTTCACAGCCCAGAGACTCCAAGAGCTACCCAGTGACTGACACCATCCCTCCCCTCTGCTATACCTGCCGAACCAGAGCTAGGGACTGCAATCCCAAAGCTGGGGTTTTCCCCTTCCTTTTGGCTGTGATGGAAGAACCAAGCCTCCTCCTTCGCACCTTCTGGGGAGCCAAGCAGAGAAAAGGCTGCGCAGGGCAGCCAAGGCTTTGCAGGTTGCTTGGGAAACCTACCAAGTGAGCTTAGAAGGCACTGGTGTGCCTTGGCAAAATGTAAGCAAAGGACAGTAAAATGCTGCTCTACCAGGATATGCAGGCAGTAAGCAAGCAAGGGATTTGTCTGAAGCAGGAAAAAGGAAACCAGGGGAAAAAATAATTATGTTAAGTAACGAAAATTTAGTGTTTAAGGATGATCTTGCTGCTGAAATCTCCTGGCCTGGCAATCGTCTTACAAGGAAAGTGAGAAATCTTGTGATTTTTGAGAAAGTTTTAAACTGTGAGAGGCAAAGTACTGTGATGCCTAGTAAAGAAGCATCATGGTTAATTCATCAAACACTGTCTGACTCCCTCTTGGATATTTGTGTTTTTTCTCAATCATCTTTCCTGCTTTAAATCTTGTTTCTCTGTCATTTTCACATTCTTTAATTACTTCCCTTCTTTCAGCACAGTGCATGGAGGCACAATGGGTGAAAATGGGAAAGAGAAACTGCCAGAACACACAGAGCAGAAGAAATAGTCATTCTCTTCCAGCTTGAAATTGAGTACTGCAAGAGTGTAAAAGCAGCTTCTAGGTTTTCTGTGTTATCTACTTTCTTTTGCCTCTATTTTTTTCATGGTCTGATCAGCTAGTTAGCAATTTTTCATTCATTCAAAGTTCTCTTTGGTGTGTGTAGTGGAACTGTCGCTTGGAAGATCAGTAAGAGGCAGGTATTTGATTTTTCTTTGTCATTTAGATTAAGTGTCCTTAAACAGTTTTTTACATTAATGAAAACAGCTCACTTACTTTCTTTCATAAACATTTTACAATAAACCAAAAGCTACTGCAATCCCAACAACAGGTATTATGCTTGGACTAGTTTCTAGTCTATGCAACGCTGCTCCTGTATAGAAATCTCACTTTCTCATCTTCAGTAAAATAAAACATATGTGGTTTTGGATTCAGTACTTACTAGTATAGGACAGCAAACAACTAGTACATCCTTCTTGTGGTTTGTGCACTGTCTTTGCAATTTTCTAGTAAGATTCGCTGGCACTGGCTGTGGGATATAAGATAAGGAGAGGTATATGCAATGTTAGAGCTTCCTTAGGCTCACTTTCTTCCTCCCAGTGATCTGTTTTATAAATGTATCCTTACACGACCCTCCAGATAAAATAAACTTTTAAACCAGTTTTGGACAATTTTATTATTCAAGGCTTGATGTGGAAAATTAGAGATTTTTCTCATGGAACAGCTGACATTTAGGATATATTATAAACATTATAAAAGATCTGCATAATGTTATAAATCAGTCCAAAGGGAATATATTCTGTCATTATTGTGGAGTGCTAGGTTCATCATCTTTTATCTGGTCATTTTGCTTTTATCACCATACCTGGCCCATGACCTATTTTTATACTATGTTTAGACTGTAAAATATTTGTGGCAAGGGTGATTTGTTTGTATTGTATGAAGATCAATGGCTACAAAGCTGTGACTCTTATCAAAACTTCTAACCTTTAATAATAGTAATAATAATACTAACAACAATAGAAAACTTTGTAGTCATCCATAGAATTTGTATTTACAGTCCTGTGCTATTAATGTGAAAAATGTCCTATATTCATTCAGATATCAGAACTGCTGTCATCCCTCACAAATATTAAAAATGAAAAGGAAAAGTAGCCATCACTTTTGGAGTAGGCATACAGCTCTCTCTTCTTTCATACAGTCAGCAGTAAGATCTAACAATTGGGATGCTGCAGCATGCGACAGACACATCTTCCTTCCTAATGAGTCTGTTAGTAGTAATTGTTCACAAACAAATGTTGCAAAGGAAAATGCTCAATTACTGAGAACAAGAATAAGAATCTCAGATAATTTCATATTTTAAGATGTCAAACAACTGTCTGAATCAAAGTGAAAAATATCTGTTGCTGGAGGGCACAAAAAAAGCTCATGTTTGTGACCCATTGCAAAAACATACTCTCTTCTGTATTTTTGATCAAAAATTTCCTGCATGTGCCTGTTTATTTGATCCAAGTCGAATGTTTCAGTGGAGATATTATGGGGAGATATTATGCAAGATACGTTTCAGGAAAGGGAAAAGGCTCCAGCCAGCATTGGAGTCTTCCTCCATTTCTGTGTTACAGGGTTCTGTCAATGACCAGTCTGAACTGATCATTATTTATGGGTGTCTCAGAGTAGCAAAAACGGCATTAGGCAGGAACAACAGAACAAAAATTAAAAGAAGGAAAATAATTGAGATTTCAGAGGCAGGTCCTGAATATAAGAACTCAGATATTACAGTCAGAAATAATGGATGAATGAATATCTAGGACAGGGAAAAAGATGTTTGCCAAAGCAAATGTAAGCAAGAAGTTTGCTATGTGTTTTTACACCAAACATTTATTTTTCTGCAAGAGCCAGCAAGAAATATCAAAAACCTACATGAAATCATTACAGGCATTTGAGAACTCTGTCAGATCCATAATGTGTTATGTCTGGCTCTTGTGCACAGAGGAAGTTAATTCCTACAAGTCTGTTACTTGCTCCTGAGATGGAATTGAGTGAGAAACTTGGCTCGGATTTCTATGGGAGCTGGATTCATATAAATAATTTTCTCCTCATTTGAGCAAAGCACTGGGTTCTCAAAAGAATGGCACCTTGTTTTTTTTTAACTCTACATCTACTCTGAAGCGCATTGACAGGCTTTTTTATGCATCTGCTAGAGCTAAAGTTTTGCATGCACTGTGACTATTCTGTGTGGAGAAGATACCGCACCGAAGTATCTTTGATGCCACCCACACAGCAGAAGGGAGAATCCGTGCCAAAGCAACTTTCTATACTTTTCCCCTCCTCCCCACCTTCATGACTTCAAGGTAGTTTAGGCCTTCCTATCTATTTTTCACATACTACTCCGTGTGTTTGTTTGAGGCCGTGTGCACAGGCTCAGCTAAGAGAAACACCAATTAATGGCTCTGAGTGGCCTTCCTATATAACTGGTTAAAATTAGAACAGTTTTAATAGCTTCTGGATTATCAAATACAATTTCAAATCTCCAAGAAACAGATTGGTGGATGGTTTTTTCTCCACTGTTACAATACTTCTGGATAGGTGAGTCTGCACCTGAAGGCTGCCATAGCATCCAGTTCTTTATGGCCCTCAAGAAGTCGACGACTCTTTAAGCAGCTCATTTCAATTGTTTCTCATACTGTCTCTGCTAAGGTCTTCCTTAGCAGAGAAGACCAACAGAGTCTTCTCTGCCAACAATGACAAAATCTATCCCTAGATGACCAAGGAGGCTTTAACACAGGAACAGAATGAATCAAGCTGAAATAAGATCTTTTGTTTTTACTTCAAATAGCAGGTGAAATACCGGCAGCATCAGTACAAACCCGTCTTTTCTGATCTGCCAGAGTGTGTGGCTGTTAAGTGTTGACATCTAGTCATTTTTTTTGACATAGTGACTGAAACCGGCAATAGGAGCGCCAAAACATGATGATGACATATGAATTATTTTCCCTCTTGACTTTGTAATCAGTAAAAATATCTCTGCTCATCTCAGTGGAAGAAGGACAAGGCCTATTTAAATAAAAAACAAACAAACAAAAAAGAAGGTATTTATCAGTGTGGATACCTCACTGCAAGATCTGGGTCCTGAACATCAGTTTAAATTACAGTACATAGAGGTCAATGTTCTGCTTTATTACAGTGCACTCCCTTATTCTAGAGAAAATTGCATTCATGTTAACATAACACATTTTTTTTTGCCAGTGTCAGAAATACCAGAAGTGATCTGAGGGGACAGCAATGGGAATTGTATAAAGGCACTGTTAAGAGGAAAATGTTGTTCCAAAATATTTTTTAAATAAACAAATTACAGTCCTTTCAAGACACTAGAGAAAAAGCTCAGGAGACACACAATGTCCTCTCTTTGCTTTTTAAGAGTTCACTCATTTTCTGTGTTTATCCTGCATGCCCTGTCCTTCTTCATGAATTTAAATGGGGATGACTACAATTCAGCAGAGAAAGCAAATGAAACTGTAAGTGCTGTAGGCAATTAAAAAGTCATCATTATTTTAATTTATTCTTCAGACTGTAGTAGTAGCTTTAAATTGAGCCTGGAGCATAACATCCTTGTGCAGTACACACACAGGAAAACAACATGACTCTAAGAAATGTTTTACTGTTCTTCAGATGTGGAGCAGTTGGATGAAAACATAAGCCTTCAGACAAAAAAAATGTACATGCATTACTTTGTCTCTGCTGGAACATGGTAAGCTGATGTTTATATAAAGTGGTATGTCATTTTTCTGTTTAATGTAATTCCCAGCCCAGAAAGCTTGGCTCAGTTAACTGCTACCTGAGAAATCCCTGAATCAGGTATGCCCCTGAGAATAGGCCTGTTCTAGGTTAATCAGACCACTTAGCTGACCAGGTCCTGTCCCTCCCAGATTAAGGAACTCAAGTCTGTTCTTCCTCCTCTCTAATCTTTTTATTTCTCTCTCTTCTTATTTTTGTGTATCAATCTCTTTCTATATTATTCTCCATTGTACCCTCTTTCCCTTGTTTTCTTTAATCACTTTTTCTCTCAGAGTCAACTCTTGCCAGTCATGAAGCAGTGTTTGCTTCCAAATGCCCAGGGAATAGCCCCTCTTTCAGTTTGTTTCGTTTCAGGAGTAAATTTCCCTGTTGTACTGTCCCCTCCTCTTCCATTCTGCTTGAACTATCAGACTCTCCTGTGTTGTGACAGGACTCCCTCCTTCTAGTTGCAAAGAAGAATACGTTGCCAAACCCACAACCCTGTCTCCCACTGCTAGGGAAATCTTTGGCTTGCCTTGGCTAATGGTTGCCATTGCTCATCACATAGTCCAGTGGTGTTGCTTTTCCGTGTGCACTGAACAGCCACAAGCATTCTCTTTAAGCTAATCAGAGGTCTCCACTGCTGGTAGCTGTCTGGCAACTGTGTTCTTTTTCTGTCTTCACCATGCAAATAAGTTATTCCCTGGAGGCACACATGACTACTAAGCAAAGCAGATGAAAACAGTCACTTCTTCAAGGGTGAGATATTAAGCACCAGATGGTGTTTATTAAGACACTAGTAATTCCTTCAGAAATCCTGCTCAGCGGGAGCTATATAAGAATTTCAGATTTACTGTAAAGCTGTAAAGCATTCTTCTCAGGTACGTAAGGGGTGTGGGAAAGAGCTGATTGAAAACCTTAGATGGGTTCTACCTTTAATTGTATCCCCAACCAGAGGCTGATAGCTGGGTGGTGAAGGATTACTGAAATGTGATCCCCATCCCCCACTCCCTGTGGGTGGTTACAGGACCAGGTGATGCTGGAGGGCATGTCTCAACCTCTTACCTGATCTGCCACCTGACCCAGGTGAGAGGTGGGGACAAAGAGTTTAAAAAAAACCCATGCACACATTTGGGACCTGTGTGGACCCACAGGACAAAGAAAACAAGTGCTACAACATGCAGAACTTTGAAGGTGGTGATTGCCTTTCATCTTTTCTATCTCCTTTGCCTCTTTCTCTCCCTTTCTTCTTTCTCTTTTATTTTTTTTCCTTGTAACAAGTGCAACTGCAGCAGGTTGTAGCATTTTTGGTTCATTTTATGGCTTGCAGTTTTGTTAAGCAAACTGTTACATGGTGTTATCAGTGTTTCCAAGCTGCAGTAACATTAACCTTTGCAGTTCCTTATCAGTGCTTCATCGCTTACAGGTCATGATTGTTTGTACCCAGTTTTTCAGGGCATGCATCTTTCTTAGTAAGATATTATTTATACCCTACTCCTGAGAGATTTGTGTCACTCTGATCCTGTGCTGGTGACTCCGAAGAGCTCACTTTAAATGGGGCATGACAACCTGCTGGCCACGCTTCTCTTGGTGCAGCCCAGGATGCAGCTGCCTTTCTGGGCTGCAAGCACACATTGTTGGTTCACATCCAGCTTTTCACCTATCAGTACCCTCATGGCTTTCTCCGCCAAGCTGCTCTCCATCACACCATCCTCCAGCCTGCATCGAAACTGAGGATTGTCCTCACCCAGATGTGGAACCTGGTACTTGGACTTGTTGAACCTCATGAGTTTCATGTGGGCCCACTTCTGCAGCTCGTCCAGGCCCCTCTGGATGATGTTACATCCTTCAGGAATGTCAACTGCAGCCCTCAGCTTGGTGTCATCTGTAAACCTGCTAAGGGTGCACTTGATTTCACTGTCTATATCATTGATGAAAATATTAAAAACCATTGGTCCCAGTATGGACCCCCGAGGGACGCCACTCATTGCTGATCTCCATTTGGACACCGAGTTGTTGATTGCTACCCTTTGGATGTGACAATCCAACCAATTCCTTACCCACTGAACAGCTCACCCAACAAACTAGTATTTCTCCAGTTTAGAGAGAAGGAAGTTGGGGGGGACTGTATCTACACTTCTGACCCCTTCTGCACATAGAAGCACACTCAAAATGTGAATCTTAGCTCTGTTTAGATGAATTCATACTGCTGGAGTCGAATACCTAACACAAACCAGGCCTTGTATAGATCTTAGAGCAAGTGCCTATATAACAAAAGAGAAGTAGTGCTTTTGTTTCAGTTGCAGCACTATTACAATAATTCACTGCCTCTAATTTGCAAGAAAGACAGACGTCCTGTTATTTAAAAAAGATTGCATAATGTCCAGGATTGTCTTTACTCAGGTTGTCATTACTTACAATGGTTAAAATCACTGAAAACCTAAAATGAGTAAAATTGCTTAAGAGTCTTTGGAGAAGTCCATGCGGAGTAAACAAATAAGAATGAGGAAGGCACTCTAACCAGTGTTTGGTGTCTATGTTTTTGTTGCTGTAGTAGCTTTTACAATGCAGACTTTTATATGAAGTATTCTAAAATTGTTGCTGACAAGGAGTAACTGGAAGCCACGTAGGAGAAATACAGTCTGTTTTTCCAAGCTTTCAATGTCTGCTGCAGCTTTTGAGGGGTAAATGGAGCTACTGCCCCTCATACATAGCTACTTTTATTAAAAGATGTAAGAATCTAACTTCTAGTGATGGTTATGATGTTGGAAGTTTAATTCTGAAGTGCTTTGTTCCATGTAGGGAATTGGAGCTGGCTCACTGCATCCTGCCCGCACTGGAAAGAAGTGGTCCACCCCTAGCAGAGCTCCATAATCCTCACCAAAATCTTGCTTTGTCATTACGTCTTAAGAGTAACATGCACTGGTGGCACAAGGCATCAAAGTTTCCTTCTGTTATGAGGTGGAGTTAACTGTTTGCCTTTTGCAGATTGTCTACACTATCTAATGACTTTTGATGTGCAGCAATTTGTTCTAACATGTAACAAATTCACATTGTTTCTAAGTTTGTGTGATTCCTAGTTTTTTAAGTAATGCCTGACAGCATTCTGTTGCATTAACGCATCCATGTAGAAATTTCAGTGGGGATTTCTTGATGGGAGCATCCCGGAATCACACGCAGAGATCAATATGATCAGCGAATGTTCAATTTATTACAGAGCATCAGAAGCTTTTATAGAAAAGGCAATAGTACACGTGACCAATATGTAAATCTTTTCTTTAGCATTGGTTAATATCATGTGTCCACGCGAATACACTAATTGTCTGATTGGTTAGTATCTTCAACAAGAATAATTGCTAGCTAGTACAGCTTTGCACATACGCCACATATACACAGGTCCAAAGTTTCTCTTATCAACATCAGGGAGTTATCCATTCTTGTACTCCCTTGATTTCTCACAGGCACTGCTCCTCAGTTGTCCTTGGCCTGCTGCTCTTCAGTGCATCAACTCGCAGGCTGGATTGTTCACATGGCTGTTTTCCAAGAGAAAGTCCTTCAGTATTCCAACAGGGATTTCACTGGTTGTCCCCAAGCCCTCAGAAACAGGCACTTGGTGACTCAACCTATGAGCATGAACAAGGCAGTATTAAATAAAGTTTCAAAAGCTTTGACAAGGTAATATCCTTTTTGTTGTTATTTTTGCAGTGTACAAGTAAATATTCCTGTCTTATTAGTCTCAGCTTGTTACAAAGCTTGTTTCGTTTCACATGATACTGTAGCTTAACATTTCTGTTGTATAATATGCATATGCACATATGCACACCGGACACCTACTGACCTCACCAGCTAAATAGGATTAGAGCAACTATAACGAACAATGCACATACATGGAAACTTAAATATCATCTGCTTTCTGAAGATCACAGCTGGAAAAAATATCAAGGGCTATTGTCTTTAGTCTCTTTCATTATGCATTGTAAATCATGCACTGCCCCAAGGCATATAAAAACGGTGCTTCACGAGATTGCACAAGTCCCCATGTATTGCCAGAGTAGCATGAACGTGGCTACATGTAAATGATTGTCATAACTAACAGTTATAACTTCTAGGTAATGTAGATGCAGAGCCCTGTCTGTGAGGTTTTTCGAGGCACTACAAAGACTAGGGAAAGAGGCTACATATTTTTGAAAAAAGTGCTAGAGCCCAAAGCATGGCAGGTTTGGATATGTGACATAAATTGCAGCAGATACACTGAGATTTGCAAAAGGACAGCTGCAAGGCTCTTCTTCCAATTGCTTCATGGGGCTGCCTATGGTATAGAGAAGGGAGATGATTAAATCTCAATGGAGACACCTCAAAATAGATTGGATCCTCTTTCCTGCCTGAAATGACAACCAGTCAGAAAGCAGACATAGGAAAGTATTATGGATTTAGCTAGGAAATCCTTGCTCTCTTTAATGTTTAGGGGGTGAGTGCAGTGGTATTTTTTCCTGTTAAAGTTGTTTTGTTGTAAGGTAAGATTTTGAAAAGTTCCTCCTTTGTGAGGTGGGATAATAATAATAGTAGGGTAAGTGGCACACAGATCATGCCTGACAGTAGGTCTGCAGCCCTGCTGAGCAGCCATTACCAATAAAATGCCATTTTTGCACTCTTCCTGTGTCTCCTGTGCCTGGGCAGGCACAAGTGTGTTGGCAGCAATAGCTTAGGACAATGCATCTCATTCCTGTAATTGCTTGCACTTGCAGCTGATCCCAGACTCTTAAAAATTATGTTCATACAATCAGGGAAGATATATGATCAATGCAATTACTCCCCACATACTGCTCCTCAGGCACCAAGAGAGACAACCTATGCTAAGCTATGCTCCAGCAGGCTTGTCACATTCTTATTGTGAGTGTGTTACTTCAAATGTGTTATTTTTAGAGCCTTCAAGTCAATAAAGGCCTATGGATGTTGGATCATGGCCAGCTCTGACTGCACTTCTAAAACGGGTGGCCACAAAGAGCTATTCAGGACAGTGCAGTGGCTGACATGCAGATCTGATGAGCTTCCGTACTATTTTGGACCAGCTGTGCTTTTCCGTGCTGCAGGACAGCTAGCTCATGAAAGCTGATTATATGCAGTTTTTTTGCTGGACCTATGGCAGTCCATGACTATGCAAAGGACTGTGGACTGACTTCAGGAGTTGGTCTTAGCATGCCATAAGAGAGCAAAACATAGCAGAGTCCCTACGCAGCGTGTTTCAACAGTTGTGCTGCTTCCTCTTCCAAGATACAGCAGTGGGATGACTGTGCCACACATGACATATTCCTCACTGCTGCTCCAGATAGGCTTTTGCTGACTGTTTCCTACACAAATTTAATGATAGAAGTAGCACTGCTAGCATTATACTTTCTGTCACTGCTTCTGTTGGTACAAGTAATCCCCGTGAAATAGCCTAATCTTTTAGGGGAGGGATGGAACATAATATTTACCAATATCTCTTCTAAATGGGAATGGTAGCCACTGGTGAAGAGAAGAAAGCGAGTGCGGAAATGCAAAGCATTTCATGACAAAGCAGGTGGCAGAAGCAGGAGCAATGGCTTATATATAACCTTCTCTATAATAAAGTACATATCTTTCTAACTTCCACTACTATGACCATTATTTAGAAAACAACATGGCAATCCAGCAGAATACTACTTAATATGGTGGCTCTGATGGGATCTTGTCATGGTGGGTACATATTTCCACACTGGCCCTAGTGGCCACTACTACAGTATCAAGGAAAGAGATAGAGATGAGACCCAAAAGAGCATGAAGACAAAAAAGAATGCAGAGACCAACAATTTACAGTAATTTACCTCCAAGCATAGAAACAAAACCTGTTGTTCATACATACTTTAGAGGTAAAGGATCTAAAACTGTCTCACGATTCTGTTCCAAAAAGTCCATCTTATAGAGACATAGGTCACTTGCCAAGCAAAGTAGCATTGCCATCCTTCATGCAGAGGTGGCAGGGACTTTCTGAACTCTTCAAAGTCTAGCATCTCTTTTCCTGTCAATGTCTCAACTCCTACATCAGGAAGATGTAGAAACAAAAAGCAAATAATTCTTATGGTGGCAATCTGAGTGCTGCAAGACTTTTTGGGTTGGTTTTTTTTTAGTTTTTTGGGTTTTTTTCCTTTGCTACCTGATGGTGATAAGCCATATAGGTGTAAGCTTTTGTTCTCCACCCAAAAGCAAACAGTGGAGGAAGCTCCCTGAAGGCCTTACGCAGTTTCACTCAAACATCAGGTTTGTAAAGTTATACTTCCTATATGTTACATTATTCTAATGTCTGACCAAACCCTGACTACAGAAACTAGAAGCAGTCTTTATAGCTGTGTAAATCAGAGTCGTTGGAAATACAACAAGATAAGGTATTTAGTTAGGAGCTATACATTTGTTTTTCTGTAGGGCAGGGCATCATGAGATGGCAGAATTTTCAGTTCTAGGTGACGTAAGGACGAGGGTTAGCAGAACAATCACATTAAACTTCCAGAGGGCAGACACTGGACTGTTCAGAAGGCTGGTTGGCAAAGTCCAGTGGGAGACAGTCCTTAAGGGCAAGGGAGCCCATGAGGGCTGGGAGCTCTTCAAGAAGGAAATCCTACCAGCTTAGGAGAAAGCCGTCTCCTTGTTCCGGAAAAGGAGCCAGTATGGGGAAAAAACAGCTTGGTTGAGCAGGGAGATCTTGAGGGACATCAAAAAGAAGAGGAACGTCTATGAGCTTTGGAAGAAGGGACAGGCATCTTGAGTGGATTACAGGAAGGAAGTGAGATTATGTAGAGAAAAAATCAGGAGGGCTACAGCCCAGCTAGAGCTCAGGTTGGCCAAGTTGATGAAAGATAAGAAAAATCTTTCTATAAATACATTAATAATAAAACGAGGACTAGGGAGAATATTTAGTCCCTATTGGGTGCAAATGGAACAACTGTGACAAAGGATGAGGGCAAGGCTGAAGTACTTAATGC
Source organism: Clamator glandarius (assembly GCA_033459285.1). Classification (NCBI taxonomy): domain Eukaryota; kingdom Metazoa; phylum Chordata; class Aves; order Cuculiformes; family Cuculidae; genus Clamator; species Clamator glandarius. The sequence goes on along the minus strand of JAUNZM010000437.1, from coordinate 280,475 downwards.
CTCCTTTGCCTCAGTCTTTAATAGTAAGGAAAATTGTTCCCTCTGTGTACACAGACAGAAGTTAGAGGAGCAGAATGAGGCTCCCATGATCCAAGAGGAGGTGGTCAGAGCCTTGCTTGCCCAGCTAGACACCCACAAGTCTATGGGGCCAGATGGGATCCACCCCAGAGTATTGAGGGAGCTGGTGGATGTGCTGGCCAAACCCCTTTCCATCATCTTCCAACAGTCCTGGAAGACTGGGAAAGTTCCACTGGAGGAACTGGAGGCTGGCTGATGTCGTGCCCGTCAACAAGAAGGGTCACATGGAGGATCCAGGGAACTACAGGCCTATCAGTCTGACCACAGTGCCAAGGAAGGTCATGGAACAGGTGATCTTGAGTGCTATCATGAAGCACATGCAAGAGAACCGGGTGATCAGGCCCAGTCAACTCGGGCTCACAAAAGGCAGGTCTTGCCAAACTAACCTGGTCGCCTTCTGTGACAAAGTGACTCGGCTGCTGGACGAGGGAAAGGCTGTGGATGTATCTTCCTGGACCTCAGTAAAGCCTTTGACACAGTTTCTCACAGCATTCTGCTATGGAAACTGTCGGCCTCTGGCCTGGACAGGCGCACACTCTCCTGGGTGGAAAACTGGTTGGATGCCGGGCCCAGAGAGTGGTGGGAAATGGAGTTAACTCCAGCTGGAGGCCAGTTACAAATGGGGTTCCCCAGGGCTCAGTGCTGGGTCCAGCCCTCTTCAATGTCTTTATCAATGACCTGGATGAAGGCATTGAGTGCACCTTCAGCAAATTAGTGGATGACACTGAGCTTGGTGGGAGTGTGGATCTGCTGGAGGGTCGGGAGGCTCTGCAAAGGGATCTGAACAGGCTGGACTAGGAGAAGTCTGACTAGAAAGCTGCCCGGAAGAGAAGGACCTGGGGGTGTTGGTTGCAGCCGATTGAACATGAGCCAGCAGTGTGCCCAGGTGGCCAAGAAGGCCAATGGCATCCTGGCTTGGATCAGAAATGGCATGACCAGCAGGTTCAGGGAGGTTATTCTCCCTCTGTACTCGGCACTGGTGAGACCGCTCCTTTAATACTGTGTTCCGTTCTGGGCCCCTCACCACAAGAAGGATGTTGAGGCTCTGGAGCGAGCCCAGAGAAGAGCAACAAAGCTAGTGAAAGGGTTGGAGAACAAGTCTTAAGTGAAATGTCTGAGAGAGCTGGGGCTGTTTAGCCTGGAGAAGAGGAGACTGAGGGCAGACCTCACTGGTCTCTATAACTGCCTGAAAGGTGGTTGTAGAGAGGAGGGTGCTGGCCTCTTCTCCCAAGTGACAGGGGACAGGACGAGAGGGAATGGCCTCAAACTCAGGCAAGGGGGGTTCAGGCTGGACATCAGAAAAACATTTTTCACAGAAAGGGTCATTAGGCACTGGAACAGACTGTCCAGGGAGGTGATTGGGTCACTGTCCCTGGAGATGTTTAAGGGATATGTGGATGAGGTGCTGAGGGGCATGGTTTAGTGTTTGATAGGAATGGTTTGACTTCATGATCCTGGGGGTCTTTTCCAACATAGTGATTCTGTGATTCTGTATCTATGTTTGCATAGAACAACCTAGAGGACAGGCTCACTATTACTGTTGCTGAGCAAATGGTATTAGCACAGAGTAGTGAGCGATGATTCTGAAAAAAGTCCCTCCACTGCATGCTATTCACTTTTACAACTTTCATGCAGAGGCAATCAGGTAAAAGACTTAAGTAGGCATCAAAATCTTCTTGACTTTAGATTGAGAATCAAATTTGATGATGCAACAAACAGTTGACTGTAGACTAGTGTCAGCCATATTCTTGATTGTTGTGAACATCCTAATTTTGTCTCATCTGTTTGTCAGAAGGAACATAAAAGATGTGTTCTGCTAACAGGGGCAAAGTGACTGTGGAGGACATTTCTCATTGGTGTAGGGAAATTTGAGCAGTTTTACAGTTCATCCTGTCGAGCTCACATGTATAAACTCATGTATGTGTTCATGGTTTCAAGAAACCCAGTATAATTGAGAAAATCCAACAGATACCCATATTATGTGGTTGTGACCATCTGGTGGCTATATCAATACACTACATGTTTATTTGCTAATAACTTCTTCCCCTTTAAATAACATAAATGCAAAATCAATTGAGTTTTTTTAAATAGCATTGTTGAGCAGTATTTATTCTTGCAGCTTTGCAGACACAACAGACTGTCACAGGGACTGTGTCAAATCTGAATCTTCAGACTTCGCTGTGCTACCCACAATTTTACAATGTAAAATCTGGACATGATGTTGATGCAATCTTGGACTGCATCCAAAGGTGATGCAGTCTTTTTCCTGCTGCTGTGTTGGCAGTGTAGAAACACCATTTGCTCCATTTCAGTAGCATCCACTACTTACTTTCTTTGAACTGCTGATGGCAAAAGGGGATTTGACTCATGTAGTCAGTCCATTAATGCTAGAAACGATCTCAGCCCTAGTGTGGACAATTAGCTAGCAGCTTTAATGGAAGTGCTTTGCTTTATCTCAGTGCTAAATGACTGGTAAGGCTGTCATTCTCTATTAGCTCCTTGTTGTGACCCATGAAATGGCAAAACAGGTTCATACACAGGCACTTCACAGAATCACAGAATCACAGAATAACCAGGTTGGAAGAGACCCACCGGATCATCAAGTCCAACCATTCCCACCAATCCCTAAACCATGCCCCTAAGTACCTCATCCACCCTCACCTTAAACACCTCCAGGGAAGGTGAGTCAACCACCTCCCTGGGCAGACTGTTCCAATGCCTAATGACCCTTTCCGTGAAGAATTTTTTCCTAATGTCCAGCCTAAATCTCCCCTGGCAGAGCTTGAGGCCATTCCCTCTCGTCCTGTCCCCTGTCACTTGGGAGAAGAGGCCAGCACCCTCCTCTCTACAACCTCCCTTCAGGTAGTTGTAGAGAGTAATGAGGTCTCCCCTCAGCCTCCTCTTCTCCAGGCTGAACAACCCCAGCTCTCTCAGACTTTTCACTTAAGACTTGTTCTCCAACCCTTTCACTAGCTTCGTTGCTCTTCTCTGGACTCGCTCCAGAGTCTCAACATCCTTCTTGTGGTGAGGAGCCCAGAACGGAACACAGTATTAAAGGAGCGGTCTCACCAGTGCCGACTACAGAGGGAGAATAAACTCCCTGGACCTGCTGGTCACACCATTTCTGATACAGGCCAAGATGCCATTGGCCTTCTTGGCCACCTGGGCACACTGCTGACTCATGTTCAGTCACTGTCAACCAACACCCCCAGGTCCTTCTCCTCCTGGCAGCTTTCCAGCCAGGTTTCTCCTAGTCTGTACCTCTGCTTAGGGTTGTTGTGCCCCAAGTGCGGGACCTGGCATTTGGCCTTGTTAAACCTCATGCCATTGGTCTCAGCCCAGCAGTCCAGCCTGTTCAGGTCCCTTTGCAGAGCCTCCCGACCCTCCAGCAGATCCACACTTCCACCCAGCTTGGTGTCATCTGCAAACTTGCTAAGGGAGCACTCAATGCCTTCATCCAGGTCGTTAATAAAGACATTAAATAGGACTGGACCCAGGACTGAACCCTGGGGAACTCCACTTGTCACTGGCCTCCAGCTGGAGTTAACTCCATTTACCACCACCCTCTGGGCCCAGTCATTCAACCAGTTTTTCACCCAGGAGAGTGTGCGCCTGTCCAGGTCAGAGGCCGACAGTTTCTGAAGCAGAACGCTATGAGAAATAGTATCAAAGGCTTTACTAAAGTCCAGGAAGGCCATATCCACAGCCTTTCCCTCGTCCAAGAGTCTAGTCACTCGGTCATAGAAGGTGATCAGATTACTCTGGCAAGACCTGCCTTTCATGAACCCGTGTTGACTGGGCCTGATCACCCGGTTCTCTTGCAAGTGCTTCTTGATAGCACTCAAGATCACCCGCTCCATGACTTTCCCCAGTACCGAGGTCAGACTGGCAGGCCTGTAGTTCCCTGGATCCTCCCTGCACCCCTTCTTAGAGATGGGCACGACATCAGCCAGCCTCCAGTCCAGCGGAACCTCCCCAGTCATCCAGGACTGCTGGAAGATGATGGAAAGGGGTTTGGCCAGCACATCCGCCAGTTCCCTCAAAACTCTTGGGTGGACTCCATCCGGCCCCATAGACTTGTGGGCTTCTAGCCGGGTAAGCAAGTCTCTAACCACCTCCTCTTGGACCTTGGGAACCTCATACTTCTCTTCCAACCCCTGGGTTGTGCACAGAGGGAACAATTTTCCTTACTATTAAAGACTGAGGCAAAGTAGGCATTGAGCACTTCAGCCTTGTCTTTGTCCCCTGTTATTCTTGTTCCCTCTGCATCTACTAGGGACTGGAGATTCTCCCTAGTCCTCCTTTTACTGTTGATGTAGAAAGACTTTTTGTTGTCTTTCACAGACTTGGCCAATCGCATTTCTAGTTGGGCCTTAGCCCTCCTGATTTTTTCCCTGCACGTTCTCACTTCCTCCCTATAGTCCACCCAGGATGCCTGCCTCTTCCTCCAGAGGTCGTAGACCCTCCTCTTCCTATTGATGTCTCTCAGGACCTCCCTACTCAACCATGCTGGTTTCTTCTTTCTCCTGAACTGCTAGGAGTTCCTTCTTGAAGAGCGCCCAGCCCTCATGGACACCTTTGCCCTCAAGGAGCACCTCCCATGGGGCTTTTCCGACCAGCCTTCTGAACAGTCCAAAGTCTACTCTCTGAAAGTTGAGGGCGACTGTTCTGCTAACCTCCACCTTCTTCATCTCACCCTGCACCGAGAACTCTATCATCTCATGATCGCTTTGCCCCAAGTGTCCTCCAACCTTCACATCCCCCACTAGTCCTTCTCTGTTCACAAACAGCAGGTCCAGGAGGGCACCATCCCTTGTCGGTTCGCTCACCAGCTGTGTGAGGAAGTTGTCTTCCACACACCCCAGGAACCTCCGGGACTGCTTCCTTTCTGCTGTATTATACTCCCAGCCTATATCTGGGAAACTGAAGTCTCCCACAAGGACTAGAGGTAGCGATCTTGAGACTACACTCAGTTGTTTGTAGAAGAGCTCATCAGCTGGTTCTTCTTGGCTGGGTGGTCTATAGCAGACTCCCATCACAATACCTGCCTGCCCATGGGCTCCTCTGATTTTCACCCACAGGCACTCAGTCCCATCCTGACCGTAGTCCAGCTTGAGAGTATCAATGCCCTCTCTAACATAGAGGGCTACCCCGCCTCCTCTTCTGCCCTTCCTGTCCTTCCTGAAGAGTTTATACCCCACCATGGGTACGCTCCAGTTATATGAGTCATCGCACCACATCTCCGCAATGGCAACGACATCATAGTCTCCTTGCCCTACCACAGCTTCCAGCTCCTCCTTCTTATTTCCCATGCTGCGTGCATTGGTGTAAATGCACTTCAGCTGGGCAGACGAAGCTACAGCCCTCGTAATAGGGCTTCTCTCCAACTGAGTGGTCCTTGACTTAACTAAGGCCACAGTGCCAGTTTGCTGCCTACCATCCCCAGCTGCACTCACCCCCTCTTGCTTAGTGGTGATATACTGGCAGGCATCGCCAGCACACCACCCCTTTGCCATTGAAGTGTCACCTCCAGGCTCACTCCCATCCTGCCTGGCCTCCATCCCCTCCCCCCTTACATCTAGTTTAAAGCCCAATTTATGAGCTTAACTAGGTTTTTGGTGAGGGCTTTTGTCCCCCTAGGAGACAGGCGCGTCCCATCCCTGGTAAGAAAGCCTGGGGGTACGTGGGCCTCCCAATGATTAAAGAACCCAAAGCCCCTCTTCTCACATCAGTCCCTAAGCCATTCATTAACCCGTTTCTTATTCCTCATTTCCTGCTCCTGGTTCCTTAGTATTGGGATGGAGTTAAATATTACCTGTGACCCAGAGCCCTCGATCATTCTCCCAAGTGCCCTGAAGTCCCTTTTAATGGCTTTAGGCCTTCTACATTCTGTTTCTTCATTACCAATTTGAAAAACTAAGAGCGGGTAGTAGTCCGTATCTTTGACCGGGGAAGGGAGCTTTCTAGTAACGTCCCTCACTGATGCTCCCGGCAAGCAGCAGACCTCCCTATGGAGCGGGTCCGGCCTACAGATGGGACCCTCCATTCCTTTGAGAAGGGAATCCCCCAAGACAATCACCCTCCTCTTCTTTTTAACCGAGGATGTTTTTAGGGCTATGGGAGGATGATGGAGTTTTGGAAACATTTCTAGGCTGTGGGTGCAGCCCTCTTCGTCTTTAGGGCTAGGATGCACCCTCAGCACCTCATATTTGTTCCGCAGAGAAATCTGGGGGGTTAACTGCCTGGGTGTAGGTTAATTGTCTTAGTCTTTCATCGGGTATCCACCATTTTCCTCAATCTCTTCCGACTGTGCTCCAGCCCTTCCCTGCTCACCCTGCCCGCTCAAACTCCCTTGCTGAACATGCCCCGCTCCCCTTCGCTGCGCTCCCTCAGGGCCGTTTAAACCCCCCGCGGAAGCTCCCGGGACCGCCCCTCCCGTCAGGCCCCGCGCCGGAGCGGCCGTTGAGCCGGGAGCCCAGCGCCGATCCCCGATCGAGTTTTTTACGCTGCTCCCTGCTCAGGGAAGCGCCCCAGCGCCTTTAGTGGCCACCTCCCCACACAACTTACCGTCCTGTCGCTGGATGCAGCTGAATAAGCTTGTGCCTCACAGGCACCAGTCCCAGAAAGCACAGCATGGCAGTCACAACAAAAAAATACCACTGTGCAAAACTTATGCTTTGAACCTCTGTACGCTCAACAGAAAACACTTTTGCTTTTGCCTTGCTACTACTCCTAAATTTATGGTTAGACCGCCTTACTTGATGTCCTGGTTTTGGCTGGGATAATGTTGACTAGGAAAGAAAGAGTTAATTTTCATCTCAGCAACCGCTGTGTTTTCAGTTCAGCATGAGTATAGTGTTGATAACATAGCGGTTTAAGCTTGGCTGGGGTAGAAGTTTTTCTCAGCAGCTCCTGTTTCTCTAGATTATAGTAGAAGAATACTGAAAAATACCGATGTTTTATTTGTTGCTAGGAAACCAAGGATGCATTTCAGCTTCCCATGTTTTCCGAGTAGGCAGGGGTATAAATCTGGGAGGAGCAGAGCCAGGACAGCTGATACAAATGGGCTAGTAGTAGTATTCTCTACCATGAACATCACACTCCCTTTATAGGCAAGAAATTTGACAAAGGTGCCCTTGCTCTCGGTGTCCCACTCACTCTTGGTGTCCTGTTTCCAGTGTCTAGTTTTTGGCACTCCAAGTTCAGTTTCTGTCTTCGATGATTTCTGCACTGGCTGTGACTTCCACGCCAGCTGGAACTACTGTGCTCACTGTCTGCCACCCAGCAGCCTCTGCTTGGAGGACACGTTAAGCAACCTATACCTGGGACAGGCTGAGTATAATTTTGAATATTATTATTATCATCATTGCTGTTATTATTATTATTAAATCTTCTTTTTTGTTCTATTAAAAGTGTTTTTATTTCAGCTGATGATCTTTCCCTTTTTTTCCCTAAGTCTCCTCCCCAGGTGTATATGTGGGGGAGGTGGGGGTGGTGGGGGAGGAGGTGATAGAGCTGTATAGCACTTAGCTGCTGGCTAAGGGCTGAACCAAGACACTGGATAATCCTCAGTTTTACAACTGCATTTAAGAAGTAAGTTTTCCAATGTACTTCTAGCAGGCCCCACATGACCTCGATCATTGTTTCCAGGGCAGTGCAGAATTCACATACAGAAGTGAAAATCAGTCTGCACTTTATATAGATCAGACCCCTGTACCAAGATGCACCATCAGAGCTAAATACTGTGGCTGGCAGGTAATTATAGAGACAGTCCATCATATGTTACCATATTCCACTACCTAGTGTGAACCCTAGCATGAAGAAGTGATAAAATGATTCTCATGCATTCTATCTTCCTATGAGCTCAAGCGAGTTAGCCAAGTTAGACAAAACTGCTCCCAGTTAATCGGTTAGCTACTACTACCCTTCTCCACCTAACTATAGCTTTGTGTCACCCGCAGTTTTTCTAGAAAATATGGACTGAGACCATTGTTTCCTGCGTGGACTCTCAAGGATTTGGAAAGATTGCTTGTGTAACCTTTACCTTGTTTTATTTGTTGCTATTGGACTAGCTATGTGCTATGTCTAATGAATTAAGCCTCTTTGTGCCCTCATGAGGTGGGAAAAGCATTCTGATTTATTGAGGAACACACAAGACTGAGTTGTACATTAAGTGTGCATAGCAGAAGTCAGGCTAAAATCTGCACTTTCTGTATTTCAGCCAAATAGGGTCAAATTTTGCAAATGGCAGACTGTTTTCTAGGAAAAAAAAGGTTCAGTCTGTGACCTGTACATGTTACTGTATACATACATACAAGGCTGCAACAAATGCTTGCAAATCTAGTATCCGTTATTACATGTGAAATTGGTGCCACAGAAACCTGTCCATCGGTATAGAATCCATAGTAAAAAAAAAAGGATTGCATTCCTCTTACTGGCTTACACATAAGGAAGATTAAAAATGTTGAAAATAAGTGACTTAGTCTTCTGTATATTGTTCTGGAAGAGAAAAAAAATCTCTTAGTTCTGGCTACACAGGCACCCAAGGCAGCACAGGTATCAAGAATGAATGCAACCATTGCCAGCAGGTATTAATTTTCCCAGTAAAATAGCAGCAACAAATATCAAAGAGTAACACTACAAACTTTCAGAGATATTTTATGAATGAAAAAAAAACATTTCCCAGAGCACAGCAGGGTAGCTGTCAACACACTAAAGACACAGAAATAAGGTGAACAGAAAGTAGTCATGCAGTGAAGCTGACAGATAATCTGATAAAGATCTGGGGCAGAAATATCCAGTTCTCCAAGCCAGTGTGTTCCCTGTCGAGTTGACCTTTTATCTCCTTTTTAGATGATAAGTAGATGTTGATTTTTTCCTAGCAAAACCAGCCTGCCTAACTATAATTCCTGCAGTTTGCTTGGATTTCCCATGAACCTGTATGTTCTCATATATGTTCTCATACGAGAGCATATCAGGCACTTCTCTAAATGAAGCTGTACAGTTAAGCAAGACAGACAATACTATGAGGCAAACTCTGCAGAGCTGAAGAAGCCAGAATTATGCTTCCATTTACAGAATCTATGCCTAAGGCCAGCATCCAGGATTACTCAGACAGCATACAGAAGAGGGGAAAGGCAAGGCAAAGAAACTCCCTTGTCATTAACCTGTGATAACAAGTCTGTGCTTTAGTAATGCAAGGCTGTAGCCAGATTTCAGCTGACAGTTGTTCTGAAACAAACTGTTCCCAGCTTCCTATTTATTGTTTATTGTTGTGAATGCCTGGTTTTGTTTTTACATTATAAAGCAATTACCTAAGTAAAAGAAACAATCTCTGCATATGCACAGATGAGTTGAAATCCAGATGAAACTCTCAGAGGGATTTCTTTTAAAATGGAAGTAAGAAATACCACCTAATAATAGTTCCTATACAAGCACAAAATTACAAAATTTCGAATTAGAAACAGAATTCCAGCTCAATGCAAAGGACTGTTTGTAAAAACGGTTCCAAAGAGTAAGAGAGTTAAAACATCCATAACTCTAGGCATGCTACTTGACCCAAGCATTAAATAGTAATGTCAGGTTTTGCAGTATATATACTAGAAAGTTCTCACTTCAGAAATGAATTTCAAAGCTTATGTAAATCCATTAGTTTCTGAAAGGAGTTATTTTTATTTGATGTTTTAGCCTGCACTCATTGTATTTGAAGGTTTGTTGGATAGAAATAGTGAGCATAGTATATAAGTGTTTGATTTTTAATATCGCTTCAAAAATACACAGAGGTACTGGTAATGTATATACATGAAGTGAAAAGTAAATGCCAAGACTCACTTTACAACAGGTCTGTATCATCTCCCTGGTTATGAGCCAGATACTCATTTTCAAACCTAAAATTTTAAGTGACTTTGACAGGCCTGTACAGAATGGCAGAAATGAGAATTGACTCCCAGATTCTTAAAATCTGTTCTCTCTCTGTCACAGCAATGCTTTCTTGCTTTAGCAGTGTGGCTAGAACAAAAGTTTTAAAATCTCTTAACGACAAAGAGGCAATTTTTCTGTAGTATTGGAGAGGTGATGAGAGCAACAGAGGTCACATCTAACAATCTGTGGGAGTATGTGTGTTCAAAAAGGAATGCTTATTGCTGCATTTCCAGTTAATCCAATGATAAATAACCATCATAATACCAATGCAAGTGCTTTCAATCCCTCTTTCTCAAAGCACATCCAATTTTCAGTGTAAACTGTAGTTTTCTTTTTCACAAATACTTCTGAAACAGATACAATTTATGTAGGTGATCCAGCTCCAGCAACCTTCTGCAGATTGCTTTACTTCTAAACCAGGTGCTTCAGACAAAGTCTTTTGGCAGCAGTAAGTCACTAACCCTCAGTCCTAATATGTAGTGTTTCCAAACACAAATGTGACATTCTTCTCAAGGACAATTATGTCCTGGGCTCAGCCACGCTCTCTTACGAAGCCCATACAAACAATCCCTTATCAAGTGTATTTCTTCTAGTACTGGTCCCAAGAGATCTTGCAGAGATCCTCAACTTTTCTGCAGTTTAATGTATGTAGATATGTGTTCCTTTCCTTTTGGCTTAAAAGTAGCGTTAGAATACAGTTCTGAAAGACCATCATCAGATTGTGAATTTACAGTAAACAGGAAACAATGCTGAGCGGTCTGGCTGCTATAGGCTGTATGGTCCATTCTTATAAGCCAAAATGAGTGTATTTCTTTAAACAATTTTTTGCTTTACTATGTTTATATTTAAAGAGAATATTTCCAGTTCCGTTAGTTCCCTGTTAAAATACATGAGTATTAATTTTTTAAATTATGATACATCTTCATTGATGTTACATGGTCTACTAATTTTTGTGCAAGATGGATAATAGTTGTCGTTTAGAGTATTAGTAAATAGAGGAAGAAATAATGGCTATAACGAATAAGTAGAATCATTGGGTTTTTTTCACGTCATGAATCATTGCTCTGCAGCATCTGAGCTTTTCAGAACTTCCTCTCTGCCAGTATCACTCATTATTTTCTGAAATACTGGTAAGCAACAACTGCTGATTTTGAACTACTTCTGTCATGGTCGATGCACTGCAATGTTCTTTAAATCACTTTCAGCAAAATACGCTCAATTGAGTTAATTTCTTTTTATTGGACTCATACTGCACACATTGCTGGATTTCACAAAACCTTCACTCTCCCTATTAAAGATAGGCGTTATATTAAGGTTTTGAGATTTTTCAGTTATTTCTATAGCTAAACTATTTTCCCATGCCACCATGTGATATTTTGGGCAGGACTGTCTCATCTTAAGACAACCTTATAAGACAGAGAAAATACAGGAATTATACCTCCAGAATTTTTAGCTGCCTCTAATCAAGGAGAGCAAAATTATTGAATCAGTGTGCCCAGCTGCAAACAGTCCTAATTTTTTTGTGTGAACAGTTATTGTTAATGAGTATTTTTATTTGTGTTTATTTTTGACATTTTCCTGTCTTATTGACAAAGACCAATGGGCAGTTTCCTGAGTCTCATTGTGTTTTTATGAATCTTGACAAACAGTTCAGTTCCCTAAAGATCTGAAAACCTGTTTTTAGTGTTCAGTTCTGGGCCCCTCACCACAAGAAGGATGTTGAGGCTTTGGAGCGAGTCCAGAGAAAAGCAGCAAAGCTAGTGAAGGGTCTGGAGAACAGGCCTTATGAGGAACGGCTGAGAGAGCTGGGGGTGTTTAGCCTGGAGAAGAGGAGGCTGAGGGGAGACCTTATTGCTCTACAAGTACCTGAAAGGAGGTTGTGGAAAGGAGGGAGCTGACCTCTTCTCCCAAGTGATGGTCTACAAATGCGTCCCTCCGTTCCTTTTAGGAGGGAGTCCCCTACAACAATCACCCTCCTCTTCTTCTTAATGGAGGATGTTTTTATCTTTTTCTGAGGATGGTGTGGCCTAGGGAAAGATTCTAGGCTGTGGGAGCCATCATCCTCATCCGCAGGATTGGATTCCACCTGCGGCACATGGTACATCATCAGGGGGATCTGAGGCTTTGCTCTCTGATTGAGGGGAGCAAGTTTCCTTCGTCTGGCAGGAACTTGCTGCCATTCCCCATCTCTTGTTCCCCCAACCTTGCAGTTAGCAGGTGGGTGGTGTTTGGACGTACCAGCTCCAGCAGGCTGCTGAGTTAGTGAGAGGGCACTGCTCCACTGGTCCATCTCCCTCTTACACTCCCTGACGGTCCTCAGCCTCTTCACCTCCTCCCTTAACTCCTCCACCATACAAAGGGCTTTGCCCACTCAAACGCAGCTTTTACAAGTGGAGCCAATAACAGAGGCACCAGCTGGTGTGGGAGAGGGGCACTGCCTGCAGCTCAGGGTCTGGGTAGCTGCATGCCTCAAGCTCCACCAGGGGAGGTTTAGGCTGGACATTAGGAAAAAAATTTTCACAGAAAGGGTCATTGGGCACTGGAACAGGCTGCCCAGGGAGGTGGCTGAGTCAACTTCCCTGGGGGTGTTTAAGGCACAGGTGGATGAGGCACTGAGGGACATGGTTTAGTGATTGATAGGAACGGTCCAACTCAATGATCTGGTGGGTCTCTTCCAACCTGGCGATGCTATGATTCTATGGTTCTATGAAATTATAACTCTAAACTTTGGTGGTGCTGTGCTGGTAAAGAAGGACTCACTTTTCCTTAAAAACTGAAAAAGAAGAGGAAAAAGCTCCCACTTGGGAAACGGATGTCACTGTACTTGTGAGAAAAATGTAGGTTTCAGAGCTAGATAAAGCTATTGTATGTATTATTAAAAAAACCCAACTCTGTCCTCTCCCATGAAAAATCTAAAATGCAGATCTTAACACTGATCAGTTTTTAAATGATCTCCAAGGACTGGAAGAAATGTTCATATTCGGCATTATCTTCTGACACACGGAAGATCATTTTGGTTAAGTTTGTGTTCTTTGTTCAGTTAAAAAAATTGATTTTTTCTTAAATCTGCCATGTCATTATGGAAATCATTCTTGAAATAATGACTCTTGCCAGTGACTAATAAATGCTTTTGCATTTTTCATAGCCTACAACCACTTTTGCAGCAATTTCTATACCTTGCTTCCACTCCAATAGTTTACCTTCCACTTGCAAAAGCTAACATGCAGGAGCAATGTACAGATCCAGATGGTTGGAAGCATCCAGCTGAGTGGGTAGTTGTGGAAGAAATGCATGGCCTAGCTTTTTCTCTTGCTTTCAAATTCTCAAGAAAATACCTGCTTCATCCACGTGGGTGATTATTAAAAAAGTCTTATGAGAAGCATCTGAGGGAATTGGGGTTTAGCCTGGAGGAGAGGAGGCTGAGGGGAGACCTTATTGCTGCCCACAACTACCTGAAAGGAGGTTGTTGAGGAGTGGGTGCTGGTGGTCTCTTCTCCCAAGTGACAGGTGATAGGACAAGGAGGAATGACCTCAAGCTGTGCCAGGAGAGGTTCATATTGGACATCAAGAAAAATTTTTCACCAGACCAGTCATCAGGCTGATGCAGTGAAAAGCCAGACTCAATAATCAATGCCAATTTGATTATTAAGTAAGGTATTGTTCGATGTGATGCTGGGCATGCAGGGAATAGCTCCACCTAATGTGCCTGCAACTTCCAGGACAATCCACAAAGGCTGTATAAAGTCAAAGCATGCACATTCACCACTCTTCCTGGAAAAAGCTTGTCTTCTAATCAGTTTCCAGAACTTATTTATATAAGGTTCCTCCCCTTGGCCCACGAGCTCTGCCTTCTGCAGGTCTCCTAGGCTGTAGATCTAGTGGGAGGTGTCCCTGCCCATTGCAGGGGGGTTAGAACTGAAAGATCTTTAAAGTCCATTCCAACCCAAACTATTCTGTGATTCTATGGTCTTCCTCAGAGTTGAACTTTTCAGCTCCTCTTCATGTTCATGCTCTTAGACTCCTTGGGCTGCTTTTCAAAGCTGCATCTTGCCCTAGCTGGTTCTTCTTTCTTTTATCATTCCACTAGTCCCTGTTATCTGGCTTAATTAGATACAGTCACATTCTTTCCCATTCTTTCTAACTGGCGCCTTGCTAGAAGTCCTTAGTTAGGCATAAGTATCCAGGCACAGGTGAGCTAAAAGTTATTATTCAAGTTAATTTTACATTTTAGTACTAAAATCCCAAAATCTATACATAATATTCCAATACATACTAGGTTAGCAACTTATAATAAATAATTTCTTCCTTCAAGGCTCTGGCAGAGGCTGCCCAGGGAGTTGGCCGAATCACCATCCCTGGAGGATCTACCTCAGTAGATGAGGTTCTTAAGGATATGGTTTAGTGGCAGATAGGTGTGGTTGGACTTGATGATCTCAGAGGTCTTTTCCAACCTGGTGATTCTATGATTCTGTGAAAACATCCTTCAAGAGCTGAATTTCATTCATCTCTGATTTCAGATGCTTGTTTTTTCCCATGCATGGCTTTCCAATGTGAGAAACACTCACTGATAAAATATCGAAAAGGAGAAAGTCTTCAAAGCAAAGGCAATATTATTTTTATTTTACAATTCAGTGCTGAACAGAATGCCCTTCTAAAAAGGCATGCCATCTTACAAAAGCAGTGGTTACACATACTAGTTTAAGACAAAGAATCATGTAAATCCTCAAATAATGTTTGTTCTTTTTTAGATTATCCAACCATGTCTGGATACTCTCTTCAGGTGATCTCCAGACCTAAAACAGCTGCATCTTATAAGACAACTAAGGACATCAATAAATTCTCGCAGCCCTAAGACAGGTTATTTCTTGACCTAAAACAATTACATCTTACATGACAATTAAGCACACCCATAAGTCCTTGCAGCTATAAGAGAGTGCTTATTCTTTCAGTTTCTTTATCAATGTCTGGAGATTGTCTTGTTACAAGACAGGTTTATATGATGAGGCCCCTCCAGAGGGACCTGGACAGGTTGGAGAAGAGGACCTGTGAGAAGTCCAGCACAGGGTTCAACAAGGCAAAGTGCAAGGTCCAGCACCTGGGTCGGGGCAGTTCACAGTTTCAATACAGGATGGGTCACAAATTAATTGAGGGCAGCCCTGTGGTGAAGGACTCAGGGGTGTCAATTGACATGAGCTGGCAATGTGCACTTACAGCCCAGAAGGCTGTGTCCTGGGCTGTATCAAAAGCAGCATGGCCAGCAGGGATTATTGTGTCCAGTTCTGTAATCTCCAACATAAGAAGGACATGGAGCTGTTGGAACAGGTCCAGAGGAGGCTACAAGGATGATCAGAGGGCTGGAGCACTTCCCATCGGAGGACAGGCTGAGAGAGTCGGGCTTGTTCAGCCTGAGGAAGAGAAGGCTCCGAGGAGACCTTATAGGGACCTTCCAGTACCTGAAGGGGATACAAGCAAGCTGGGGAGGGACTGTTCGCAAAGGCTCGTGGTGATAGGATGAGGAGAAATGGGTATAAATTGGAGAGGGGCAGATCCAGACTAGACCTAAGGAGGAATTTCCTCGCTGTGAGGGTGGTGAGGCACTGGCACAGGTTGCCCTGGGAAGCTGTGGCCGCCCCATCCCTGGAGGTGTTCAAGGTCAGGTCGGATGGGGCCTTGGGCAGCCTGGTCTAGTGGGAGCTTCCCAACACCCACCCCACCTCAGCCACGCTCCTCACTCCCCCTCCCCCCGACAACCCCCGGGGCTGGGGAACACGTGGCGGCGCAGCGCGCGCCCGGGGTCGGGCTGAGGGGCGGGGGCGAGGGGGGGCGAGGGGGGGCGAGGGGGGGCTGCCGGGGCGGGGCCTCTCCGCGCACCGCCCTTCCTGCCCCGCCCGCAGCGGCACCGGCGCGCGGCGGCGCGTGCGGGTCCGTCCGTCCGCCCGGCCGTGTGTCCGTCCGCACAGGTTCTGCTCGGAGCGGCGGGGTGAGCGCGGGGTGCGGGGGGGAGCCGGGGGGTGCGCGGAACCTGGAACCGCCTCGCTTTCCCCTCTTTGTGCGGTCAGCCCTAGGCGGCCCCGGGTGCAGGACGGGCTGAGCGAGCCGGGGGTCGTTCAGCCCGGGGAGGAGACCTTATAGCCGCCTGGCAGTACCTGGAGGGGCTGCAGGGAGGCTGAGGAGGGGCTGTTCACAAAGGCTTGTGGTGACAGGACGTTGGGGAACGGGTATTCTGTATAGTCTGTCTCTCTCTCTCTCTTTATATAATAATAATAATAATAATAATAATAATAATAAAATAATATTTATGCCCTATACACTATACGTTCCCTATATGCTAAATATAATTACGTTCCCTCTATATATATCGTATCTATATATTATATACATATACTATAAACTGGAGGAGGGCAGATTTGGACTAGCCAGAAGGAGGAATTTCCTCGCTATGGGAGCGGTGAGGCACTGTTACAGGTTGCCCAGGGAAGCTGTGGCTGCCCCATCCCTGGAGGGGTTCAAGGCCAGGTTGGCCTTGGGCAGCCTGATCCAGTGGGAGGTGTCTCTGCCCGTGGCAGGGGGGTTGGAACTGGGCGATCTTTAAGGTCCCTTCCAACCCAGACCGTTCCGTGGTTCTGTGAAATAACGCTGCTGTTATAAATGAGAGCAAGGCGGGCTGTGTGAGGGTCTCCTCTGGGCTCCTCTTCCAGGAAAGGTTAGACCTGATGGTCCCGGGAGGTCCCTCACGGCCGGGGCTGTGTCCTGACCCAACTCATCCACCTCCTCTGGAATCCAGCCGGCTCTTTCCCTGCCCCGGGCAGAGCTCCCTAGGGCTCCCGGCCTTGCCCTCGCTGGGGTGGCCGATGGTTTTCCACCGGTTCGTGCCTCCGGAGTCCTTCCCACTTATGCTTGGCTGAGTGTTTTTACGGCCTCAGAAATCCTGGTTCGGCTGTTGCGTGCACAATCAATATGGAATCTGCTTCCTGCACCCGGAGGTTTACCCTGCCTTGCTTTATTGGATTCGTTTACCTACTTGAAGATGGGAGTAGTTGATCAGGTTTTTAATTAACCTTGCTCTTGCACTAAGTCACTTTAATTAGTGCTGTATCCTCCATCTGAACCGCACTTTGTTCATAAAGAACTCTTTGCAACGTTGATTCTTTTTTTTTTTCCCTACAGGTTGTTTTGTGTGTTTTATAACAAAATCTTGTGGGGGATGGTAGCAATTTTGTGTTTTTCTCATCTCAAAACTAAACATATTGTACTTGATTTCTTAATTATTTTTTTAAGATTAGGTAGATGTCTTATTAGTAAGGTGATCTTAATAAGATAGTTCATATTGTATGGGAAAAATATCAACAACAAAATGTTTTCTTGAAAACATATGAACAGGCTCACTAGTTGTTGAGATGTTGAAATGTTGTAGAAGTTTGCTTATTTAATTCTGGTGTCCAGAAACTTCATGCCAGTATTTTAGAAGATTTTCTTTGGTTACCTCACTTCCATCATCAGAATAGTTACCTACCTTAAACCTCCCTCATCTCTTTAGCCACAGACCTGTTTGGGATTTCTCTTTAATCAGATATGGGCACGACATTGTGGGTGATTGATTATTAGCTTCTTGTAGAGTAGTCATTTGAAAGAAGAGGTACTTACCAAGTTGAAAAATAATTAGTGGGTGAGTGGTAACAGTCACCATCCCATGAACAGATAATGCTTTTTCGGTATTTTCATCCTCTTCTGATCTGTTACTTTTACTTTAAAGTGCATCAGAAAAGGAAGACCCAAGGTCTGAGTTGAACTTAGATGGTGGTTATTTCTGAGGAGGATGAGAGTGCAGTTGCTGAACTTGTGCCATAAGAGTTTCTCCCCTTCCTGTTCAGTGAAAAGTGTAACTTGATAATTTGAGCAAATAATGACTCAGTGACATCCTGCAGCATCTGTGTTTGAATATGGTTGGTTTTTCTTTCAGAGGCTACCTCTTTGAAGTGAGCTGGTCAGCTGAAGTACAGAATTTTGAAAACTGACTGCTGCTGAACGTTTCCAGAGGGTTTTGTTGTTGTAGTAGTTTTTCCTGAAAAATATTTAGAAAGATATTTAGAAAGTTTGTGCTCAGCAGGCTTCAGATCACTATATGGATTTGATATCTCCATTGAAAAAATGTTTGTTTGACCTCTTTTGATTTACAAACTTCAAAAAAACCTACTCTCAAACAGTGTTGCTGCAGAGTGTAAGATATCTGTATGCTGTGTTTTATGTGCTGTGATTTCTGACCCCTGTACACGGTCAGTAAACCCTTCAAAGCATAAAGCTTACTGCTGCTGTAACTGTTGCTTGCTATGCAACTGTGAACGTCACTTCTCTGTTTCCACTCATCCCCGAACCATTATGTTTTTTTGGAAGACAGTGTGCAAATGTTTGCTCTATGATTCCCTTTTTTTAAGAATTGAATTTTAAAAGATTTATTTATTAATTTTACTCAAAAATAATTTCATTTTTTAATAAAACACAGTTTGTGATACCTTTCAGTCTAGTCATATCTGCATATAACTATTGTCAATGGAAGTGGTATTGATTAGTTTGCTTGGTTAGGCTGGTCTATTTTTATTCAAGCAGTCTGTTGTGGTTTAGCTCAGCTGGCCATAAAAAACTATGTAGCTGCTCACTTAGTCTTCTCTCCTCCCAGTGGGGAATTGGAAAAAAAAAGTGAAACTCATGGGTTGAGATAAAACCAGTTCAATAGGACAGCAATGGAAGAGTAACAAATGAGTAATAACAGTAACAATAAAAGAATATCCAAACCAATTGCTGCTCAGTGCAGCTTCTCCCCACCCAGAACCTGATGCCTGACCCCATCCTAAGCAGCAGTTACCAAACTGTGAACCACTCCCCGCCAGCTACTCCCCTTATATACTGAGTGTAGCATCAAAGTATAGAATATCCCTTTGGCCAGCTTGGGTCAGCTGTCCTGGCTGTGTCCCCTCCCAGCTTCTTGCGGAAATTAACTCTATGCCAACTAAACCCTGCACACAGTCAAACATAGGAATTCCACAGTAATATCTGGGAAAAAAAACCCCAAAACCCATGTAATTTCTTCCATAATCTCACTGAGAACAGTACCATTGTCTATCTGCAGATATCTCTTGATTGAAGGAGCTTTTCCCAGCCTGGGTGGGGCTTGCCTGTGGGCCAGGATGGGGTTGTATGTCCTTTTAGCGCTGTGTGGTAGGCTGTAGGTTCTTACTGGGTTTTTATAATTCTCTTTGTCTCTAGCTATGGTCCTGCTTTTCCAAAGGGGTTTTCCTAAGGCTCTGTCCTTACTCGGGGGTGCAGACCTCCACATAAGATATGCTGTCACTTTTCGGTGACTGCTGTAGCTGCACATGGTCTTTACGTGCTGCTCTGGCTTATGCTGGCCTTCCCCCACCCCACCATGAAGCTGTGCACTGCTTTTGTTGAATTCTTTATCAGTTCTGCTTGTTCTGGCTTGGTGGGACTGATGCAGATACACGGAGCTCAGCCTTATAAGCAGAGAGACTTGGCTTTCCTTCTGGGAGTCTGAAATACACATATTATTTTGCTCTGTCTTTGCCACTAATATCTTAGTCTTGAGACTTAGTCAGCACAGTTGTTAGTTATCTGTAGTGGACAACTGCTGGATACCAGCTATCCTACGCTGCTGACTAGAGTAAAAGAAGGAATTGCTTAGATTGATAGTGTGTGAATATAGCAAATAAAACTATGCTATATGTATAATAAAGTATGTTAATTTGCTTGAATCCCTCAGAGTCTAGAACATCTTTCTCTCAATGAAGCACTGCTTATCTGGCAAAACAGAAGAATGAAATCTGCTGTGCAGTAATCACAAATTTCATGCTGAGCATTATACAAGTGATAAAAGCATCTTGTTTTCACGTGTAGTAAACATTGATGAAAAACAGATTTCTTCATGTTCAGTAAAATCACTTTCCTACCTATAAAATCAGAAACATTCAACACAAGTAAGTGTACCAAAACAGATTTTCATGGAAACCAGCATGTACAAATACATTTTCATGTAAATGTGCTTACTGGCCTGGTTTGCTTATATCTCCTGCAAAATATATGCATGTCTCTGTCCATGATAGAAAATGAAACCATTTTTATTTTTAAATTAGTGTGAGAGAGAGAATCTAAATGTTGCAACTGAGGTAATATTTTGAGTTTGCACTACTCAGGTGGAAGATCCTTCTGTGTTTCATCTCTTTCCCCTTCCTTTCCTTCTGTTGACTATAAACATATATTCCCAATTAACATAAGTTATTTAAAGACAGACAACACTGGATTTTCCAGAGAGAACAATGTATTGAAGTCAAACATGCTTTAGTGAAATGAGCGCTTTCCTGCCTGCTTGTTTTTAATAGCTGAAAACAGCAGAGGAGTGGCTATGGCTGCTGGATTTGTGTACTTTGTAAATGTATCAGCGTGTTTTAATGTGGTTTTGTGTCTGTGCTTAAAGCGATGTAGTGAATTAATCTTTCTTCCTTTGAACAACATGGTTGCTTTGCCTCTAGAAATTCTTAAGTGGAACAGCTAGTTCCATATATTTATCCAGTAGTTAAATTCCAGTGTGAGTTGTTTCTGCTGCTACCGTGGACTGCTTTCTCTGTTTCTGACTGCTAGGAGGAAACTAGCAATTATTTTATTCAAGCAACAGTTGGAATATTGCACTATGCCTTGCAGTGCTATTTTTAGTAATTTTTCCATGTCTCCAAGTGTGCCAACTTACAGCAAACAATAAGATATGAAATGCTTCATGACAGTCTTCAATATAGATTTTTTGAAATGTAGTATTTTATTCCAGTAAGCAAAAGTAAATGAATTGATGTTGTGGTGCTGATTATCCTCATTTTCCAGCTCTCATTTTTGCCACTCTGGCAATCTGCTGTTCTTGGTTATCAGGGAACCATTGTAAGATGAAGTGGCTCTGTTGTTCTTTGGCACATAGAATGGCAGGGCAGGAAAATAATCTGTGCAAGATGTATGTGTTGCTGCAGTTCTTAGCTTTGTATTGGAAATTTGTGCATATCTCTGTGTATGTGTTTTAGTTACTGCATCTTGATTTTTTTTTTGCTTTACAACAAAACTGCATGGTTC
Source organism: Clamator glandarius (assembly GCA_033459285.1). Classification (NCBI taxonomy): domain Eukaryota; kingdom Metazoa; phylum Chordata; class Aves; order Cuculiformes; family Cuculidae; genus Clamator; species Clamator glandarius. Next base: position 259,352 of record JAUNZM010000437.1, on the reverse strand, counting down.
CTCGTCTTGATTTTGCTATTTCTGTTGACCTTAACCTCAGCTGTATGTGGCCCCATGGGTGTCCACTGGGGCTGTGTTACATATGTTGGTTTCTTCTGTAGTTGAGGTTTCCTTAGGCAAGAAACTTGGGCCTTGAGTGTCAAATCTGTGCAGCTGTGCACGCTTTTTTGGTTTATTTGGGGGGGATTTTGTGTGAAAAGGAAACCTTGTTTTACTCTTAGGCTCCATATATGGCCCCATCCCTAAATATAAGCAAATTCACAAGTTTTTCAAGTAGACAAATAGATTTGAAACTTTCATCAGTCTGGCAGTATTGTGTACTCCCTTCTGAGAAAAATGGAAAACAAATTATATCTTAAAGTGAATGCAAAGAGGGGGTTTTGCAGAGCATGCATTTGGACACTTAGGCATAGGCGAGCTGTAGAAGGACTTAATTGCTGGATATACATAGAATCAGTATTTCTGGTACCTGCTAACTGCTGGCATCACCTTCTTCCCCTGTGATTACATTGTATGTCAGTGTGTAAACCCTTGAGAGTTGCTACCATTTATTAACTTTTAAATACATCACAAGGTGTGAATTGTTTCTGTAGGGAAGAAGCTGTTTATTTAAGAAAATGCACCTGAAGAGGCTGTACAACATGTTAAGTGCACCCGTTATGACCAGCCTAGTGGCTTTCTGTGATGGGGAAGCCGCAGCAGTGGACACGGGTAAACTGATGGATGTGATCTGTTTAGGCTTCTGTAAAGCCTTTGACATGGTTCCCCACAACATCCTTCTCTCTAAAGTGGAGAGAGGTGGATTTGATGGGTGGATTATTTGGTGGATAAGAAACTGGTTGGATGGTTGTATTCAGAGAGTGCTGGTCAGTGGCTTGAAGTCCAGGTGGAGATCCATGACAAGTGGTGTCCCTAAGGGGTCTGTACTGGGACCAGTGCTGTTTAATGTCTTCATCAATGGTATTGACAGCGATATTGAGTGCATCCTCAGCAAGTTTGCAGATAACACCAAGCTAAGTGGTGCAGTTGCCGTGCCAGAAGGATGGGATATCATCCGTAGGGATCTGCACAGGCTGGAGAAGTTGGCCTGTGTGAACCTCATGAGGTTAAACAAGGCAAAGTGCAAGGTCCTGCACCTGGGTTGGGGCAATCCCCAATCTCAGTACAGGATGGGGGATGATGTGATTGAGAGCTGCCCTGTCAAGAAGAACTTAGGGCTGCTGGTCAATGAGAAGCTCTGCATGAGCTGGTGAGGTGCACTTGCAGCCCAGAAGGCCAACCATATCCTGGGTTGCATCAAAAGAAGCATGGCCAGCAGGTCAAGGGAGGTGATTCTGCCCCTCTATTCCTCTCCTGTGAGACCTCATCTGGAGTACTGTGTCCAGTTCTGGAATCCTCAACATAAGAAGGACATGGAGCTATTGAAATGGGTCCAGAGGAGGGCTACAAAGATGATCAGAGAGCTGGATCACCTACCATTGGAGGACCAGCTGAGAGTTGTCCAGCCTGGAGAAGCAAAGATTCTTATAGCGGCCTTCCACTACCTGAAGGGGGCTACAAGAAAGCTGAGGAGGGACCGTTCACAAAGGCTTGTAGTGATAGGATGAGGAGGAATGGATATAAACTGGAGAGCTGTGGCTACCCCATCCCTGGAGGTGTTCAAAGCCAGGTTGGATGGGGCCTTGTTCAGCCTGCTCTAGTGGGAAGTATCCCTGCCCATGGCAGGGGGGTTGGAACTGGATGATCTTTAAGGTCCCTTCCAACCCAAACTATTCTATGATTCTACGATTTGTTTCAGATTAAGCCAATGTCTTGCAATGCATCTGTGTTTGCCATCTGTTTAATCATCTGTACTCATTTTTGTTGGTTTTGTCTGCAGAAGTATACAAAGAAACGAAGTTGATCTCATTTTACATGAGAGCAGTCTTACACACTCTGCCGAAGGTTCCTAGTGGTGTTTGAGGATTCATTGAGCTAGATGCTGTGATGCTCATTAAGACCAGATTTTATCATTTCAGACCGTGAATATGACCTATATTAAACATAATTGCACCTGGCCTTTGACCCTACTTCTCTGTTAAGATAAGCTGTTCCATGGAAACAACCCAGGTCTCAGTAGCAACCAGTAGTACCCTTATTCATTAAAGCAAGGTTATCTATTTTCTGTCACTTAATACAATTTACTATTGGAATGAATGGAATGTCTACTTCTCTGTTTTTATTTATTAGATCAACTTTAAGGTAATTTGATTCAGTCTGTCTTATTTATTTATTTGCAATTTTGGAATGTTAAATTACTATTATCAGAGAGCATAAGTTGAAGCTATCCAAATTCAGGAAGTAAAGTGCAAATTATTCATGAAACAGTGAGGGTAAGTTTATTTTGTTACTAAATGAGATAACAAGGAATCTGTCCTCTATCTATAGGCCAGTGTTGTCTGACTAGCTTTTTGGGTGTACTGTATGGTAGAAGGATGGCTGATTTGTTCCACTTATTGCAGATTTTCATTGTATTGTCAAGAATATACAACATTTTCCCCTTGAGTCCATGTGAAGCTTTATGTACGTGTGAAGTTAATAGTATGAGATGTCCTCTCTTGTCCTTCAGGTGGGAATATCTGGACAATGTGCTTTCCTTGCTGGGTATAGGTCCTATAGCTGAGAGTTGTTGAGTTGTTGCAGCAAAAGTTTCATTGTGTGTGTAAAATGCCTGTCGCGGAGGATGCAATATAATATGTCTGTTTTAATTTACAGGTTTCCACACTGTTGTGATTCTTTGGGTTATTTTTTTTTCCTGAAATGGTAGGGCTGGGAATTAGCTGCCGAGGGATGAAGTCTCCACCTCTCCTTGTGGCCGCACTTGTGGCATGCATCATTGTTTTGGGTTTCAATTACTGGATTGCAAGTTCTCGCAGCGTGGATCTGCAGGTAATTTTCCTATAGTTCTACATGTTGTTTTGGACTGCTGTGGTTAGTAAACATAGTCCAAAAGAAGGATACTTCCTCTGTATGTGATGGGCCAGGAATTTCAGCTTGTTATTGGAATTCTTACAAGTATTACAGTTGTTGCTAACAAGTAGCGGGAGGAATGCCTATTTGTAGGTGAAGAGGACCCAAAACATGAAGGCTTGCATGTATGGTACATGTTCCCTCTGCTTATATAAAGTGCTCACCTATCTTGTGCTGTTTCAGTTTACTGGTATGGCAAATGCCATCCCCTGTTTGTCTTCCTAACTGTTTGGGGACACTGGTACTCCATTTTAAATCTGAATGGGAATCTATAATTTGCTTATCTTCTTAGATTCTGTTTCTTATGTGACTCATAAGAATGTATGCATACTTTCCCAGCAAATACAAGGAAGTCTAGCTTGTGCAGAAACAGTGTCTGTAAATCTGAATTTGTGTTTCTTAGAAGCCTTTCCTAAAGAGGGCACACAACACACATGGAATAATTCCCTTGTCTGCTCTTTTTCTACTGGTAACTGTGTTTTCTCTGACTGTTGAGCTTGGGTTTTAATCCTACTGGAATACATATTCTGAAGTTAAGGAATACAAGAATGAAGTTTCTGGTTTGTGACAATGTATGTAGAATAGTTATTTTTTCTTTTTCTTTCTTCCCCCTTTTTTCTAACAAGCAAACCTAAACCGAACAACCTGGTGATTAAACATGCCTGATGAGAGTTCCTCCCATGTTTTTCCACTAAATTTGTATCCTCTTTGTAATTGAACTGGATTTTAGTACTGAATTGACAGCTATAGGAATTGAGCTCCAATTTCACCTCAGAGTGGGCACTATTCAAACACGACTTGTATTTCTCTGGCCATACGCTTAAGACTATGTCTTTAGCTTTCCCTTTGTGGAGGGTGTGATGCACTCTCTTCTCGAACTATGCTTACCTCTTGTTTTCCTTTTAGTCTGTGGCCTCAGGATGGTGGCTACCAGAAGGTAGTTACTGTATCAGTACTGCTGAAGCTTTGCTGCATTGCTGTGAGGCAGCTAATATTGACAGAAATAAGCTACCATACTAGCTTATTCTTGATCTCGATCTCAATAACCTAGAAATGCAGAGTCCTTTTTGCTGTTACTGATTTACCATTTGATCTTGTATAGTTCTCCCAAGGTTAGCTTGAAAATGGGTTCACTTCTGCATAGTCATACATTCTGAAATGAAACAAAATCGTAGCTCAAGATGTGGCTGGAGCTTCTGAAGCATTCATTTGTTGGCAAGATTTCACAGTTTTTATGACTGAAATGGAGGAAGTGATTTTTTTTTGCTCTTCCAGCTAAACTGTATGTCTTCTTCCCTTCCAACCCCTGTGCCTTCTCTCTCTGTTCTCTCACTTTTGGTGACAGAGAAGCAGAATACGTGGCAGTAATATGCAGCATCCTGTGTGTAAGAACCCATTCTTTTTCTCGAAGTCTTTGAAGATGCACATTTTTTATTATATCTATTTTTTTATTCATGTGAATTACCTAGGTCTTTGTAACTGATGTAAATTCTGTTGATATTCCATACCCAGCACCCCACACTCCCTTGCTGCCCCACCTCCATGTATCTTTGTACTCTTTCTTGCTCCGGAAGAGTGAAATTAACCCAAACTGTATCAGTACTTTTAAAAAAAAAACCCTTTATAGCTTTATAGTTTTATAGCTTTATAGCATCAGGCTTCGTTCCTTACCTTATGTTTCTCTGTTTGTGCAGTATGTGATGGTGTTGAGTTTTCCTTTTCATTGTCACTGCTCTTCAAACAGTCAAGAACAACAATAATTTTCTGCTTATAAATCAGTTATTCTTATATAAGTCTTTGTGTAAGAGCCATATGTCAGTTGCTTATGTAAAAGCTGGGCAATGTCATCCTCCCTTTACTCTTTCCCAGATCTTCAAGGAAAACGTACTGATTTGAGAGATGAGTTTTCCACCTGCAGAAGGAAGTATGGTGATGTCAGAACTGTCTGGGTTGAATTTTAAAAATTATTCGACCTTGTAGCTCAGAAAGATTGTAGGCTGCAATATTTTTTATATGTTTTTCTGTATTTTTTTAAAGCTCAGGTACTGAGGCAGCTTTGTATTTCTGTTATCTTAACTGAAATGTTAATAATGTCTATAGATATGCTGTACCATTAATTTGTTTAGAAAGGGGGTGGTGGTGTGTCCGTGTGTGTGGTGGGGGTTGCTGGCTGAAACAGTGCTTTAATGACATTACCATTGTTAGTTCTGTAAAATTTGGTATTCCTTGAATGTGTTGGAAAAGAGTCCAGTTAAGGGTGAAGCATTTTTATTTGCTTTGACTAATTTGGCCTTCCTCAGGGTCGGATCATGGATCTGGAAGGCAAAGTCCGCAGGGCAGCAGCGGAGAGGGGTGCCGTGGAACTCAAAAAGAATGAATTCCAAGGGGAGCTAGAAAAGCAGCGACAGCAAATTGACCAAATCCAGTCCCTGCACAGCTTTCAGATGGAAAATGCCAACAGAGTACATCAGGAAGAGAAGGTAAGGCACTTTCTAGTTTTCTGTGGGGCTGTGGTTTACCAAGACACACTCTGCAACAGAATAAGGTTGCTCGCATGTTCCCACTGATGGTCATGCAATTATTGTTGGTAAGGCAAAATATTTAATTTATGTTTCACTGTATGATATTTAGAAAATGAACATTGAACATGCATTGTGGCATTCTCTGTATAATATGTGAAATATTAGAATCTGCAGCAACACTTCTGAATACCACCTCTATAAGTCATTGTTACCGGCCTTGGAGTGGCCTCTGGCTTTCTTTCCTGTATGCTAATGTTTTAAAACTTAAGGAAAAGATGAAGCTGTGCCAACAGTCATATTTGTATTTCCAAATATATTTGTATACATTTGTAGGCATAAATGGTTGACTTTTATTTCTAAGCGCATTACAAATTTTGTGGCACCTTGCCCTTCTGCCTCCGAAATGTCAGGAGGTTAGACTAGCCTATCATAGCATCCTTTGGATGGTAAGACTTTTGAAATCATCAAGTCCAACCGTACCTGTCCACTACTAAACCTCATGTCTGGGCACCTCCTCTACCCATCTTTTGAATACCTCCAGGGATGGTGACTCAAACATTTCCCTGGGCAGCGTGTTCTAGTGCCTGATAACCCTTTCAGTGAAGAAGTTTTTTGTAGTATCCTATCTAAACCTCCCGTGGCACAACTGGAGGCTGTTTCCTCTTGCCCTATCACTTGTTACTTGGGAGGAGAAACCAACACCCACCTCTCTACAATCTCCTTTCAGGTAACTGTAGACAGTGATAAAGTGTCCCCTCAGCCTCTTCTTCTCTGGGATAAACAACCTCAGTTCATTCAGCTGCCCCCCGTAACCCTTGTACTCCAGACCATTCCCCAGCTCTGTTCCCTTTTTCTGGACATGCTCCAGTCCCTCAGTGTCTTTCTTGTACTGAAGGGCCCAAAACTGAATGCAGTATTCAAGGTGCAGCCTCACCAGTGCTCAGTGCAGGGGAAGGATAACTTCCATGATCCTGCTTGCCACGCTCTTTTCTCATACAAGCCAAGATGCTGCTGGCCTTTGTGGCCACATGGGCACTTTCATGACAATGCTTCTGATTAAGCAGCTCAGCCAGAGAGGTAGAAGTCCTTTGTGACAAATACGAATTTATCTACTTAAATACCAGTGTGTACTGTATGGTTAGTGATGCGTAGTGTCTTGCAAACTGTTTTGCTGTATATTTTTCTCATGTTGCTGATACCACCTCGGATGTGGCTAATTAGCCAATAATATAACTTTTCTCACTGTTGCCAGAAGTGTTTAGCTGAGAGTATTCATTCTGGGCTTATTGCTTCTCTTGCAGAGTCTCTTGATTGAAGTTTATAGATCAGCTTTCCAGGACTGTTATTTTTAGCTGAACAGACACAACTGATGGTGGTAATAGATAATCTTCAGCTAAAGGGCTCTCTCTTAGGAGACAGCTCACTACTCAAAACTTGTGGTGCATGAACAAACTCACCAGAATAATCTTTGCAAAGCTTAGAGGAAGAAAAGTTGATTAAAAGTGGAAGGTGGATTTGTTTCACTAATATGCACATCAGTGGCATATTTTTAAAATTTATTTTAAAACTACTTTTATTCAAAGTCTTTGAAGTAATAAAAACCCAATTCATTTTACTTCTTCTGAAATTGTTGAGATTTTGATAATTTCTCTCTTCTCTTTGGGTTCAGTCTTTGTGTATGCTTTAGGAAAAATGACGTATAGTTTGTCTATTTATTTTTTAAATGTATATATTTATTTAAAAGATACTAGAGGATAGAAAGAGAGCACTTGTGTGAGTTATCAGTCTTGTTATAACTTTTGCCTCCTAATAATGGGCATCGCTATTGAGTGCTGTGGGAATTGTTTAAATTTACCATCCTCTGGGAAGGTACTCAGGTTACATTTTGGTGAAACCCATCATTCTGTTTTGGCATCTTTTTGCATTTCAGTTCTGTCCTGCAAAGAATGAGGTAAAAACAAAAATATAGTCTTTTTTATAAAGGACATACATTTTAGGCTTCCTTTTTGTAAGTAGTTTTCTTTTGGCCAGAATTATTAAAAGTCAGTAGAAGTGCTGGTCACAGAGTTCACTGCACAGGCCTGCTGGCTGTTGAGGGCTGGTGACAGGAGCTCACCCAGGAGATTCAAGGAAGCTTGGTGGATGAAATGTTGCTTCTGTCAAGCACAGTGTGCAGTCTTTATACTTCAAATTACTGTAATACCAGAAAAATGCATCTGGCACCACACAATCCACCTTTCTTGCTGTGGTGATGTTTCTGAGTTTAGAGGATATGTAGGAGTTGTCCATTAAATCTGGCCTCTGTGCCAGCCAAAGTGATGGGAAGTAAAAAACCTGGAACTGCTGTTGCATGTGGAGATGAATGTGACAGTCTGGGAAAGAGTCAAAGCAGCTTCTGGAAAAGGAAGTCTTGCTTCTGAAGTCTTGGGGTTTCCTTCTGAAACAGTACATTCACACCTGGCATTGCAAAGGCTGTACATGCATGACTTGTAGAGAAACTATTGGAGATGTTTTAAGACTGTGTGATCACAGGGGTGAATTATAAGCCAAAAGTTACAAAGCAGCTTAGAAATAAGCTGGGTTAGGTTTTGTACTATGAGAAGGTCACCAGTGGAGTTTAGGAGTGCTGCGAAAGTTGCACAGAGGAGAATGAGGAGGATAAAAGGATGTTTTCTAGTAGAGCTATTGCTACTACTTGAAGGATGTCAGGCACAGAAGGTAGGAGGTAGTCAGAGCCAGGAATACCCTGTGGGCTTACCATTCACCGAGGCAATGTAATCCTGAGAAATTACTGTCATGATTGTTCCCTTAGGTCTGAGTATGTATAAAACGTTTCTATCACCAGTCTGCTTGTAAAAAAACTGCTTGAATTCTTAAGCATTAATATAGATTTAGCAAATATTTTGTGGAAATCCATACAGAAATAGACTGAAGTGATCAAGAAAGCTTACGTGAATTCTTAGTAACAACGGATAAAGAATCAGGAGTGCAAAAGGGCCATTTCTAATCTGTAAGCAATTATCTATAGAACAAAATTCTGCATGGTTGTTATTCAGGACTTGTAGCTTCTGGGATATACACAGCCATAATAGTATTTTTGAAAAGTGTTACAGGAGAACAATACATGTAATCTCTCTTATTTTCAACTTCTAGAACATGCTTTTACATTTGTTATTTTCTTTGTATTTATGTAATTCTTCCCCAACCCACATATTGTTTTACTAAGGAATGGGAACAAGCTTTGTACACTGTATGTGGAGCACGTCACTGTCCTGTTGCTCAGTGTCTTTTAACACTGGGCACAGCTGCTCTCAGATCCCCTCCCTCTGAAAAATTTCAATTCCTGGCACAGCCTTCTGAGACAAAATACCTATCAGTATGCAGACAGTCAGCTCTGCTCAAAAGGAATGACAGTGGGTGGAGGGAAGAGAGAAGAAAGCCTGCCATGAGAAGGAAAAGGTGCCTGTGTATGTTTTGTTCTTGTTTTTTAAACCAAATAATATTGCATCTTACAGTTTTGAAAAGGCTTTAAGGAAAGGCAAGCACTGCCTGGTGCCACTCTCTACTTGCCGTAGCACAATGTTACCAAATTAGCAATAGAAATCACTCTGCTCACTCATAACTGGTACAGCAGAGGTCTAGAAGAGTGCCTATGTTTAAAATACTTTTATGTGATTGTCATGGTTTAACCCCAGCTGGCAACTGAACACCATGCAGCTGCTCAGTCTCTCTTCCACAGTGGGATAAGGGAGAGAATCGGAAGAGTAAAGGTGAGAAAACTCGTAGGCTGAGATAAAGACAGTTTAATAGGTAATGGAAAAGCTGGGCACACAAGCTAAGCAAAACAAGGAATTCATTCACTGTTTCTTGTTGGCTAGCAAGTTTTCAGCCATGTCCAGGAAGGCAGGCCTCCATCACATGTAACAGTTACTTGGGAAGACAAATGGCATCACTCAAAAGCCCTTAGGTTTTGGTTCTGAAACCAGTGTTCACTCTTACAAAGTTCTTTGCCATTTTATTTCTTTTTCCAGTTGCAATATTTTATTATGCTTTTATATACTCTGTTTACAGTGCCAGAAAACACACCAGTTCAGTGTGCTTGGGTTAGCTTGATTTATGATAGTATCATATGCGGAAGAAGTCATTGTAGTAATGGTTCCAAGTGTTATGATTGTGGAATCTGCTGTGCAAGGCATTAATTGAGTCAAATGTATGTACGTAATTCAGAGGATCACAGTTATTATTGTCCTAATGTACAAAATATTTAATGTTTTTCTGTTTTACTGTCAAATAAGTGGTCTTGGTATTTGGGATTTTCATTTTAAGAAAAAAAAAAAGAAATCATAATACAGCAAATTGTGAGAAAATGAAAATTCCATGTGATACTGATTTTTCTAGTCCATTCACTATGGTAATGATAGAATCATACAATATTTCTTTTGTTGCAAGGGACCTTAAAGATCATCCAGTTCCAACCCCCCCTGCCATGGGCAGGGACACTTCCTACTAGACCAGGCCACATCCAACCTGGCCTTGAACACGTCCAGGGATGGGGCAGCCACAGCTTCCCTGAGCAGCCAGTTCCAGAGCTTCACCACTCTCTGAGTGAAGAATTTTTTCCTAATGTCTAATCTAAATAATCTTCCCCCTCCCCTTCCAATTTATAGCCATTCCCCCCCTAGTCCTTTCTCTACAAGCCTTTGTAAAAAGTCCTTGCCCAGCTTTCTGGTAGCCCCTTCAGGTACTGGAATGATGATGATGATAATGATGTCTCCCTGGAGCCTTCTTTTCTCCAGACTGAAAAAGCCCAACTCTCTCAGCTGGTCCTCCTATGGGAGGTGCTCCAGCCTTCTGGTCATCTTTGTATCCTTCCTCTTGACCCATTCCAACAGCTCCACATCCTTCTTATGTTGGGGATTCGAGAACTGGGCACAGCACTCCAGATGGGGTCTCACAAGAGAGGAACAGAGGGGCAGAATCCCCTCCCTCGACCTACTGGCCACGCTTCATTTGATGCAGCCCAGTACCCAGCTGGCCTTCTGAGGTGCAAGCACATGTTGCCAGCTCATGTCGAGCTTCTCATCAATTGGCACCCCAAAGTCCTTCTCCATAGGGCTGCTCTTAATCATATCATTCCCCATCTAGTATCAAAAGTGTGGATTGCTCTGACCCAGGGCACTTGGCCTTGTTGAACTTTATGAGGTTCACACAGGCCCACTTCTCCAGCTTGTCCAGGTCCCTCTGGATGACATCCTGTCCTTCTGTCATCACAATTGCACTACTCAGTCATCTGCAAACCTGATGAGGGTGCATTTGATCTTGCTGTCTATATCACCAATTAAAATATTAAACAGCACTGGTCGCAATATGGACCCCTGATAGCAAGCTGTGCTAAGCTGTATTCTTCCTTCATGGGATAAATACAGTAAATCTAAATATGACTGCAATCATGAGATTAAACGTGAGTAAAGTAGCAAGCAGTTTTAGTAGTGGACTCTAAATTCCTTCTCCTTTTATTTAAGTGCAGTGATATCTCTCCCCACCCCCCATTTACTGGGAGATCTAGGTTAAAATTAATATTTTTTGTTTATAAATGTATATTTCTAGAGCAGATTAAAATTTTTGTGTTTGGCTGTGACCCAACACTGTGCAAAGAGAAGATCTTGTTACAAGCACTTAGATTGGTGTCATTTTAATATTAATGGTAACACAGATCCTTTGCAATTTAAACATTGTTTTCTGCCTTGCTCCTTCCAGGCAGTGCTGATGAGTAATATCACAGGAAATGAACGACTGATCCAGAGTCTACGAGGTATGTTGTAATACCTCTTAGCATCTCTCTCGTGTTTTTTTAAGCCCCCTGTTGCATTTTTCTGGTGTCTTCTGAGAATGCGGCCCTTCTTCAACTCAAGAGGACGGTGCAGGATCTGCAGTGACTTAGGTTCTGCACCTGCATAGTACCAGTTCAGCGAGGTGTCAGACTACTCTCCCTCAGTGGTAGAAGGATTTGTCCATGTAGTACTTGATGTAGAACTACTGACTACCTTTAGCAGCATATTCTTGCATTCTTTCCTGAAGTGTTTGTGTCATGCATTTTGGCACCAGGGAAATCCACAAACTCCTATATTAAATAAGAAAATTTGGTCTAATTCTTTGCTATTGACGTTGATGCTTCAAAATTGATAACAATTTATTCCTCAGGAAGTATGGGGAACAGATCCTAAGTTCAGTAAACAGGTAGATATATTGTGGTGTCTCCTGGTGCCTTCACACAGAGCTTTCTATCAGGAAGAAAACTCTAAATCATAGATGCCTCCTTTTAAAGACAATAACTGTTAATTACGTGTTATTCAGATAAACATTGTAAAGTTGTCTTTAGATTGCCGATAGACATGAATGCCACTTCATCCTGTATTCTGATTAGTATTTCATAGAATCATAGAACAAGCAGGTTGGAAGAGACCCACTGGATCATCAAGTCCAACCGTTCCTATCAATCACTAAACCATGCCCCTCAGCACCTTGTCCACCCGTGCCTTAAACACCTCCAGGGAAGGTGAATCAACCACCTCCCTGGGCAGCCTGTTCCAGTGCCCAATGACCCTTTCTGTGAAATTTTTTTCCTAATGTGCAGTCTAAACCTCCCCTGGCAGAGCTTGTGGCCATTCCCTCTTGCCCTGTCCCCTGTCACTTGGGAGAAGAGGCCAGCACCCTCATGGGCTGAAAACTAGCAGAGCAAGTGTTTTCAAACGAGTTCAAGTATTCCTTGTGAAGAAAAGGACATAAAAAATCTGGTTTCATTAATGTATTAGGCTTACCCAATCCTGTGCATCTTTGATGAATAAATTCAGCACTCACTTACACATCTGTAAACAAAAATGTAGTAAGCATGACAGATGGATGGAGTTAGTGTGCTTACTATCAATCTGGTTTTTGGTACTTCCATTGTAGTATGTGTAGGTACTCACATATGCATGTATTTTAAAGTGTATTTTTATCCTGTTTTGATCAGAGCACTTAAAAGAGTTACAGACAGAATATGGAAAGCTACAACTGGATGTTTACTGGTTTCAGAAGAACCAGACTAACCTTCAGAAGAAGTTTTCATATGACCTGTAAGTATATTCTTTTTAAAAGGTGGCTTCAGTAGTTGTATGTGACTGAATTGTAACACAGAGCATTCTTGTGATAGCTGTAGTGCTGTTAGTAAGCATATAGTTTTGAAGGGAAAATAACCCCCAAGACATCGTCTAAAATTCCTTACAGCTCATCTTGACTAAGATCATAGACCTTGCAACATTTGGCAGCTCAATATCCACAGACTTCTACACTTGTTCATGTCCCTTCTATTGCAGGAGGAGAAAGGTAATGGTATTCTCATTTAAGAGATGAGGAGAAAATTGAAACATAAAGAGGCTGAACTCTGAAGGAATTTAAGAACTAAGATATCATAGAATCATAAAATATTTTGGTTTGGAATGGAAGTTAAAGGATCATCTAGTATCAATCCCCCCTGCAGGTACACCTTCCACTAGGTCATGTTGCTCAAAGCCTCATCCAACTCTGGCCTTGAACACCTCCAAGGATGGGGTATCCATGACTTCTCTGGACAACTATTTTAGTTCCTCACTACCCTCACAGTAAAAAGTCAGCAGGAGTTTTGTGAGCTTACTGGTATTATGTGCAAAAGGACTGCATGTTCCTTGGCATGATGACCCAGGAAAGAGTTAAAAAAGGCATTTAGTAAGAAATGGGACAGATTGTGCTGATCATGTGCAGGGCAAAGCCATACAATCCTACCACCCAGCAACGTGTTTACATGCAACTGATTTTGTTTATTCCTTTATGTATCTGTTTTCTCATGCTTGTTCCTACCAGAGATCCATCACTTTCCCTGCCTTTGTTCCCATAATAAGGCTTGGCCATCCCAACATGTTCTGTCCCTGCATCCCACAATGTTTCCCTCAACCTAGCCAGGGAGCATCTCAATCCTATTTACTCATCTTGGTAGGTTACATGCCTGAGCATGACGGCTGAGGTTGTCCTGAGACAGTTCTGGGCTCTGAGGTGGTATGAACAGGGTGTCCCATCTTCTGAGTCTATAATTTAGGCTCCCTGCTGCCCTTGTGCCTCTCTACTCCTTTGGTTCATGGAAGTTGGCCTTGGATGGGCTTGATGGCTCCTGTGATAGGCCTGGGAGCAGCTGGAGAGGGTATTACTTGGGCTTCTTTTTGTATGCACAGGTTAGCTCTTTATCACAGAAATTAACTATTTACTCTTGTGAAAAAGAAAACACACAACAGCTAGTAAATTAAAAATTATGTGGATCTGTCGCAGTTGTTATATGAACTTTATTTTCATGTGCAGTGTGGGATGAAAGAGCATTTATGAGACGTTGCTCTAGCTCCAGCTTCAGGTTGTCAGTATACTGCATCTTTCCCAAGCTTGCAGGCTGAGGTGTAGGCAATTCTAATATCCCTTTATTTCCTAGAAATTAGGGAATGTGTGCATAACTCAAGCCTGTCTTGTTTTATTGTCTCTTGTGTTCACCAGCTCATGAAGTGCTGCTTGTTTTCATAGAGTCATAAAGTCGTAGAACAGTTTGTGTTGGAAGGGACCTTAAAGATCATCCAGTCCCAACCCCCCTGCCATGGGCAGGGACACCTCCCCCTAGATCAGGCTGCCCAAGGCCCCATCCAACCTGGCTTTGAACACCTCCAGGGATGGGGCAGCCACAGCTTCCCTGGGCAACCTGTGCCAGTGTCTCACCACTCTCAGAGTGAAGAAAATCCTCCATATGTCTAGTCTAGATCTGCCCCTCTCCAGTTTATACACATTGCCCTAGTCCTATCACTACCTACCTTTGTGAACAGTCCCTCCCCAGCTTTCTTTTACCCCCTTCATGTACTGGAAAGTTGCTGTAAGATCTCCTCTGAGCCTTTTTTCTCCAGGCTGAACAAGCCCAACTCTCTCAGCCTGTCCTTGTATGGAAGGTGCTCCAGCCCTCTGATCATCTTTGTAGCCCTCCTCTGGGCCTGTTCCAACAGCTCCATATCCTTCTTATGTTGGGGATTCCAGAACTGGACACAATACTCCAGATGAGGTCTCACAAGAGCAGGGTAGATTGGCAGAATCCCTTCCCTTGACCCTCTGGCCATACTTCTTTTGATGCAGTCCAGTACATGGTTGGCCTTCTGCGTTGCGAGCGTACATTGCCGGCTCATGTCAAGCACCATCAATTAGTACCCCCCAAGTCCTTCTCCACAGGGCTGCTCTCAATCACACCATCCCCCATCCTGTATTGAAACCGGGGATGACGTTTTGATGATTCTTCCATGAATTAGCATTGGGGAAATCAGACTTTAGAATAATGCCTAGTCAAGACAAGTGGTAATAATTGATTTCTGAGTTCATACAGTAATAAAGGTAGTAATTTGCCTGTTCATAGATTATCTGCTTATCACTCCACTTCCTTTCTGGATGTGAACTACAGAACAGAATTTTTGATTTTATTTAAAAAGAGGGCAGTAGATAAGCATGAAAGTGCAATCAAACTGAGTGAGCTGCTGCCATAGATGCACGTGCCCTAATTCCTCTAGATTAGCTTGTTTGCAGCTTGAGAAACTGGAGCATGCCTATCTGAACCAGCTGCCGTTACACCAGAGGATATTAACACTCTGCTAAAGCTAGGCTCAGAAACTCATCCCTCTTCTGTTTTAGTGAAAAAGAGGTAAAAGTTTTTGTTTGTTGACCATGTTGTTGTCCACAGGATGCTTGTAGGGATTTTACATGCAGAAAGATGTGTTTGCAGGTTCTGTAGCTGATGGTGTATCTTGGCTCAAAAGTTGCTTTAAAATGTAAAAGTCCCAAAGGAGAGAGGGAGAAATAAAAAAATAAAACCAGTTAAAAAGCCCCAACAAACTCCTCTGCCACTGGGGCCATCAGGGAAGAGGAGCAGTGTGACCCCCCAGCCAAGCATTTTCCTTGGGTGAGCTTTCCTGTGCAGTGGTGGCTGACAGCAATGATGGTTTTTCACCACATTTTCCTATAGCAGGATGTGCTACTCCTTAGGATCCACTCAAACTCAAAACTCTGTGTTTCTGTTCATGGTGGGATCGAAGCGTACTTAAGGTTGTATAATGAGTGGTTTCTAAGCCTTCTTGCATGTGAGTTACAGAGCGACTTATCTGCCCTGTTCTTACTCTAATACAAACCAAAATTTACAAAACAGATTATGAACTGAGTGAGGGGAAATGGTGATCTTGCCCTGGTGGTAGTCACTTCCCATGAGAAATCCAGCTTCACAACAGTGCTGGGGTTTGCAGAGGATCCTCAGCAGAGCCACAATGGGGAAATGCTGCCCTGTCAGCCTCAGGAAGAACACTGCTGCGGCAATGTAGGACTTAGCTACAGGCTGTCGAGCTGTGAGCAAAAGGCAGGCTGCAGAACGGCAGGCAGAAGAACTCTGGTGTCACAGGTGTTCTGATATGGCACAAATGGCACAGTGTAACTGTTAAAAGTATATGAAAGATACACAACGCTTGCATCTTTAGGAAATAATTCCTTTTGGAACTTAAAACAGCTACTGATGAACTCCATTTCTGTAACATTTTTTTGTATCTTGCAGCATTGCACTTTGATGAAATACTGTGAAAGAGTTCAGTTTGCTGGCAGTAGCTTACACCTGTTTTTTTTTTCAACCAGTATCATGTTGTTTCCTCTTCCTATCTAAAATCTAAGTACGCCTTTCTGTTACCATACTGGAAATGTTTCGGGGATCAAAATTGATTTGGATTTATCTGAAATTGACTAGCTATCGAAAGACAAGATTTATGTAGCTTGTTGAGCTGATTTCTTCGAGTAGAACCTGGATCACCTGTGCCACAAGTTTGTCCTTAGGACTTCGGTTAACATTTCATTCTTTCCAACTGACCTCTTGAATACAAGCAGAGAAAATAGAATGAAGAAAGTAGCAAAATTGGGAAAAAAAATTAAAATATTTAATAGAAAAACATTTTAGAAGTGCATGGATGAAAGTCAACAACTGCTCACTTGTTCATGTTTTCCTCAGGTCACAGTGCATCAACCAGATGAAAGAAGTAAAAGAACAATGTGAAGAAAGGATAGATGAGCTTACAAAAAAGGCTAGTGATATACCACAAGTCAAAGAAAGCAGAGACCTCTCAGAAGATTCAAAAAAAAATAGCCAGGTAAAGTTTGAGTAATTTCTTTAAAATATTTTTCATTGTAGTTCTTAAGGGAGTTTCCACCTTTCTGGTATCTCACGCCAACACCAGCCCATCTCATTGAGTTTTACACTGCTTTCCTTCAGATTTGTTAAATGTTTCTGATCTATGGGGAAATTAAGTGATTCCAAGAATGGAGCAAGGCAGAGGTCCTGCAGGAGACTCCAAATCACTGTGTTTTTTGAGATGGGCAGAATTCCAGAGGCAAAGCTGGGAGTGGTGTGTAGCCCACTAAAGAGTAGTTGAGCTTGGATTCACAACTCCTTTTAACTCTAAGAGCATAGACTGTTTGTGTGTTGTCTGTACTTGAGAGTAGCAGCAAGTCTTGAGTACTGTATTGTAGTCTCAGTGTCTCTGAGATCCATCAGCTATGAATTTTCACAGGAATCCTTATTTCAGCCTTTTACAGTGGGAATGAGGGGAAGATCAAGTGTTGTAGCTGTTAGCTTTTGGACATTCCGAGTCAGAAGAACCGCAAGAGGTATTGCTGTATGTGACATGAGAATCATAGACTCATAAAATGTCCAGGTTGGAAGAGACCCACCGGATCACCGAGTCTAACTCACTTAGGGTAG
Source organism: Clamator glandarius (assembly GCA_033459285.1). Lineage (NCBI taxonomy): Eukaryota > Metazoa > Chordata > Aves > Cuculiformes > Cuculidae > Clamator > Clamator glandarius. The sequence continues at coordinate 242,000 of JAUNZM010000437.1, read as the reverse complement.
GACAGGCTTGCTGCATCGGGTTGTCTGCATGCCAGCTGACTCTTTCTTCTGGGGTAGAGAAGATGGGAGGAAATCCTGAGAAATGGAAATTTCAGATCCTCCTGTTGTCTTGGCATGTGAATTATTGATGCTTCTTCAGTGAAGCAGGATTTAGCCAAGGATAGGACTTGATCCTTTAAACTTGATACAGATGGCCCTGGAAACAGGCACTAAAGCTCCTCGGCAAGAAGACAACTAATTTATTTCTCTGTGTACTGAAGCAGCCCCTTCTTCAGGCCTATGAGCAGCAGTCACAGAAGTTACATTTTCTTCACATATGGTTGCAGTGGGGCCTTTGCCCCAGACCCCAGTGGCCAGCACTTATTGGGAAGGCAGTGGGGTTTGGTGGCATGTGCTGTTTTTCCTTTGGCTAGAAAGGGCTAATAGAAGAAAAAATTTGATGACTTTGGAAGTGGAAAGCCTAAAGGAGTAAGGGTTCAAGCTGGGCTTTGTAAACAGTTGGAAAGTGGTGAGAGAAACTGTCTGAAACGTTTGCCTGGGGACTGCTAGGTGTTCAGGCAGTGGTTCCTTTCTGTGTTCAGTCCTTTATGTTAAATGGCAGGGGAGGGAACTACAGAAATTTGTGACCTGAGAATCTGCATTTTATGACAGCTGCAAGGTGAATGAAGCACTAGAGACTGGAAATAGTAGCTAGCGATTCCTCATTTAAAAAAAAAAAAAAAAGTTAACGCTCTTATTTGTCAATAATTTTTAGCAACAATGTATAATAAGTAAATAGAACCCGGTAATAGTAACTATATAGTAACAATTTGGAAATGATACATGTTTGTCAAACAAATGTATCTTTGTTAATGTCAAGGCATAACATATTAACTCTTTGGAAAGTTGAAGTGCAGAAGACCCTACGGAGAGATGATCAACTTAGTTTCTAGTGTGTCTTTGCCCCAGATTTTCGTTATAGTTCCTTGTACCAGATGCTCTTTTCGTGTTGTTCTGTGGTTTGGCGTTTTGGATTTTTTTTTACCATTTCCAGTTTAGAAGGGAAATCCTCCCAGAAGGAACCTAAGCAGTTTGGCTGACGCCCTTCTGTAGGAACAATTCTCAGTCTCCAGTAACAAGTCCCATAGCTGGAAGCTATCTTTACTCAGAGCAGACAGCAAATGATGCAGGGCAGGTTATTTGTTCTCCTTTTAATCTATAGATGGGATGGTCCCAGGTGAGATAACTACAAATATAGCTACAGCCTAAATAAGTTCTGTTTGTGTTCCCTAGTATCTGTGACAGTGGTTTTTTTATGTCAAGCTGTAACCTTCTCAGTTGTTTGTTCGCCCAAGGATTGCAACTTTTTTCTTGTACAAAAGCGAACATATTTATCATTAGTGCAAGGTGAGGAAATCTATGTATGATTTTAGCCAGTGTTCTTAGCTGGAATAATTCCCATTTGTAAGATGTACATGCTTATGTAATGGGAAGGTCAGAGTTAAAATAAAACAAAGAAACAAAATGTAGTGTTGGTTGGTTAATAAATATACAACAGCTTTTCTCACAGCTCTGTATTTTAAGGAATTGTGTATGTTTTGTTTGAGGAATATACAGCATGTTACAATTATTATCTTTTTATCCAACCACTTAAACTTAAAAATGTTTCAGCATACACTCTTCTAATTTATTTGACACCATCATTAAAAACTACTGAGCTAGAAAGTTAAGATAAGCTAAGGGCTTTTGCATGTTGTCATACTCTGACCATGACAGAGTAGGACTCAGAACTGCACTTAAACAGTTAGTTTATTGCCTATAATGTTACAATTCTAAGTCAAGGGTGTAAGCATAATTCTAGAGCAATATTAATATCCTATATGGGTTTGTAGGGGACTATGCAACCTGTCTGGTGTTTAGTGACAAAGTCTTTATAGATGTCCCACAAGGTTACTGCAGGTGAAGATCTTGCAGACGATCTGGTACTGTAAGGACTGAATGTGTTGTTATTTTGAAGTCGTTGGGGGCCTCAGACCATGACTTGCTCCACTTAGTCTCTTAAGGTCCATTCACGAGTGGTCTGGAGTGATGACGTCTGGGGTGGCGTTCGCCCCAGCTCTTCTTCTTCGCCTCTTGTCAGTAGTGCAGCTGATAAGGGACACAATGCATTGTTTTGGCCTGGTCTGGCCTGGCTGGTGCAGCCTCTCCTGACACGGAGGGATCTAAAAACTCCAGGGTTATACACCAAGCCATCTCCAACACGCAAACCCCACAGTTTCTTTAAGTCATCTAAGTATAATATATACTGGATTCAATTCATAAACCTTATTAATACTTACGCTTTCAGGATCACCTCTGGTTCTTTTTTCTTTGGGTTTGGCGTCAGGTTAGTGTAACTCTGCTATATGTGCCTGCTTGCTCTGATATGTGGGGGGTGACCATGGGCCAGCCTGGTCATCCTGATCAGCAACAAGTGGCGGAGACATCTAAAGCCGGGTTATTCTTCCCCACTTATACTCACTGCACACCTGGGCTTGGTTATGATCATCAGCGTGGAGTGATCACCAGACCTTGCTCTTGCTCCTCTCCACCCCATGGGTCAGGAAGGCAGCAGCCATCTTCAGCAACTCAAGGGGGGGGTAATATGTCACATGTTTAATTAAGAGGTAATTTCTTGCTACTAAGTATTTTTGCTGAAGAATTCATGCCCAGCATGAAGTGAAAAATGGTCTTATGTTCAGTTTTTAATGATTTCTACTGTAGAGTCTGACCTCAAGTGGCAAGTTATACAACATAAGGATTTTTAAATACAGCATTTTTGTTTTAATGACTGAAGGAAAACTGAGTTCTTCTGAAAATCCTCAGTCTAGTAGCAGAATGTTCTGTGGAAATACTTGCTTCTCAAGCTTTCTTAAGAGTAAATACTATGGGTTTTTTTTTGGTGTTGGACTTCATGGCATCGACTCAATGAAGTCTTTAGTTATGCTTGACTTTGAATTAGCTTAAATATTTTCAAAACAGCCAAGTAATCATATACTACAAAACGCTGACAACTTTGGATTCCTGGTTATTTAACCACCTCTTTCTGCATTTTTCCAAGTCACTGCATGAACGCTTGACAACCTACTGTTTTATTGACCTACTTAGAACAATGGGTAGCTGCAGTCTTATCAACAATCATAACAGAAAACTTTTGACTGTATGATTTTCTATACCATGACATTTCCTATTCATTTGTATAGCACCAGAGACAAAAAGGTTTATGTCTCTAAATATCTGCATGCTTGTTCTTTCTCTGTGTCTCTGATTATTTTAAACAAAACAAAACCCCATCCAAAAATCGCTTTAGAACAGTTTCATTAGTCTGGTTTTTTTGCACCAAAGCTAGTATAGTGCAGCATGGGCTCCAGGCACATTACATGTTCAGTGTTTATGTGAACTGCAATGATATAGCTCTCTGCCAATTAAATGCTAATATTAATTGAACATAAATGTACTAAATGGGATGATCTTCAAGGTGGTGTACATCTTAGCCATTAATCTTTAAGCAGGTCAGATGCTGAAAGCATTGTAGTAATAGTATTTAATACATTCTTAATTAAGCTTCATCACTTTAAATAGATACTGTTTTATAGTTGATTGATTTATGTTTTTCTTTCCTAATCCTGCATTCAGCACAGTTTTAGACTGGTTCTGTACAGGCTCACCTAATTGAAGTTTTACGATGCCCAAACTCAGTTTACATGTCCGTGTAGATAATCAACAGTAGTTAATGCCATGTGTTTGTTTGTTCTGCTGACCTCGACTAAGGAACAGTAGAGGAATGTTTGGTGTTACAGTTCAGTGACCCTCAGAGAAATAAAAGTGTTTCTTCTGAAACACTAACCAAGAATAGTAACCTCAGGGCTGGCTGCAGTTAGAATAAAGAAGGTGCCTTAAATTCTTCATGAGTTTTGCTGTTACATAGAAATATCCCTGCATATTCAAGATTGCATGGTACTTAATCAGCAATAAATATTTCAGTCCAAATATTTCAAAGTCTGTTAGGAATTTCCCCTCCCCCACACTAAGTTCTTATCTAACTTCCACTTCTCTTTCTAAATCCAAGTGTAGTTATATAGACCGATGCTTGTCTGTTTACAACCACTTATAGGTTAATACTCAGCTGCCAGCCTTGAAGCAGACCGGGCTCATACAGGCTGACTTGGAACAGCAAAAACACAATGAAGATGTACCTAAAGCAGTACCTACACTAAAAAAGATTGACCTGCCGCAGGCTAAAGGTGAGCTTGAAGTCACTGTCTTACTAGGAACTGTTTAAGAATGTTTGTAATGGAATTGAGCATTTAAAAAACATTCTTGTGCACAAGATTAAAATGTAAAAAGTGACACTAGTAGACTGAACTGTAATCAGTTTTCCAGCTATGGAGAGGTGTAACATCCATGGAAGCATTTTTATTGCCAGCATTTCTACTGGTTCAGTTTTGTTGTAACTGACAGGTTGCACGTGAGGAAAAACACAAGTATTAACAATTCTGGAGTCCTGTTCCTTATTTAATGTGGAGAAAATATCCTGGTTTTGGAAGCAATGATTTTCAAGCACATTTAAAATTTGCTTTTTAAATAATTTTGACACATCTAGCCTGCTACACCACCTTACAGAATATCTGAAAGTCAGGCTTTAAATAAACACACATCTGTGCTTCCCATGTGCTGCCATTGGGCAAAATGTGAGTAAGGGAAATTATATGAGGGAGATTAGATTAGTTAACCTAATGGTTGCTTTTGTCACTAAACTCACAAACCATTAATGTGAATGGCTGTATCCTAGTGTGCTGGTTTGGCATAGCACTGTGTGTGATAGCAGTTCAGTTTCCTATTTAATTATTCTTACATGATCTCTTAAATTGCAGTTTTGGGAGTATGCAACTCAGTGAGCTATCAACTAAAGACAACATCTATATATAATTTATTCAAGTAAACATTATTGTGGTCTTTTTTTTAAATTAAAAATGTAGATAGACAGGAAAAAAAGATATGGTGTCTGCTAAAAGTCATAGCCCTCCTGCAGTTCCTCGTCAGTTAAAAATAGGAACAGCCTTGATTTACTTGCACATCTTCCCATGTGAGTGTGTTGTGGTTTTGGCTACTTTCGAACACTATCACCTTTACTGATAGTGAAATGTAATGCAGAAACCTGATACTTCTATAGCACACTTCAATTTTTATTTAAACTGCTGTTTCACCTACCCAATTTATTAACTGCACAGATCAAAATTTTAAGTAGTTGGAAGTGTGACTCTACTGACAGCAAACAGAGCCAAAATAGGCTTTACAAGTCTCATCCTTTACCTGTTCCCAGCAGGAAAAACATGAGTTGGTTTTGGCTTTCTCTTTGGAACTGATGTGGTTGAAGATGTTCTTTCAGAGGAAAAACAAGAATTTAATAGGAAAGATAAACCTTTAATAAATACAGCTTTTTAACATGTGCTGCCAGTAAAGGCATTAGCTTTTTCCACTCAGAATATTATTTATTGTATACAGAAAGAATAAACGCCCTACCTGACAACAGAAAAAAGGAGCCTACCACAGAAGAGGAAAAGCTTTCTAGTGAACTGAAAAAACCACAGGATTCACTCAAGGCTGCTGCAGGTCCTAAGGAGATGCTGCCTGAATCGGAGAAGGAGCTGGATCCATCTGAAGATGGAAAAGACATAGCAGTGCAAGATGTGCTACAGCCAGCAGCAAAACAGGCTGCCAGTGAGGAAATTGAGAGGGAGCAGCTCCTAAATTTCGATGCTAAGCAGGATGACTTGACCCCTGGAAAGGCTGGTTGGTAGCACGTTGCATGTTATTGACAATAGTAAAGATTAAAGTGTGGAATAGGCCATGGTTTCTGCAACAGTGACCACTGGCCAGATTTAGTAGAAGGTTTCCTTAAAGGTTATTGTGACATCTAAAAGGTTCCTAGCAGTTTTCTACAGTCAGTGGATAAGATGGACCCTTCTGCTTGTGCAACATGCAGCTGCCAAGCTCGGTTCTTCTGTATCACCGCAGCAGCCTTTTGGTCTTTCTTCCCATTGGCTGTTCAAGGCATTTGGGGAAATTAGCCCCAAAACTTTGTGATATTGAGGAGAAAACGGATGAGATGTTAATCATCTAAAACTTTGATGAGTGGAGAGATAACATGTATCAACACTTTGCAGTTAAGTCTTTTTATAGTGTCAGTATATAAATGCTAGCTATCCCCATCTCAAAATAAGCTAGAGTGAACAAAGCTTGACTTAACATTTCAGGGATCTAAAGTTTATTGTTGTGAGTCTGCAAAACTGCAGATCAGGTCTTGCAAAGGTGCCAGTTTGTGGCATCTACCACATGTGACCCAGAACCACGTGTATCCACAGCACTGAGCAGCAGAGTATCGATGTCATACCTAAACCTGACCAGAATCCAGACACTCCTCTGGCTTGAGGAACCCAGGCAAAACTATCAAGAGGAAGTCTTATGCCAGTCAGAGCATGAAACTGATGCCCACAAGAAGTGCTGTTTATGCTTTTCCAGTAAATGCCTTCATAGAGTCATGAGTAATGATGTTAACACTGTTGATAACTTGGCAACCATCTCATCCACATTGCTAAAGTAATATTTTTCCAACTGCTCCCAAAAGATGCTGGCTAGAGCAGGCCGTCCCTAAAGAGATGTGAATATACAAGTTACCTAAACAACTTACATTTTAACAGAAGTAAATAGCAGAAAGATTAGGTAAAAAAAAGCCTTCATCCATCAATAGTGCAAAGAAAAGCTTTGCTATGTAGCCTGTGAAAGGTCAGAGGTTCTGCAAGCTAGAAAAAGTAGGGTGTTCTTAAGGCTTGATTGTTCAACAAAAATGCCATACCTTACTGCATAGGTTCCTTGTAGCCAAAGGAACCTAAGGTAGTAAAAGATTTTATTCACATTCTCTGAGCATCCTCTCTCCTTCCATAAAGGCTTTTTTTAACAGTCTGAGACCTTTCAATCTACAACTTTAAAATTCCATTTGATGTGGTGGTCTGACCATGGACAACATAAGGCTAAAAATTGTCAAGCCTGTTTCTGATCCTTTTACTAATTAGAGGGCTTGGCTTGATAACAATCAGAACCACACACTTTGGTCTCTTTTCACTGGAGTATGCTTATACCTCTATGCTGTTACGATTTTTCCTGACTGGTTAACTGAAAAGTAAGAATGGTAGTCTAGCAATCTTTCCATTTACTTCTCTTTCCATTTCCAATCTCTTTCCATTTACTTCTGAGCTCTCTAATTTAAAGAAATCTTCAGAGAGTCAATAAAAGTTGCTTGAGATGAAGTAATGACTGGGTGAAGAAAATCTCTTACAGAAAAGCACTTTTGTGTCAAGGTAGCACTTCATAAAATACTGGGTTTTTATGCTATAGTCACAGCTTTCTGCTTAGTTAACAAACTAAAACCAGAAGAGGGGGAAGCTGAGGTACGCTTTAGGATGGTGGTAATATATTTAAAACCACCACCACAGTGCACTTCTCAGCACTGGATTCAGATTTTACTCTTCCTTAGATTGTCCTTTAATGTATTCCAAAATTGTTTAATGCTTTTCCTTTCTGTCCAGGTGAGTGCTGACTGAAGATTGATTTATCTAGTTCTTTAGAAAAGATTAATAGCAAAAGCTGCTCTAAAATTTAACTGTTCAAAAGGAAAAATAATATGAAAAGCTATTCTGAACAGCGGTTAAATCTGCAGCAAAGTAAATTCTAGGGAAGACTGTTACAGTAACTGTTTCTTGTGCAGATGGCCTTATGATGATGCGTAAAACTAATTAACAATTTTCCAGACAAACATGAACAGGAAGCACTGAACCAGGACAAGAATACTGATTACAATTTAGATGAGAATGAAGCTGAATCGGAAACAGACAAGCAAGCAGCACTTGCAGGGATTGAAAATGGTAAAAAAAAATGTTTTAACCCAAGTATCACAACCTGAAAACTTTTAAGATATTATTTTGTATTCTAACTTGAAACAGCTAATTTATTTGTTTGTTCTTTGACCTTTCTCTCAAGTTGCCAGTGTGATCTATGTTCCATGTAGCATGACTGAAGCTACTGTTAAAGATATGGTGGGGATGATATCTGTAGCTTTACTGTACTATACAATACTTAATAATCCTTTCAGAATTTCTGCTGCTGTATTCTAGGTTGTTTTCTAGATGAAGAACTATCAGTTCTGTGTCTTAAAGAGATTTCTGTACATTTTTCTTTTTTCCTAACTAGTTCAAAACCCTGAAGATGTGAAGAACCACTTATCTGAGCAAGGTGAAGAACGACAGAGGTTGTAAGCAAAGGAGGTTCACGATGCAAATTAGTCTCTTCGTATAAATGCAGACAGGATGAAAGCAAAGTGATCTGAGAATGTTTTGATTATCTTCTCAGAGCTTCAACAAGGACTCAAATGAAGTAGTGTTTTCTTGTGGAGTTTTAGTACCCTTTCAATGGTGAAAAAAATAATTTTAAATCTCTGGAAGCTCCTTTTGAAGCAGCTTGACCTCTGCAATGACTCTCACCTTCCTACAACTTATAAAACTGCAATCAGAGGGCAGTAGTGTAGTAGCTTTGAAGTCAGCTAACTCGTACAGTCATACTATGTAACAATACATAGGTGTGGATTGATGGTAGACCAGGAGTCTTCTGCCAGGGTGGATCTCTCCCCTGAGCACTGCAGTAGAGAAGTCTCCAACCTGGTTTTAAGAGGAGCTAACTTACTTTGACAAACACACGAAAGATGAAAAACGGCCCATGCTGCAATCTACTCTTCGCATATTCTGGCATCATTTACTGCAGTATGACTGTAGTCCTCAGATATATGTGTGCAGTGTGATATATTTTCCTGGGCCTATTAAGTGAAATCATTATCTGTAACCAGGCTGAAACACTGTCCTGGTTGGTCTTTGCTTTTAGGTTAAAAATGGGGATTCTCACAATAGTGTCTTCTCATTAAGAGATGAGCAGAAATATTTTTCTGAAAGCTTTTTTCACACAATTAGCGCTACAATATGGTTCAGTTACCACTGACTTGCAGGAGTTTAGAGTAAAAAATTCAGACTCCAGAATTTTCTGTGACAGTAGGTATCTGAAATGGTGTGCTATGACTACCCTTCACTCCACCCAGCCACCACCTACTGCTAAAGAGCAGACAGACAGATGACAGCCGTCATCTCAGCTGTCCCAAGTGACTAATCTCTGCCAGACTTGTGAGGAAGGGAAACCAGACTCTGCATTCACCAGACAACTCGCCTGCAGGTAAAGCTGCAGCTGTGAAGTGCTATGTGATGCACATTATATGTGGGCAACGTACTGTAGTCTTTTGTCTTTTCTGTAACTTGTCAAAAGTAATCTATAAACTACTTACTTGCAATAGCCTAGAACTACACTCTGTTCTTGCTAAGGCGCCCTTAGCTGCAGCCCAGCCTCCACTGTGTGTAGCCAGCTGTTCTCAAGACTGATGCCAGTGTTTGGAACATCTGTGAATATGAAACAACCTCTGTCAAGACAGCATGGGAGCAGACAGACAGGACTAACTTCCCTACCAGCGGTTCCGTTTAAGAACATACAAATTTGAATTGACTTTTTCTTTATGCTCTTCATTTTGTAGCTGCTTCTGAGGTGTGTCATTCCTCAGTATATTTGTTTACAACTCCTATACCTTAAGATGCCGAAATATGCAAAAGGAAGCTGGATTAAAAAAGGAATAATTGTCATAGAGTAAAAGGCAGAGCTCAAGTCATGTAGTGCCTATTAAGCCTGAATAGGTACGCAGTTCACTGATAGAATTCAAATGACAGGTGGCAAGCCTAAGAAAACACGAGCCTCTATTACTGCATTCTTGGTTACTCTGTTTTTTTTCACCATTTAAGTTGGATTAACTGGTCTGGGCTACTACAGTCAATATAGCAGGGAAAGAAATGCTTTAAGCAGGAGAGAAAAGGAGGTATAAACATCTCTTCTAACTGACAAGTATTGGGAAACCTAGGCTATTATGTTATTTTCTGCAAATAACATATTTTAGCATCATAATGTTTACACACATTTTGAGTAAAAGGGGCATTTTCTTAGGACTTAATCTGTAAACAATTATAGCTGAGATGAAGTTAATCAGGAATTTATTAGTGATTAACAAAGAACATATATTCTAACAGTACAAAAAGTACAGTAGTTGAATGAATGGCTTTAACTTGAAACTGGTAAAATCCCAACACCAACAAACAAAATCCTTAAGGTAATTAAAACACCGGCAGAGAATTCTTTTAAAACAAATTGTTTTGGCTGTATTTCTGTACACTAGCCAAACCTAATTAGGCTTCCCGTTAGCCAGCTAGATGTTGTCTTTCCCATAAACAAGACCACCTTTGTACAAGCACACTCGTTACAGCTCTGACAGCAGGGGCTCTGAAAAGCTGTGTAAAAAGCAATGTTTAGGAATACAGTCTTATTCTCAATGGCTTCAAGTGCTACAGGAAGGTAGCACACAACAGTAGATTTCTAGCAGACAATGGGCCTGTTTGTCTACTGTATAGACTTTTAAAGGACTTCTAGCTGAACAAAGCAAGATCTAGGCACTTGGTAGGGTTGTTTACATAGTGTTGTCTATCACTAAAATTTAGTTGCATGAGGCAGGAAAGCTTCTTTGCTGTAATCAACTTGGGGATAAATTAACAGTAGTCCTTCATGTTTTTTTAAAAACTAAATCTGATCCATTACATATAAGAATTTTGAAATAAAAATAATCTTCTCTACTGTGTGTTCACCTTATTCTGTACCATTCATCCCCTTCTAATGTTAAAGAAAATGGGAAAGATTACTCCTGTTGTCTTAAGTTCTATAAGTGATGTAGGTTTCTCTTCTACAAGCTGCTTCCTGTGGAAAAATACTGAAGACTGTCCATGAGCTGCTATCATAAACATTTTTAACAGGAAAGATTTTTGTGATTGTTTACAACAAGGAAGCAAAACCTAGATGAATTCTCACTGCCCTGCACTAGAAGTATTTTGCCATCTTTACAACTATATTTTCTGGGATTTTCATTCCTTTGACAAGAAAACAAAAGCATTTAAGTATATTAATAATGATGATAATCAAACATGTAAAAATGGTATGCAACCTCCTTAGCAGCAAAATCAGAAACAGCATGTCTTCAGGGCAGTACTCGCGCTTACTTCAAGAATCTGCAAACAGGACAAGTGGATGTTCCAGTTACTTCAGAGTTTCTTCACTGTTTTCCAGCTCTAGCTCAGCAGTGCTGCTGCTTAGGTGATGGAGTTACAGTGGTATTAGTCCACAGTTCTAACACATAGTTGAAGAAACGCGCTTATCTTGTAACGCTCTAGAGGAAGTTACATGCTCATCACTATGGAGGAAGACATTTTGCACCAAAATGAAAAAGATGTGTCCTATACAACATAGTCAAACCCAGAGGATTTGCTTTTATGGCCCAAATAAGACTTAGTGGTATGGTTTATCAATCACAAAATTAACTTTTTTTTTTTTTTAATATCTTGTAGCAAATGGTTGCTCAACAAAACAGCTTACCTATTGTTATTTCACAAGTGGAAGCACAGAAGTAACAACTGTTTCAAGAAGGAAAGGGTAGGTTTGGGGCTCCTCCTGTTTGGGATTTCTACCTCTATCAATCAACCATTACAGAAGGCAGTAGGTCAAGCAAGCAGCATTGCAGCCAAAACAAGAGAATGGAAGTCATACAAAACTTGACTGAGCAATGGAAAAAAACCCAGAAATCCCTCCTTTGCAACAGTAAAGTAACTACAGCAGTAAAAATACATTCCTGAAGTTTGATATTCCTATGCGACTACTCAGTGTTAGTTATGTGGACTCTGCAGAACCAGGAAGAATAAAGAAAGACAAAGGAACAAACTGCAAATAGAAATACCACACTCCATTCCTTGCTGTCTTCAAGAACTTGTCCTATATCTGAGACAAAATACCTCCTAGACAAATTACTTCAATAAAACAGAAAGCACCAAATTCAGCATACTAGGAGTTAAATAACTAGTATTCACTTGCTCTTAAATTCTATGAAGACTGTTTTAGCTTGCAGGACTTGGCAAGAAAAGACCCCAGTCTTTCTGCTTGCAAAGTGCACAAATTTGATGCAATTTAGGCAAAAATAGGGAAACTTACAATCTCTCCATGTGGCAGTAGCTCAGCTGTGTCTGTCAGACATAAGACTACTGCATTATTTTACTTAGTCCCAAATTCCATTAAACCTCTAAACCACCATTTTCTGTCAGAGCTCATTCATAAAAATGCTTTATGATTACATCTGTAATAAAAATCAATTAAGGTACAACAAACAATACAGTTGGATTAAAATCAGCTTCACTTGAAAAACTTTATACAAACCACTTGAAAACAGGAGTTGCATTTAGAACATGTAAAGAAGGCAGTCTATAGAATATTCCACATAACAGAACTTTTATCCTGGAGATCCCTCTCGAGTCTGGGTACAGAACTGGATATTCTATCCTAAAGGTGTTATCTGATACACAGATGACACTTAAGGTACCCTAACAATAATCTTCTTTCAAACAAGCTTCACAACTGGAAAATATTTATGAGGGGAGAAGTCAAATTCTGGAGGAACCTAGAAAGGAAAGATTTAAAGCATTACACAGCAGTACTACTGAATTCGATACTCACAATGAAGGATACCCTGCAGACAGAAGAAAAACTTCTGAATAATGAAAGACTGAAGAAAAAAAATAACCCTAGCTTTTTAACATCTGAAAAATATTCCAACCCAGTTCTGGATATACCATTATCTGATAGTGATAGGCACAAAGTTGTAGAGTGCTGGCACACCTCTTCCATGTGCTCTTTTATTCTTTCATGCTTAGCATCTGGCAGAAAGTCTAAAGGCCCTTTCCTCCCTCTGACCCACCTGCTAATCCTGCCAGGCAGCACTTTGCTGATTGCATTCACACAGGCTGCTGATACACTGCTACCAAAACTTCTTCCTGCTCTCAAAAAGTACTCTTACATGTCATCCTACGTGTACTTGCCATTTTTTTCCTCCCAAAACATTTGAAACGAGTTTTCTGTATTTAAATAACTACAGCAAATATTTCCCACAGAAAAATGGATTAAGTTAAGAGGGCTGAATCTGCTCATTGGCCCATAAGATATCTGTAGTAACATGGTGTATACTACTATATTTCACATTCAAGCCAAGTGGCATTTTCTTACCTTTGAGTCTTTTTTGTGGCCTCCTGCCAGCAGCTTCATAACCACAATATTTGGTTTAGCAACTTTCAGAATTCGATTGACCTAAACACAAAACAGTAGTAAGTATTCAAGCAAAAGTGTATGAACTCAAAGATAATACTCAAATCTTTGCGTACTTTAACAATACAGCAGTCCTTTACTTTAACAATACAGTTTAACGGAGATCAGAGCATCTTGAATTTGCTTTGAAGTATAACACCTGGATCAATGAAATTTGTTTTACTAAACAGACCATGGAAGCGACTGCTTTCTGTGCTTATGTTTAAAAACTGTTTAACGATGGCAAGTTCTGAGGCACTTCTCCAAATAAAGGCTTAGCCAAGCTCTAAGCATCTAACCCCAACACCGTGATACAATCACAACAAGTAGAAACTCAAGTATCAAACTAGTGGCTATTTGCATGGAAGTGCTGTGGGCATCCTCACGCTACCTCTAACTACTCTGTTAGCCTCCGTTAGATCTATGTAATACCTCTGTTAGCCTCCGTTAGATCTATGTAATACCACCAGGATCTAGAGAACCCGCAGAAATTCCTAAATTTTCAGAATCCAGTTCCTTAAGTGTTCTCAACTTGCTCAAATGTGACAATAAAGTTACACTCAGTTTTTAGAGTATGGACAAAGAGGGAGAAATTCCTACTCATGTTTACAGCCTGGTGCTCAGAAAACTGCTCCAGGAAACAAGTGCCAGACTCAGTCCTCTTTTCAGTCTGATGACATCCAAACCTATTTTTCCCACCTCTCAGGAGTACATGCTTGGAAATCTGATAATTCACAAGTCAGGTAAGCATGTGCCGCCTTGTTAAAGCTACTGTTCTTTTAGAATAGGGCCAGAAGGCAACATGCAAGAGCATTCTAAAGTTGCTATCTAGCTTTTTAAGGTACCCTGATGACATCTAATGAACTGCAACAGACCACAGTGTCAGACGTCAGCATCCTTCTCTGTCCACTCCTTAAACCAGAGCACTCAGCTTTGCTCAGCATTTTGACTAACCACACTGTAGATCTGAAACAGATCCAACTGAAAACATATCCTATTGTAAGCAACTACTTTTCCCATTGTTACAGCCTTACCTCATAGTCTGGATTAGGAATATTCTCAAGAATCATTTTAGCTTGCTGGAAGTGTTTGCTAGCTGCCATGTAGAGATCTGACGACTGAGGAGGTGGACTGTACTTATTTAAATCAGACATTTCCTAGCATGTTACAGAAATATATAAACAGATATTAAAATCAGTTGCCAACAAATTGCATTTTTATACTCTTAAATGAAAACAAATTTCTATATTCAAGCAAAAGATACGTCAACTAAATAATATTTTAAGAATACTTAAATTGAAAACATTTATTTAAAATGGCAAATACCAAGCAGTGATAAACTGCTTAATGTTTACTTTATAGTGACATAAAATACAGTGAACCTCTCACACTTTATATAAAATAATCTCTCTCCTGAACAACTTGTTATTCATTTGCTTTAATAGAGGCATGCAGCAGAGTGTGAAATTACAGAAATAAATAGGAAAAAAAAATTAATAAAAGTGTATGATACTGTTCACTAAATCAAGTTTTTCAGCAACTGATATACTGAAATGGGTCAGAATTTAATTTTAGATATATATTTTTAATATAATATTGTTACTTCCAGCCTTTTATTTTTTCCAGAGGAAGCCACGACAGTCTTATTTTCTACTACAGCTGTTTGTAATACTAAATTACAGAGAGTGACTGGCATATCAAATAATACAGTTTCAGTTTGGACAGACCTTCAGAACATCAGGTCTGGCTACCAGAAACTTAAACTTCAGCAACAAATGTCTAAATTTCTGCACCTGGGGCAGAATAACCCCACAAATCATCAGAGGCTAATAACCAGCTGGATGAGGAGCAGCTCTACTGTGAACACCAAGCTGAGCACCAGCCAACAAAGTGCTCTTATTACAAATCAGATAGGTCTCATACAGGAATACCAAGCAGGAGTAAGGCCAGCTGGTCATCACATACTCAGTATTTGTACTGTAACATCTGAAATACTGCATCCAGCATTGGATCCACTTAGTCGAAGAAAACCCACGCTGGGGGCCTAGAGCACATGACCAGTAAAGAGACGCAATGGACCTGGGCTTCTTCGGTAAGACAAGGATGATGCCTATGGTTAATCTTAATAGCAGCCTACAATTACTGGAAATAGTTACAAAGTTGTAGGAAGACAAAGGCAATTTGTAAACAGGACACACTATAACACGGGGGAAGAGGTCACACATTGTGGCTCTGGTAACTCAGACTGGACATTATGAAAAAGGTGAATAGCATAGTCCCCAGTCAGGGTGTCCAAAGACTAAATGGACCAGAAAAAGAGGTTGGAAATTGTCCACCCTTTGATTTTTTTAGACTTGGCCAGACAAAGACAGAGCTGATGTGATCTCTAACTCTACTTCAGAGAGAAGACAGAACAAGATAAGCCTTCACTGGACCGTTCCAACCAATAGTGATTTAACACACGAAACTACTTTTGTTTCATCTTCCTATTTGCTTACTGCAGTAATAAAAACATTGTGCCATATAAGCCACAGCCAAAAAGTCTGTCAATAGATTTTCAAGAGATGTTCTTATCATGCAAACCAACACAAGCATCACATCAGTCTAATTTTTAAAATGCCAAGAGTCTAATTTTAGTAAGAATTCAAAGCAATACATTTTCCTTCAACACAACTAAAGCTAGAGGTCCTTGCCATTTTGACTTATGCCTCAATATGAACTCTAGGATATTACAGGCTAATTTTACGATGATAAAAATGTCTAAAACAGGTGAGCAAATAACTTCTATAAAAGCATGAGTGACATGGTATTTTAAGATTACTCACTTTAAACTGCAGGTAGTGCACTGGGGGTGGTGTGATAACACTGTTGAACGGTGCAAACCTGTGCTCATATCGAACTTGTTCACTATCTAGTTCAAACTTGGGTTTTCTTACTTTGCCATCCATGTCAAATGCGATCATTGTCTAAAAAGGAAAGGATAAATACAGTGTAAAGTGTTAGCTTTATGTCATATTTTGTTGTGAGCAAAATGAAAGTTACAATTTAGCTATAACTGAAAAGACAGAAAAATAGTAGACTATTTACTGTATCACATTATAAACCTGAACTAAATTTCTAGTCCTACTGAAAACAAAGAAGGCATACAATCCATGCTTGGTTCTTATTACAAAAAAAAAATGAAGCCATTGTTCAGGAAGCACAAATTACCTTGTACATTCCAGCACACATATTTTGGTACGCTTGACTCATGGTAATCTCTCTGCTGAGAGGGCGAACTGCAAATTTCACATTAAAACATTTTTTTAATTCAATATAAGCACACATTTAATTTCAAGTCAAAACAGTTCTTTCAAATGTTCAGAAAGTCACATAAATCTCAATTATAATAATGTAAGAAAACCGAAGCATGAAAAGCAAGGACATGCATTTCTGCTGACCTGACTCCCAATAACACAAAAAATCTCAACACATAACAGTCATGTGAACACTATAATGCCTTCAATGAAATAAACTGGTCCAGGCAGTCAATGTCACTGCACAAAAATAAACAATAGCCCAGAATTTAAAGCTTGTAATTGAGAGGCTTCATTCACAGATTTTTTTTTTAAACCTTTAAGGCTAAAAGGCTGAAGTGGTTCTATCCTAGTAAGAAAGATTTTTATACCGATAAAATTCCTTTAAGATCCCCTTTAGCTTTCAGTGTTTAACTACTGCAAAATTGCCCCACACCTGGCATCACTTAAAATGCACTAAATAAAGCAGCAATTTCTGAATTTTTAGAGACAAGGAATTTAGTTAGTATGAACTTGAGCTGTTCATATCAAATTGCTTGTTCCTCTTGAAAAGATAACAAGGAACAAAAACCAAAGCATAGCAAAGAATGAAAGCAAGCTTCCACATGGTGCCTGTTTTCAATGGTAATGCTAAGATAACTCCAGCCTATTACCATCTTAGTAGCCACTGAGGCGTGGCAAATTTGTATAAAATGCTAGTCATCGATTTTGATGCGTTTTTGGTAGTAGGCTTACAGCTCTGACCACAGAGTCAGATCGCTATGATATAGGATGGGAAACTCATTTTCTCTCCTACATATACACCAAAGGAAGCACGACTTTCTAAAGGGGCTTCTGCACAGCAGTGCTACCACTGAACTGAAGCAGGTCAACTCACCACTGTAAAATTAAGAAACACACTCGAACACATTCTGAAGCCAAAGAGAAACTACAGAAACACACTGAATGTTTGGGTTTTGAATCTAGCTATAGTCGTAAAAAACGTAATTCTACAGCAACTATAGACTGCAGAAAGGCAGTATTTTTCAAAACCAGTGTTTCTGGATCTCTTCATTAAGTCTCACAGGATTCAGCACATAACACAACTGGTGAAGCTACAAATATAAACAGGCCCTTTCTGAAAATCTTGAACCTCTTTAAAAATAAGTAAATAAATAGGAAATTAATACAATGACTGACTTTTGTTTCATTTAAAGTTTTACATTTAGCCTTCATGAACTTCAGAACATTTTCCCTACCCATATCAGTGCTGACTCCATAAATATTGAATTTAAATTCTACATCACTGCATGAATGGGGTAAAAAACCAAAAGCGTTACACACTATACCTAGATACCTTTTTTCTTTTTCTTTGTTTTCTTACTACTACGGCCTTTCTGTTGTTCCTCCATTATTCTCTCCTCTGCCATTTGAGAGCTGTCAGCACGGCTCAGTGTTGACATCAACCAGGCATAGAGAAACTCTGACAGATACCTACAGAAAAAACAGTATGTAGCTGTTATATTTTGTACTGTAGGATATATTTATAATTTGCACATCCTCACTGAATGCCAACTTCTTCATTCGAAGAACTAATTATAAAGGACAACTTTAAAACATTTTGTTTAGCATGGTTGCAACCAACAGATTAGTCTGTATTCCAGTTGGGATTTTTTTCAAACAAGACTCTGTACAGACTCAACCACATACAGGTCAAGGTAAGCAAGATACTTACATTTTTACTAGGTGGAGTCTAAATTACTTATTATTTCAAAACCCACAGAAGATCAAGCTTTTCTATAATTCTTTGTTCCTCCAGTAAATAAAGCATTTTTTAAAAGATACTATGATAGCACTTTTTCTGCTTTTGTCACAAATCACTGTTTGGACAAACAAGGTTACTCCTGATTTATTTCAAGCATCAATAATCAGTAAATTATAAAATAAAAAGGCCAAGTTCACAAAACGAAAAGATCAACATGCAATTCTTTAAGATTTAAGAATTCTGTAAGAGTGATTTCTGAGTAAGGAGAAGCTGATCCAATAAATCTCTAGGCTGACTTCAAATCAAAAGGGGGGAAAAAAGGCAGTAGAAATTACAGATCTGGAGCATAAGAAGAAGAAATACTACTTCATAAGAAGTCATAATTCAGAAGAAAAATTACTGAGAAATAATTAGGAGTTTCATTTGCACGTTTCCCCTTAAAAAATTCCTCTCTTTTGTTCTTCATTTACAGTAAGGAGATAAAGCAGCTGATATGACAGTTCCAATTAAAAGTGATTTTGTTATAATGCTGCTGGGAAATACAGGCAAGTAAAAAAATACTGTTTTACAGAAGATTTGGTATTAGTTATTGAGGTATTATTTAAAGAATACTGCTCTCTTCTAGTAACTACCTGGAACACTATTTTTCTCACTTGGTGCTTAATTGACTCACAAAACAGAATATTAATCTTGGTATTACAAAGACAGAAAATAAAGTAAATAGCTTTGTTCCTGAATTCTCCTGTCTGTCATTATCAGCATATTTTCTACTGTCATCAGAAGATACTGTTTATATTATAAAGTTAAATAGAGAGCAAATTACTCCTTCAGAAAAAAGTAGTAGTACACCATTTAGTCAGTGTAGAAAAGAGACCAAAATATTTTTTCTCCACTTGTAATTTTGTTAATACGCAAATTAAATACTGTATTAAACAAATCTGAGATTTAAAAAATCACAGTTGTCCCCCCTTTAAATAGCTACAATCTTAGCTCTGTGGCAGCAACCCTCCTTGAACAATTGGTAATAAGAGCATGCTCTTACCAATATATGTAGTAATATTCATGCATACTATAAAGTTCCAACTCAAAGCCACTCAGAAGATACTGTATCATAATACGGAGGTTGTGATATAGGACCCAGGTGCCCAAGCAAGCCAAATGTTGCCTTTGTGGTTCCTGCTTCAGTAACATACTATGAAGTGCTGCATCTACTTTCTCTGCCTATTGAAAAAAGAGAACAAAATAGCAGACAGAGGAGAAAGAACATTTGACTGAAACAGCATCAAAGGTCCGCCAGAAATAAAATTTCAAAATCCAAATAGAAATTGGGTAAAGCCAGATTAAAAGATGGAAATATGTTTTTACAGATATTGCCATCTCTGGAGTATAGAACCGTCAGAAAGCTCGGAAGATATTCACATAAGTAAGTAAAATCTGCTGCACGGAGGAAAGAAGTCTGTACAGAGTAATTTAGCAACAGTATTAGGTTTTTTTTTTAATTTAAGGTTTTAAGAAGTGTATATATAGAGATATATATATATAAGGATTGTTAGCAGTCAAGTGAGCACTGACACTCAGAACAAGTTACAAGCTGTTTTCTATTTTGCTATATCACCAATATTTACTTTTCTTTTTTTGAAAAACAAACAAGACCCCAAACTAGGTGCACTGAAACATTAAATGTATCAGTTTAACATGCAAGAAACACACTGTGGCCCACCAGTTCTGTCTGAAAAATAATGTATACGACCACTGGAATAGCGTCAGTAGTCCTGAACAAATCAACCCATATAATCTGTTACAAAGTGAAAAAACAGTGTGTCTCAGCTCCAGTATTTTAACGAACTCTCAACCAAACCATCTTGAGAAGCCAAAGCACACAAAATATCTCCCCCTAGCTCTAAGTTCCCCAGCTGTTCTTTTTAGCATAAACTTCTTGGAAATGTATTATTATTTCATGTCTCTCACTGCTGAAGAAATACATTTTCAGCAAGTGAAAATATACCCTTCCCTGTCACCTTTCACACCCCACTCTTGAAAAGTATTCAAAACCAGTTAAGTATGTATTTTTAAGAGTTATTATTTAACTTATATATATGTGTAAAAATGTTATAAAATTCTGAAATTTAAGTCTCACACAGCTCTAAGACTGATTTTTCAAGTGTCTTATAAACATGGTTCATCCATCTCACCCTGGTTAAATCTTGCAGACTGCCATTTACAAGCAGGATAGAGACTACCAGCAGTGGAATTACCATTAAATTACAGATCACAGCAGATTTCCCTTAAGTTCACTTATTGGTGCACAGGTAATTGAGAAAATGCAATACCTTTTCATTCAACAGATCTAACAGAAAGTCTCTGGCTGCATGCTGCAGACATCCTAGGCTGCATTTTAAGAATCTCCATCCTAAAGATTTTAGGACAAACACAGGAGTTGCTTTGTTCATCTAGAATCTAATACCACATGCTCCACTCTGGTAGGTATATACCTAGAAAGAAAAGTTTGCTCGCCTGCTGCCTAGGACTTTACCTCATCCTGGAGGGTGGCAAATTCCTCAAGTATGTGTCCCAATTTATCTCTCTGACGGGCTCTATTGTGTCCATGGATTTGAATCAGGCTACAAAATGGCTAGGAAAAAAAAAACCCAAACAGTAGGTTTAAATTTTCAACACAACTTTTAAAGTACAGGGGGAATATTATGATGTCTATTAAAGCACCTGTTTTATACATCTGTATTAGGAGGTGGGTTTCTTGAGGCTCCCTACAGAGCAAGTGCAAGCCATCAGGCAAGCAAGCTCTCTAGAGTGACGCTAGAACCCATTTCTCTGTACACAAGTCAACATGACACTGAGAGAGCATCCTTAAGGCACCAGATCAGAACAGAATACTTGAGGTAAGAAAGCGTTTTCTTATTCCTAAATCCATGTGCATACGTAGGCTAACAGCATCCTAGCTTGTTTCAGAAATGGTGTGGCCAGCAGGAGGAGGGAAGTGATCAGCCCTCGTATTCAGTGCTAGCAAGGCTGCACCTTACAGTACTGTGTTTTATTTTGGACCCTTCAGTACAAGATAGACATTGAGGTGTCCAGAGAAGGGCAACAAAGCTGGTAAACAGTCTGGCGCACAAGTCTTACTAGCAATGTCTGGAGGAACTAGAGCTGTTTAGTCTGAAGAAGAAGAGGCTGAGGGGAGACACTACTGAACTCTACAACAGTCTGAAAGGAGGCTGCAGTGAGGTGGGAAGTAACAAATGGCCTCAGGTTGTGCCAGGGAAATGGATATTAAGAAAAATTTCTTCATTGAAAGGGTTGTCAAACACTGGAAGAGGCTGTCCAGGGAACTGGTGGAGTCACCACCCTTGAAGGTTATTTAAAAGACATGACGTTTAGGGACACGGTTTAGTGGTGGACTTGGCAATGTTAGCTTTACAGTCAAATTCCATCATCTTAAGGGCCTTTTCCAAGTAAATGATTCTGTGATTTCCTTAGACTCTTATTGCACTGCATTCAGTAACTGCATCTTTTAAAACAATTTTTAGTATTTTTAACTGGAAAATATGTAAAAATAATTTTGTTTTTACTAGTGCTATGCATTTGCTTTGTGACACGAAACAACCCTGTAAAGAGTTAGTAGGTGCACATCTCTAATAAAGTGAAATGTTAGTGAAAAATCTGAAAGCACAACCCAGGAAGTAAACAGCAATAATGATACTGGCTTTTAAAAAAACTTAGTATTTCAGGGTGGCCAACTTCTGCAATTCTGCCTTCACAACAAGTGCCTAGACCAACTAGTCTCATTTTCAAATGTAAGCAAATCTTGAAAGTGCTTATATACCCATTAACATGCTGTAATTGGAATTAAAACTTACCCGAACACAATGTGTCACAAAGGAATCAATGTAGTCCTTTGCCTGGTGATTATTATAAAGACAACACCTAAAAGGGAAATAAATGTTTTTGTAAATGTCAGCACTCTCTGTAGCACAAAAATAAAGAATAAACATGTGTGAAGGAATGGCAAATGACTCCTCCTTAAAAAAGCACCAAAAAGTACAAAATATATATGTACCTTCAGTCTTTGTTTTCGTAAGCAGAAATATTACTTTCATCAGACATGTAAACACATGCAAGCAAACTAAATATCCACTTACTTTGGAGAAAGTACTGGAGGACTGACAAAAGACCTTAAAGCATCCTTTACCATGTCTTGCATGAGGTGAGTGCCAAACACCTTCTTGTTATCTACCAGAAAAGTTGTCTGAAAGTGAAAACATGGTTTTAGAAACATGCTTTAAGCTCAAGTTAACGCTTTAGAAATTCCTAATGGTAAGCTCTTACAGTACCTGTATTAAAAGACCTGTATCAGAAATTTGTAAGATTGTTTTAAGAATTAAAATGGTTCAGCTACATGCAAGGTTACAGTCTCAGAAATAGAGACATGCTGATCTCTGCCACTTCTGTGGTACCCTCATGACATGCATATCGTACTATTACTTGCATAGAACAATGCTTGCAAAAGTATTGCGGTTTTTGGACTTTGAAAACTGATTAATCAGACAAATGTTTCTTAAGACTAACATGTGGTTATGTGGTTTTCCAGAAGACAAGTAAGTTTTCAGACTAATGCTGACTTTTTTCCTATGACTTTAGATACTACTGCTTTCATTGTCATGTTGCTCACTCTACTTTCCTCCAGAAGGGACGTCCCTTTTTCACAGGGTTCTTCATTAGAGAGATGAAAAAAAGCTCTGCTGTCAGCCACTCACAGGCATTGCACAAACACGCATCATGGCAGGTCAGAACACATACACTTTATAAAAACATTTAACTTGCCAATAGTCATATTCCACTGGCTCTATACATTGTCTAATGATCAAATGGAAAGAAGTTCTGACATCCAGGGACATTCTACTCAAATCAGAACTTCCTAAAAGAAAGTATATCTGGGTCTGGGTTAAGGAATATATAATACATTTTTCAAGGAAAAGTGAACCAGTGAGAAGTAAAGTAGTAGCGTGTTCTACTCCTAAACACGAATTTTACTGTTGCAGCAATAGAGACAATCTACACATGAATATAAACACCAGCCCCAAACTGAGACAACCTATGCAGAACATAAAAATGCATGTAAAGGCCCAGCTTTACCACCAATAAAAAAAAAAATAATACTTTGTTGTAATCAGCAGGTGCTAACATGATCTCAACAACAGTATTTAAAAACTTTTTAAAAAATTACATCAGAACACAAGTGTCCATATACCTAAATATTTCCATTCGTATATTAAGTGATATGCAAATAACTAAAATATTGGAAACAAGATGATTAATCTATATTTATAATTAACAGAAAAGTATTTCATTTAAAGATAAAGACTTGCCTGTAACAAGGATCTTGAAAGAACACATGGTGACTGCTCACTAAACTCACAGAAAAAATCCTAATTTATATTTATGAAAAAAAAGAAGACAATTTAGGTTAATATGCTTATTTGTATATATGTCTACACACAGAAATAGACACAGATTTATATTTTTATACACACATATGCATTTTTACATATGCATATATATGCAGTTATGTAAATACACCTATATTTTGTATACAAACTCACACATACACATAGTATAGCTTGCACAAATTGTAAGAAAGCAAACATGAATAATTTAAACATGTCATGAAGCTAAAATCTATTCTATTTTTTTGCAATTACTTGTTAGGTAACAGAACAAAAGGTTCCTGAATTTTCTTCTTCAGATGCAATACTGAGGATGGTAGTATAGCAAAAAAGATACTGTGAAGCTTAAGATCACAGCTTACCTGCACCAGGTAAGTTACAAAATTGTAATGTTTACCTAGTACCAGATGCTTCATGCAAATACTGCTTTAATTAATTGAACAGGAAATAGGAAAACAAAAGATTCTTGCTTGATCTTTGAGCTGATATAACCATGGCTCTTTTCTCAGTCAGTGAATGCATGTATGGTAAAAAGTATATTAAGCATTTAATTTTCTTCTAATTAACGTACACAGTAACTGAGAATAACATCACTTATTCAGAAAAGAAAATAAGCAGGTTAACTTTATGCCTATACAAGGAATTACACACCTGAACAAACATGTATGAAGTTCTTTTTCGTGTTACAGGCATATAAGCAGAATACTGCTTACTCAATCTGAAAACATCAGGAATATAGCAAGGATCTGCTACTGTAGATGCAGCTCTTTAACCAAGGAGAGTCACAAGGAAATTAACTTGCTTGGGCACTGCCACTAACATGCATAATTATTTAAGAGATCATGGGAAAAATGGTAAGTCTGAGAGGAGTATAGGCCTTTGCCAAAAAAAGAGAAAAATATTAAGTATCAGGAAAGACAGCAAATTTTGAAATTTCACACAACAGTGGGAAACACCGAGAGATTTATAAATACAACTCAGTTTTTTCACTGGTGGGCAATGGCATGTATATACAGAACAATTTTTTGCAAGTTGCTTTTTAAGATCTTAGGTTTAACTACAAATAAAAAATACTAACGCTTACCAGTATACAGTGCAAATTAGTTAAGTTGACTACTTCACATACAGTTTTTATTCGGTCTATTAGTTTGGAGAAATAGTTGACCATTTCTTCCCTTTTAATTATTTTTGCGTATCGAGGGAAAGTTGGTGGCAGCAATCTCTGATTGACAAGGGGCTCGAAGCCCATCATAATAGGATGATCTAATGAAGAAGAGAGGAGAGAGAAAGAGAGAGGAGGAAAAAAAAACCCGCTGCATATAAGCTGTGTTTTCAGAACTCACTTCAAACTTGACAGTACAACACAAATTATTCAATTAGCCACAATGAACTTTTAAACTGATAGTTAAACTCTAGAGACACGAACTACGCAGTTGAGACAATGATTACTATTTAAAAATTGAATCCCCAGCACAGACCAGCACAAGCAGCGAGGTAGTGTTCTCTGTTTTCAAATTAGTGTATATGCCATTTTAAGAGCAACGTACTTAATCAAAAGTTAACATTATGTCTGGCTTCAAAGTGACAGTATTGCTTTCAGAAGAACCACCATTTAGTGAAATAAAATTAAGATCAAACAATGCAAATCTCCAAGTTTGTATAATGAGTATTACTGGTTCAAAGTAAATAGTGACTTTTAAAAAATGCATATAATAATTTAAGTTTATCAAGATGGCATATTTAAGAAAGGAAAAAATTAGTAGTTTGATACATACCTCCTTTAGTGGTATCATTCTGTGCCTGGATTCCATGATGCAATGAATTGTGGATGGCAGAAAGCAAGTCAGCCGCCTGAGTCATTAGTTTCTGAGCTTCTGCAACTGCACTTGTCTGAAAGACAGGTAATAAACATATTTTGCCTATAGAATTAATGATAGTATCAGAAAAAAATTATATAAGGATTCTAATGATTGCACACAATCAGTTATGAAAAAAATCAACAATCTTTTGTGTAGCAGTGGTCTTTATATTTTAAAATGCATGTTTAAAACTGTAGATTGATAGTCTACTATAAACTAGATGCAAATTCTTTACTTTTGATTGAGGAGGCAGAAGGGAGCAAAAACTCCTAGAAAGCTTTTCCACCAAACAAGGTGGAGCTCTAAACTGCAAAAAGGAAATAAATCCCCTGCCATTGGAAAAAAACCAACCCAGAATTACTAAGGATATAGAGAACTTACAAACTATGAACTGAAACAAAATCACTATATAACATTAGAAAGTCACCAGGTGTCCATTAGAAATCTTGATTCACAATCTGCTCACATGCTGAGCCACCTGATGCCTTCTGAATTTCTTAGCAAACTGGGCACCATTTAAAATAGCTCTTTATAAAATCCAAAATCTTATTTTAAAAATACTGGACTGACAGTCCCTGACAGGACATTATATATTTGAAATCTCAGATCATGTTGAAACACGACTTCTTCTAGAAAGAGAGATGTTTAAAACCCCCAAAGATCTAATGGACGCAGGTCAAGAGGCGCAGCTCTGCATAATACCTGTTCACTTATTACAGCATTCATGAATCTACTAAAAGAATATGTGGCTAAGCAGATCTACTTCAAATCAAAGTAGTCCATGATGTAAATAACTTACACTTTAAGTAATCAGACTTTAGCAACACAATGATAATCTGATATTGCATGGATTACTACCTTACAGCAGTTGACATGGACAGAATTTGGTTCTACATCAGTATAGATTACTTCTATGTCACAGTTTGATTCTGGGTATAACAAATGGTTACACTCAGAATGCAATTCACACAGTGACTTTTTCTCAACACTGATGTTTATCAACACCACTTGCATCTGACTTAGAATTTAATCAAGCTCTTTTAAACTATGCAGTATGCAGCTGCTCCAACAGCGTATGTGGGAGAGAATCTATCCCACTTATGGAAGAAACTTCTTCATTTCATTATGAAAATGGAAATAGGAGATTTATCCTTGTATAAATAAAAAGCTCTTTAAACTAGAAGATCTGTCTCATGCAACACAATTCTATCCCTTTGCCTAAAACATGCTGCTCCTTTCCCTCTGAAAAATTAGGAAATCTTATATTCAAAAAGCAGACACATTGCATGTAAAGCTGTTATAATCCGCTTCTCAGACCAAAAGAAGTCTAGCTATAAATTCGATACTACATGGAAGGAAAACCTAACAATTTCACAGAGATGGACACAACACTGCCCAATGTCAGGTAACTACACAGAAGGGAAGTGAACTTGAGAAAGAAAAGTTTTGCTCTTGTGTGTGAAACAAATAATCCAATAAATATTTTTCTTGAAGCGTGCTAGAAAGAATATTCTGTCTCTCTGCAAGGCCATAATAATATCAGCTCTAGTCTTCTCCCGTGTTTTCTTTAAAAATGAAAGAAAATGTAATGGTTGCTACTGCAAGGCCTTAACCAATGCTTCAACTGCAGTAAAATGAATTCATAACTACAGAATAATTGCTTGACCTTAGAAAATTAAAAAATGAGTTTTTCACAGGAGCACAATGCAAACATAGAAACAGCAAACACACCTACCTCCTTTTTGGTAAATGCTATTAGAACAGTCAGTAGTACCCGGGTAAACTTGACTCTGCTGAACACAGCTAAACATTGTTGATGCTGTAATAAAAAAATCCTGAAATTAACTAAGCAATACACATTAAGCCTTGAAGGTTATGAAAAAAATATTTTACAGATTTATTGAAGTACGCCCTCTAGTCTTAAAAATATTTTATGCAGTATGATTCTGAAGAAAACTTACACAATTTATAGAAGAAACATACTCCTGTGAGAAAAGCAGAACTATAAAAAATACTAAGGTTCTATGGGTAAAGCACAACCATTGGCTGTATAGCTATCTCCTATGCAAATACCATTCAAATCTCAGTTTAAGTCAGTACCAACAAATTATTAAACCATATTTCCCTGTTTGCAGTGATATACATTAAAAGTAATCTATGAAGAAAAAACATTTCTGGGAAAGGAAACCTACACCCTCCTACATCAGCAATATAAACTACATCACTTATCACTTTTATGGAAGGAGCTACACTGCTTTCACTCTCCCTTCTTACTTTCTCCCTGACAGCACAGGTACCATCAGCAGTAAATGGTACAGGGCAGACAAGATCACCTATTTGCTAACAGTTTCTTCTAGAGAGGTAGTGTATAAATGGCAGCATTGAAGCAGCATCACTACTCTGCTATAAGGCTCAATCCAGAACTCGAGCCCCTCAGAGCATAAAAGCCTACCTGCTAACATGAGGTTCACTCGTGGTCATGCTTAGCACAACCCAGATATGACAGTAGTAGCAACACTGTTCTTACAAGATGGCAACTACAGATTAAAGTAATGCTGTACTAAAATATGAAATCCAGGAAAAAAGGAAACAATTCATTACTTCAAGTTCAACTTCTGGATCTCTCTCTTCTCCCTGTCGACTTCGAGTACTCTAGAAGATAAAGAAATTTCAAGTAAGTTCTTCAAAATTGCAAAGGGAAGACTGATAAAATCCTTTTATCCTCTTCAGAGCACCCATCTGCTAAATAACCCTAAAAATCAGTTCTCAAGTTCAAAACCTCTTAATATATAATACAGGTACTTGAATGATCCAAGACTCTATTATAGTAAGAAGACTTATCTCAGTCCTCTCTACAAATTGACACAGAAATTGTATGAACATTTCATATTGTAAACTGTGGCAAACAAAGACTAGTGACTTCTTTAACATCATGCAGTATATCTGTGTAAAAGCCAGAAGTTAAATACATACTTTCTGTGCCACAGCCCAGCTTTATCTTCTAAATCATGATTCCAGCTATTACAAGTGAAGCAACTATTAAAGAGTTTAAAAAAAGTCTGAAGACTTCAGGGTCTTCAGCTAGAAGGCAAACTACCAACATCTTACACAAACCACTATGGCAGTTCTTAAAAAAACCCTATCACTTATTGACACAAACCCATCACACTCTTCATAATCTCAACTCCCTCCCCCAAACCTATGTTAGGTTCACTTGCAGTACAATTGACAAGGAAAACATGATAAAAATACCTTCACTCGTTTTTGCATGTCATCTTCTACATCTTTTAGCATACCTGTAAAAGTCACAGCAGCATTAAAAGCTAAGAAGCAATCCTACCTACACCTGCACCACTTGAGGGAAAAAGGTTTTGAGGGAAAATCAAGTTTTAAGTGCTTTACATACCCATTAGCTAAAGACTAGATTTAAAACAATCTTGTGAGGGATGGTGTGGATGTCTTGCAACAATAGATAAATCAGAATACAGACTGACTGATGCAAATCTACAGTGTTTACAAATTTTCTCAAAGTGCATCAATGGAAAGCTCAAGTTTGTATTGAAACTGGTGAATCAGAAGGCTAATACAGTTATGCATGTACCTAATAACTTATGTATTCATTGATTTATAACTAGTAGACTGCTTTTTCCTCAAATCAATCTGTTTAGATCACAAAATACCTGCGAGGCTGAGAAGCAGAACTTAAGGACTGCACTTCCCCAAGTGACAGGGGACAGGACAAGAGGAAATGGCCTCAAGCTCCACCAGGGAAGGTTTAGGCTGGACATAGGAAAAAAATTTTCATGGAAAGTGTCACTGGGCACTGGAACAGGCTGACCAGGGAGGTAGTTGAGTCACCTTCCCTGGAGGTGTTTAAGGCATGGGTGGGTGAGGGGCATGGTTTAGAGTCTGATAGGAATGATTGGACTCGATGATCCGGGGGGTCTTTTCCAACCTGGTGATTCTATGATTCCTAACAGTTTGTGTCTGTATCACTTGGCTGGCTCACCGAAAGGCACTTCTGTATCTCATGCACTTAAACATCTGAACCTTTTCTGCAAAGAGAAATAATCTTTTCTAACAAGCCCCCAGTGTTCCCAAGGCTAATAAAAAACCTGAACATCTAGAATTCCTACTAATTCGTTAGGTTTGGTTGAGACTAACCAACATGCTCTAAAGAGAGAGACTGATAGGCAGATACACAGAAAGCAAAAACTGTACCTGTAACTCTAAGATCTGTCACACTGTTTGCCATTTTAAATCCATAAGTCATTGACTGAAAATCTTCCTAAAAAATAAATATTAAAGAAAGAGTACATAGCGAAATATAAACCATCGCAGACATATTTTCAAGTTGGGGTTTGGGTTTTTCTTTCTGTTTGTTTTAAGATTTTGGGGTTGTTTATCGTTGTGTATTGTTGCTTTTATATTTTAGGGTGTTTTGTTTAACTACACCAAGTTTAAAAGTCTGGCTTTATTCTGCACAACTGGATACACCCATAGTTTTGTTCCTCCCCAAATCCACTCTAGGTTATTCATAATATTTTCTGCATAACTTAATACCAGTGTGCCCTTCATAATTTTGATCAAGTGCCACCCTACCGAACTGTTACCAGAACTATAGATTCAAAGTATTATTTAATCCATTAGATGCAGTCAGTAAGAAGTGACTTGTCCAAGTTCAGAGGAAACAAAAATTGCAAAGCACAGAAAATGAGACTCTGATTCCACTGCTAGACAGACATTTAGAACAAAAGACATCTAATAATCTAATACAGAAAAACAAAACACTAAACAGGAAAGAAACCACAAGTAAAATTGTTGTAAAATCATTAGCCACAAGAACTGCATTGCTACTGGAGTAAAATAATTATAATACTCAAGCGAAATACAGAAAAAAAGCATGGACAGCTTTAATGAAGAAAAAAACACTTTAAAAACATCAAGACTTCAAGGAGGATGAACTGTCTCTCCTACAGTATCCACCAATCAAACAATAATGAATCTCTCTAATTTGATTTGCATTAAGAAGCATACATATAATGTTACATTTAACCATAGAAGATACTGATACCTCTTCAAAAACAGCTGCTTTGTTAACCTTTTCTCTGGCAATATCACAGATTTTCAGAATCCCTAGAGCAAAAGCCTTCATAGCAGGATCTTCTATGAAGTCAGGATTATGGATATAGAGGCAAGTGAATACTGTCTGTGCCAAAGAATGTCCCTCTAACCACGTTATCTAGGGAAAAGAAAATTAAATGCTTTACTCAAGACAGACAAGAACTTATTTTCATATCTCAATGCTTTTTTGATCTTACTGTTTTTCAGTGAGTCATTAAGGAAGTCCCTATCATGGCAACCTTCCATCTAGTGAAAAGGGCAAGAGAAGGTCTTTCAAACTTTAACCTTTTTACATCTGCTGACTGTGACAGGCAGTAAATTACTGAATCCTAAACACTATCAAATTCTGCTGTTGGATAAACCTCTTCCACAAAGTTCAGCTCTGATTTGTGTGACTTAGACAGGACATTTAACTAAGAGAACATCAGATTCATAAATTTCCTGTACATAAATACAGAATGAAAAAATGCAAGTGGCTATGAAACAACTCAGCAATACACTGTGTGTTACCTTCTACAACTTAGAGCTTCTTTTCATGATCCCCTCTACTATTTTCATGCTGCTTTAAGCTACAGGGAAAGCTTCAGCCATTTAAAACATTATTTCTACCTTGAGATAGCATAAAACTCAGTAACAGCAGTTTTCTAATACAAGAACTGCCCCTCTTAAAAAACGTTCTTTTTTTTTTTTGAGGGGTGTGTGCGAATTATGTCATGCTGCATCAAACACACAGTGATCTTTACATGTCTTTTTGGACTAAACTACTTTGAGAATATCTGAAAATAGCTCATATCACTTACATAGGAAATTAAAGAACACATATATAAACTCCCACAATTAACAAATAACTGTTAGTTTACTCTCTAAATAGATTTGTTTTTTTATTTTATTTTCTTTCTTCAAAATGTCCCTGTAAGCTCAGTCAATACTAACTAAAGAAATGAGCAAGAGTGCTGTAGGTTATTGCCCACTCATTTTCCAACACAGTCAAACAATAATTACAACAGGCAGTCAGATACCATACATTTCAAAACCACGAAATATAAAACCTTTTACATTATCCAAAATTCTACCAGTTCTTTCCCATAATTTTTTATCATAAAAAATTCCAAAATCAAATTTGTGACTCTTCAAATAGCCAATGTGATGTTGAAAATGCTTTCAAAAAATACAAGTGCTTAGATGCAACTTAACTCCGCTTTAGCTTACATCAAAAATATTCCACTTTTTGTAATATTAACTACTTCTTGTATCAAATCCAAAAATCTAAATGGAAATTAAAGTACTACATGTGTATTTACTGCTTGGTCAATTGTTTTCCTTGAGGTCTACTGTTTTTTTCTTCTTCTAAATTGGATTAAAGTAGTATACTTTGAAAGCAAAATCATCTAACACTAGGAACAGAGAAATGCTTACCAAACAACAAAAACATGTATCCATTATTCCTACCAACTCAGGTGAAGTGAGATCCTTTATTTTAATGGTGCCATCCTTAGAAACCAAAGAAAGAAAAAACTTAATGAATAGCGAGTCATTTAGACAAAATACAACTTACCATTTATAGAGCTGAAAAGAAAACTACAATTTGGTTAAGACTTCAGAGTATTTGTATACTGCGACCTTTACTGATTAGCTCCAAAATGTGCCTCAAATTCTGAAAAACTTTGCTTCCCATCATTGCATTGAACACTGACAAAAAGCAAAGCTATCCAAAGTGAAAGCTAAAATAAAATTTCTAATTTATAAGTAGCCAATAAAAGTTTAAAACAAGTTAACTGCTAACACTTATATCACAAAGCATCATGCATAATCATAATAATGAGTGAACAAGGAATAATACACTGGACTTACTCTTTGAAGACTGCTTTTTCCACTGCAGATACATGTACCAAGGTTTACTACCTTTAAGGTCAGGACCAAGAGGCAGCAACTCTACTGCTTTCAAATTTATTTGCCCAATATACCCAATTTTGCACTAAATTCTACACTACTTAGATGGCAAATATTATGTATTTCTCATGGTCCATGGTAATTTTTTTTTTCGCCTGCGAGTATAATTTTTCCAAAACAAAAGAAAGTCTTTCAACCTCCCTCCATCAATCTATCTTCACCAGGCACCACAAGTTAATCACTCCTGTCGAAGTTGTTAAATTAGCCAGCTTCTTTTCAACAATAATGATCGGATAGCATCATGAAGTATTAATTTCCAGCTTTTGTAAGGAAGCTAGCTTCCATTCAGTTTAAAAAGGATCCAATCAATGCATTTTCATATAAACAACACATTTTGGGGAAGTTCTGGGTGACTCACAAAAACATTTTTGAAATTTGTTTATCTGAGGTAATAACACTCAGCAATTTCACAGTACTTTCCATTGAAAGAGTTAGCATCATTGTGATAATGTAGGTAACAAAAAAGGTAAACATTACAAGATATTTCTTACTTAACTATCCAAAATAAAAAAGAAAATTAAAAAAACAATTTTAAATGAAGATTCAAAACAATAATTTTATTGAATTGTGATTAACTGCAATTTGATAAAACTGTATCACACTTTTACAGAGTAGACAAAACCACGAAAGTCCCACAAACCTTAATGGCTTGCTCAAAGTTAAGAACCTTCCTATTAACTTGGTTTCCAATCATACCAGCATCCATCTTGGGATCCATCATTTCAATGGCAGACATGGCTTCAAAAAGACCAAAACTAAGAACACACACACAAAAAAAAAAGTGTTCTGAATTAAATTATTTTACTTTAGTCTTCACAAACCAATGTAAAGGAACAAACGACGATAAACTGAGTACCCAGTACTACGACTACAGACAATAAGGTAAAGTATATGAACATTACTAGTGATCTTTAGACATCATGGTTTTCAGAAATTTGAAGATTTCTCAACAAATAAGAAGAGAGATGACTAAAAGTAAATGAGATCTCTGAGACTACTTTAATGCTGAAGAACACTACCAAGAAAAATATCCCATTACTAAATCTATGCACACCTATTTCTATACACCCCATGACACAGAATCTCTTTCACAGAATCAAAAGGTTGGAAAAGACCCAGAGGATCATCAAGGTAGAAAGCAGTGAGGTCTGCCCTCAGCCTCCTCTTCTCCATGCTAAACAACCCCAGCTGTCTCAGCCGTTCCTCATAAGGCCATTTCTCCAGCCCCTTCACCAGCTTTGTTGCTCTTCTCTGGACTCGCTCCAGAGCCTCAACATCCTTCTTGTGGTGAGGGGCCCAGAACTGAACACAGGATTCAAGGAGCAGCCTCACCAGTGCTGAGTACAGAGGGAGAATAAACTCCCTGGACCTGCTGGTCACGCCATTTCTGATCCAAGCCAAGATGCCATTGGCCTTCTTGGCCACCTGGGCACACTGCTGGCTCATGTTCAGTCGCTGTCAACCAACATACCCAGGTCCTTCTCCTCCAGGCAGCTTTCCAGCCAGACTTCTCCTACTCTGTAGCACTGCACAGGGTTGTTGTGCCCCAAATGCAGGACCCGGCATTTGGCCGTGTTAAACCTCATCCCACTGGTCTCAGCCCGGGGTTCAACCTGTTCAGATCCCTTTGCAGAGCCTCCCTAACCTCCAGCAGATCCACACTTCCACCCAGCTTAGTGTTGTCTGCAAACTTGCTAAGAGTGCCCTCAATGCCTTCATCCAGGTCATTGAGAAAGACATTGAAGAGGGCTGGACCCAGCACTGAGCCCTGGGGAATCCCACTTGTAACTGGCCTCCAGCTGGAGTTAATTCTGTTTACTACCACACTCTGGGCCTGGCCATCCAACCAGTTTTTCACCCAGGAGAGTGTGCGCCTGTTCAGGCCAGAGGCTGATAGTTTCTGAAGCAGAATGCAGATGACAGGACAAGAGGGAATGGCCTCAAGCTCCGCCAGGGGAGGTTTAAGCTGGACATTAGGAAAAAATTTTTCACAGAAAGGGTCACTGGGCACTGGAACAGGCTGACCAAGGAGGTGGTTGATTCACCTTCCCTGGAGGTATTTAAGGGACAGGTGGATG
Source organism: Clamator glandarius (assembly GCA_033459285.1). Lineage (NCBI taxonomy): Eukaryota > Metazoa > Chordata > Aves > Cuculiformes > Cuculidae > Clamator > Clamator glandarius. The sequence goes on along the minus strand of JAUNZM010000437.1, from coordinate 207,161 downwards.
AGGTGCTGAGGGGCATGGTTTAGTGATTCATAGGAATGGTTGGACTTGATGATCCTCTGGGTCTTCTCCAGCCTGGTGATTCCATGATCCTATGAAATATACCAATTTTGTTTAAAACTGGCACATTAAGAAAACTGATACAAAAAGACTCCAGCATGTGACAATGAAACTCTTGTAGCCAGGGCATGAAAGCTTTTGGAACTATGCTAAATGATGACTTGCCTACAGAAGAACAGATATAGCATCTCACCTTTGACACACATGGTATTCATCAGAACTGCTGCACAAGCCCTTATTACATAAACAAGGTTATTGCATGTGGCACATTCTATTTCTGAAAACTGTTACCTGCTCTGAAATGCTCTGATGTATAAAATTACAACAGTACTCTTCGATTCTACCGAGAACCTATATGGTGACATCCCTGCATGCCTTTTCAAGCAGGTTTGCATTTCGTAGTGTGTTTTCTGACCTACTGGTCTTAAATGAGCGCTTTTTTCTTTACGCAAGTAACAGATTTGTTTGGCTGAACAATTTACTTCCATCTTTAAAATATCTTAACCTTACATCACTCTTCAATGAATTCAGTGAGATATTAGCACACGGGTTGGTTATTTTTGTTTTTTTAAAATACACTTTTTCTCCATCTGTAGAGCTCTCAGTTTTCATTTTAGCATATTATTTTAAAGTTACGTTAAGGCATACACACTGTTTATCCTAAACCTGTTAGTTACATGTAAGGCTACCAAATTTAAAAGCTTAAAGTCTTTCTGGCTTTTTTATTAATTTTTTTTTTTTATAAAAGCATGTCCTCACAAAATAGTTAAGCAAGTTCAGTAGCGTCAACACCATTCATCATAAGACATACTATAAGCTTCTACATGGATTAACTGAAAATGTGATGCTATAGTGGCACCATGAGAAACACTTGTCATTCCTACAGGTGCATTATATATATATATTGCTGAGGATGAAAGATATTCTGAATACCTCAAATATTTTATTTAAAAGTAGAAGTTTAAAAAAGCTTAGCTGATACTGCACAACTTGCTTACTGGCAAACATTAACATACTTGCACTAAGACTGTCTAAGAAACAGAACTGTCCCACAGGCATACTTACAGCTTGTCATGAAGCAGCTCTCCTAACTTCAGTTCTACAAAAGAACAGAACAGGATAAATAATTACAACCACCCTTCTAGTGTAACTTTTGTAGGACAGTCTCCTTACTCACCACACTTTCAAGACTGAAAGGCTAACCACCTCCCCCCAGCTGTCCCAGTTCTTCCTCTACCCTCTCGGTTCTTCCAAGAGTTGAAGCCGTTTTGACCAAACAGTATTAACACCATCTGGACAGCCTGGAATACAGGACAACAGTTTTCTGTGCTCCTTTACAAAGATATCTATATTTTCCCAGAAAATTTTACTGAAAGGCTTGTTTTTCCTCATCACTCTAACAAAACTTTTAAATGTATTTGATGGTACATGAACGGCACATCATTAATATACAGGAATTACGATATCATAAGAAAGTAGTACCTATCATTATGTGTGTTAAGTTGCAGTTTCATATTTATTTTTCCCTAAAGTCATCATGAAATTGGTTGAAAAAAATAAAGTCGCCATCATGGTAAACTAGCACTAATATTAAATAATGATCAAGGCATTGCTTAAATGGAAGCAACCACTTTCCTGTGACTGGGATGCACTGCATCTCTTCAGAAGTTCAGCCTCTGTTTCAAAGATTAGAAATGATGCACCAACCACTGGACCCTAAAGACCAAAAAGTGTATACGAGAAAGCAGAATGTTGATTCTGCATGGATGAATGAGTTTGACATTTGTGGAAGAGATAGGAAGAAATCTTTGCAAAGGTGAAAAAAGCAGGTGCAAAAATGCCTAGAACAAAAAAGCATGACTTAAAAAAGATATTTATGTAATCTGCAACAGGAAGCAAGGTAAGGTTCTTCTGCTATTTCCCACGTCACAATTAAGTTAAACACAGACTCAGTGAAGTCCATTCGCAAGGAGCTTGCACCCAGGCCATACCACTGCTTAAAACATGTCAAAGAACAATGCTCAGTCCTCTAGAGGATTCCAACTCACCTCTACAAGCTTCTTCAAAATCCTGGGTTATGTCTATCCAGCTTGTATTACTCTTTTCCACCTTGTCAGGCATACCGAGTTCCCATCCTGAATCATCATCTTCTACTGAAGCTTTCATAACCATAATCTCCCACCTTTAAATCTGTATCAAAGGCACCGCACATCATGCATGAATTCAAGTAACTGCTTCATGGAAGTAATTATTTTTTTCTTTTCAAGAACCAGGTGCGGAAGGGAAACTGTTAGAATCATAGAATAGTTGGGGTTGGAAGGGACCTTAAAGACCACCTAGTTCCAAGTCCCCTGCCATGGGACTTGATTTCATTTAAACATCTACCATGGCATAATACCAGACCTATTAATAAAAATTATTTTTAAGTAAATGGAGAAAAAAAAATGAGAAACTGTTTCTCTACAACTAGCTTGCAGGCTATGGAACCTCAAAAACGAAGGACGCCAAAAATGCCACAATTAAGCGTTTACTGTCAAACTGGGAAAAAAAATGCAAAACAACGTCCGTAAATTATTTCTTACAACAGATGTGAACATCACAAACGAGTTCTTTGTCGTTCTGCCCTACCAGAAGCACACAGGCCCCCCTTCTGCTCTGTGTAAGGGGCTGAAAAAAGGCGACTATAAAACCCACCACAAGCAGGTTTCTTTCTCGTTTCCGAAGGGATTTGCCGGAAGGGGCACGCTCCCTTCAGCAGACACCAGCACCGGCACCGCCGCGCCGACGTTAATCGGCTCCAGCACGGAATACCGCTTGCAAAAACTCCACCGAACGGTGATTTCGTGCCGGTTTTGTGCTTTTTCGCGACCCCTGCAGCGTGGGACACGCTGGCCCCCCTGCTCCTCGTCCACCCGCCCCAGCCGGGATGCAGCCGCGCCGCCGCCTCTTCCCTGTAGCCTCTCAACAAAGGGAATTAACGGGAATTAACGGGAAGGGAGAGGAGAAAAGGGGGGGGGGGGGGGAAGGGGAATGGGGAAGGAATACAGGACCGTCCCCCCCGACAAGCACGAGCCTCACCCGCAGCCGCCTGGGCCGCTGCCGCCACGAGAACCCGACTCGGCCCCCACCGCCTGTGCGCACGCGCGGGTCGACGCTGAGGGCGGGGGGGTGGGGGGTGTTTGGGGGGGATCGGGGGATGCGGGGGAGGGGGCGGAGCCGGCTCGTGCTCTCCCCACCCTCCCCGCTGCCGGCCGGGCCTGGCGGGAGCGATAACGATCTGAGAGCGCGGCTGGGGGGGGCGGTTTTTTTCGGTTTTCTTTTGTTTGTTTTGTAGTTATTGGAGGCTTTTTTGTTTTGATCTGGTTTGGTTTTTCGTTTTTTTTTTTTTCCTGTCAGCTGTTTTCTCCCGTTTCTTCTGCCCTCTACGTTTTTAGTAAGACGTTATCTGCCAGACAAAACGTCACCGCACTTCTGTGCCACGTTTACTGTGCCGAGGGGCTCTGCTGTCGTTGGGATCTGGTGGGCATGAGATACTAACGGAACAGCATTTCTAGACCCGTTTACATTTTACTTAACGACTCATAATCATAGAATAGTTTGGGTTGGAAGAGACCTTAAAGATCACCCAGTTCCATCCCCTCTGCCATAGGCAGGGACACCTCCTGCTTTATCAGGCTGCCCAAGGCCCCATCCAACCTGGCCTTGAACACTTCCAGGGGTGGGGCAGCCACAGCTTCCCTGGGCAACCCGTGCCAGCACCTCACCACTCTCAGAGTGAAGAAATTTCTCCATATGTCTAGCCTAAATCTGCCCCTCTCCACTTTACACCCATTCCCCCTCATCCTATCACTACAAGCCATTGTAAACAGTACCTCCCTAGCTTTCTCGTAGCCCCTTCAGGTACTGGAAGGTTGCTAAAAGTTCTCCTTGGAGCCTTCTCTTCTTCAGACCGAACAAGACCAACTCTCGCAGCCTGTCCTCATATGGAAGGTGCTCCAGCCCTCCGATCATCCTTGTAGCCCTCCTCTGGACCCCTTCCAACAGTTACATATCCTTCTGATGTTGAGGATTCCAGAATTGGACACAGTATTCCAGACAAGGTCTCACAAGAGAGGACTAGAGGGGCAGAATCCCCTCCCTCGACCTGTTGGCCACACTTCTTTTGATGCAGCCCACGGCTGGCCTTCTGGGCTATCAGCACACATTGCTGGCTCATGTCAAGTATCTTATCAGCGAGCACCCCCAAGTCCTTCTCTGCAGGGTTGCTCTCAATCACATCGTTCCCTTTATGTATTGAAACTGCAGATTTCCCCAATGCAGGTGCAGGACCTTGCACTTGGCCCTGTTGAACTTCATGAGATTCTCACAGGCCCACCTCTCCAGCCTGTCCAGATCCATCTGGATGACATCCCATCCTTCTGGTGTGCCAACTGCACTGCTTAGCTTGGTGTCATCTGCAGACTTGCCGAGGGTGCACTCGATCTCACTGTCTATATCATTGAAGATACTAAACAGCACTGGTTCCAGTACGGGCTTAATTTGATCTTTATTAAATTTTCAGAATATAAATCCTGAATGCTCACAGTGTTTCTGGCTAAGATCACCTGTATAAAACCGCCTGCAGTAGTTAATGTGCCTTAGTAACCAAACAGAGGCTAGCGGAAGTAGGCATGGCCTCCAAAGTTATGAGGAAGTAGTTGGATTTTATAATGAAAACGCTATCTTCACACATCACCGTTTCTGTTCAGTGTGTTCTAAATACAGACCATTTATTTCTTCTTGGAGGAAAGCAAGGGGAGCAAACGCAGTGTGAACGCTTGTTAAACCAATGAAAGTACCAACTTTACCTGCAACGACTGTCTTTAGTTCAATGGCTGTTGAAATGTCTGGTGGTTCACAGATGCACCATACTTATACTTAATTCCTGGGTGATATTCAGCTCTATTGCAATAGTCACATTGTAACAATCTTAAGGTTATGATGACAAAGAGAAGATCATTATTAATGAACCTGCTGGTAGTTAAAACATCTGTAAATGGAAGCTGGTTGTATCTTCTTTAATACAGAAAACAACAATACAGGGCTCTTGATTTTTCTGGGGAATTCAATTTCTAATTTTAAGACAGAAGAGCTGTAGGTGATGTAACAATCTGTAACAATTGTTTAACTGTGAAATTAACAAAGAACCCCAATATTTAATGAAAATTAGTTTCTGAATAGGTAGTATGTTGAAAGTTAGTCATAGATGCTTCCCTTAGCTAACACCTGTTTGTGTTTCTGCACAGGCTGGATGGTGGTAATTAGGAGCTCGCTTTTGTGAAGTAATATTGGTGATCTCAAGTCTGGGTCCCAGCAGACCAATGGGTGCATCCTAACTAACTGTAAGCATGTATCACTTCTCTTGGCAAAAATACCGAGCATCAAAAATGACAGCAGTTTGGTTATGTGTGTGAGAAATGACCATAGCAGTTTAAAAAGTTAACTTGTTCACTGCAGTAACTCCTAAGTGGAGATGCTTTGTTTCAAGAACATCAAAGCACTTAAACCTGTTATGATACAAAAAAGTGAGTTGATTGAATGCTGTGAAGGTCTGATTGAACTTTTGGTACATATGATACTTGCATAGGAAAATCCAGAGAAATAAAATCAGTTTTAATTTGGTTTTAGGTTACACACACACAATTATTTTTCAGGGCATTGATTACAAGTATTACTAATGTTTAAAATGCCTTGGTATTTAATACAAAAGTATCCCTCTTTTTCTTAGCCAAACACTTATATGTAGGATCCACAAGGTAGTCCTTAATGTTAAGCAAAACAGAAAAGATAGGCAACTCCCAGATAATTCTTGGTGGTTGTTTCCAGAATATGTTGTGTACTTCCTTCTTAGTGAAGTGGGAGGAGATTAAATGTAAGAATTGAGGAACTTGTTTAAGTGTTACTTATGGAGTACCTTTGTTCCTGTAATACAGTAAGAACATCCCATGATATACTTGACTTAAATAGGCTGCTTTGTTTAAGAAAACTTCAGCTAACCGTGTACCAGTTTAGGGTGTTGTCAGTTGACTGCCTGCTATTTTTGTCTTTCCAAAGCCATGTTACATTAATTTTCAAGGTACTGATGTATTTTGCATGAGTTTCTAATACAGAGTGTCTATTTTTACACCGCAGAAGCTCATACTAAAGCATTATAAATTTCTTAAGGTTACTTAAGTAGAGAAATGAGCAAACTTGTCCTCTGCTTGCTCAGCTTAAGAAAAAAAAAGTCACAGAATCAGACAATTGTCAGCTTAGGTATCCTGTAAAAGGAATTTTAACTGGAACAAGCAAAAAGGCACCTGCAGTCTTTGAAGTGCTATGTGAACAAAGGTCAATTAAATCAAGTAGAAAACCATAGTTTACCAGTAAGTTTTGTCTGATTATAATGTATTCTTCTTATGGTCTAGGTGCTATTCTTAAAACATGCTAAATAACTAAAAGCAGATTTAAGAGATAAGGTTCCTTTGTTTGCTCAAATTATCGAGAATCTTAAGTATGCAGAGTTGCATATTAACCAGTTTGTACTAAATTATATTGTTCATTTATAATTTTCTGACTTACACAGAGTACCCTCCTTTCCCTCAAGAAGTGTTTTAAGTCCATCGTGTGAGGGCAGAGTTCACTTTAGTATCACTGCAAGATACTTTCAGTTAGCCTTCACCTAATAAGTAGGCATCTCACAATCATTTTTGAAGATTATTCTTTACCTTTTGCCTTGCTTAATGTATGGCTGATTTTTCAGGACCTTACTGTTGCTTTGGATGCCCTTGTTAATGAAAGTTACTGGTGCAGTGAGAAATGGAAAATGGAGATAAGTGAAAGTATGCAAATACTTTCATAAATAGAACGAAGGTGACCTTGAGCTAGGCCAAAGTCTATTTTAATTCCTGCTGTTCTTTAATGTGCCTGTATATAAAGGAATTTACCAAAGGCTATTCCAGATGAAGGCCCTGTTTAAAACAAAACCAAACCAACCTGAAAAGGTGCCCCAGTTTGCAGCTTCATAGTACTTGGTTGACAGCTTTGTCCTAATACAACCTGTCAAAATCTGGTGCACTGATATAACTAAAAATACCTATCACAGTAGTCAGGATATGAAGAAACAGCAACATATTGCCCTCAGGGCACAAATTAAATTATATACTTTTAAAAAAAAAAATTGTGAGTATGGAGGTCCTTGTTTGACTGAAACACATGAGATTCAGTCAACAACAGCATTCTCCTTCACACCCCCAATCCCCACAACACAGAGATTAAAATATCCAGCAGAGTACAAAACTATATGTCCTGAACTCCTCTGTGCAAGGAATATTTGATGGTTATTTCGTCTGTAATATTAGAAAAGCAAGAGCAGCTGAATGTGCCACAGATGTGAAGTTGAACTGAAATGCTTTTGTATGCATTGAAACACACACAGAAGAGAACACAAAAGATCTTCTCAAAGGTGAAAAAGAACAGAGGCCATGTTGGAAGAGTGCCAAGTGTTCTAATGGTGAGGAGGGAATGACCTATCTACAGATAAAAAGCCAAGAACAAATTCTCCAGTGTGTATACAGAAACAAGCGCTGGCTTTCAAATGAGGGAGTGATTGTTTTTCAGAGCTAAGGAAAGCTGGTAGCCATTACCATTATCTGCAACTGACTGTTCAGTATGTAGGAGTTTAGAAACAGGCAAGGCAGATTTAATTAGTACAGCTTAAGGTTTAATAGGAAACAATGATTAGACAGGTGATAATTACAAAGGAAGAGGCTAGGATCTCATAATACTTGCACATTGTTATTCATTAAAGTATTTCTACGAATTTCTTCTTACCCTCCTTGTTCTTCCTGCTCACAGAGGGAATAACCATTAACTTTTAAAATTATTTCTGAATATTTTAGCTGTATGGTCTGATCCTGGAAGTCATACTGTACTGCTTAGTAAATGTTGACTTAAAAGACTGTAAACCTGCAGTTGGGAGTGGGGAGCTTGTCTTTGAAAACTTGTACATCTGCATAAACAACAGCAATCTATGGCTCGATTCATTACTTGTATTGCCTTGTCAAAAATACTAAATCAATGCAATGTGATTTGTGTAAGTATATAAGCTGCCTTTTTAGCTTATTATGCCCAACACTTCTGATGTCTTTGCCTTTTCACACTGTGTGTCGATAGACATTTTTTGTTACTTTTTTCTAAGTTCTTAGACTGTCCCATTAAGAAGTATATTCCTATGACAGAATACTGTCTAAATACCAAATCAGAGTCCTAATTCAGTATGCAATCCATTGTGCTCCACGAAACAGTACTACTGTTCTGCTGTTTTCAGAGAAGAGTGTCTAGCTCTCCATCAAGCTTTCACTTAGAGGCAATATAATTTGCCATCACTTTGTTTTCAGAACACTAAAGAGTTAATATTTTCTCTGGCTAAGTAAAATATTAATTGTTTGCAATAATCTCATGTGCCCATTAAATATTTTACTTGAAATGTTGTAAAATTTTGTGAAATCAAAAGAATAATGAACAGTTACATTTACTTTGTAGGATCAGATTAATGTTCAGAATTGTATTGTTTAACATGATTTTCAAATATATCATTACAAAAGAGTCAATGGATGAGCTAGTCACTTTTGCACACAGTCATATGTTTGAAAACAACAAAGCCAGGGCAGATTCCTCCAGTTTCATATAGGTAAACTGCACCTGAATTGCTAAGAATTATTATGTATATATGAACAGCAGCGGCCTGCTACTGCATTTGTACACTGCAATCAAGTATTCCAAATGTAAACTTGTTCTCTGTTGAAATCCATCTTAAAACTAGAATCATTTTACCTGCCAAAAAATCTTCAATAAATTAATGACCTTTACTTTCCCATAAACAGATGTTTTACAAGTAAAAAGTGAGTCCTGCACAGAACAATCTTTCAGGTTAAATAATTAAGTTAAATGCAGCCCTGCCCTCCCCCCACCAAAAAAGAGAAAACCTTCTGCATTCCTTGTTAGCATTACTAGTGAGATAAGTTGATGGTTTCAGTAACTGATGCAAGTCTTTGTATTAAGCACATTACTATCACTCTTTTTTTTCTTAAAAGATATTACACTTTTTGCCAGACTTAAATTAATTAAACCTGATGTGTCCCCTTTCTTCAGTAGAGAATTCTTCTATTTTTACCTGACTTATTTCTGTTTTGTGTGTATACGGACATATACAGAGCTGTTAAAAAGTCTTTTCTTAGCTAACTTAAGTAAACTGACTTTGACTTCAGCTTTAAAAAAAATTGATAGATTTCTATTTACAACCCCCCCTAATTTGCTCTTTCCTTGCCAGAGCCTGCCTGACACTATTTTTATCTTTGCGTGAGTCATACTTGAATTTATTCCACATCTTCTGCTTTGCTTTAGACAAAGTTATGCATTTAAAATAATTCCATGAATAGAACTTCAGAGGAAACCTGTAGCTGTACTGTTTGCTGTTTTAAAGCATTGTCTTTTAATCGTCGTCCAATGTGACTACTGCTAGGGAACAAGTGAGACTTTTCCTACCTGTTGCCGCTGTCCTGGTAAATTCCTGCATTCTAATACTCTGCATTCTTCTCCTTCATGCTAGACAACTGAAGTAACCAGTAAGGTAGGAGAGAGAGGAATCTCCCTCCAAAACCATACATATTTTCTGATCATATTCCATAGGTTTACAAGTTCTAGGAAGAATAATTAATGTTAAATTATTTGCTGGAGAAAGATCAAGTGAATAATAAAACCCAGGATGACTGGATGTCTGCCTTAATCACTCTTATCCATTCATGTTAATTTGATGGGAAGGGAACTTAAGAAAATGTAAGCAAGCATTTATGCTGATACTATACAATAATGGACTAAAGACTGTTACACAACTTTAAATTTGAATTAAGTCTACCAAAACTCTAGTTGACTGTCTTGATTTAATGGGTATAAACTGGCTGATGCTAGTTAGCTAGACACTACTCTATTTAAGTGGACTCAGACAGGAGGACTGGTATCCCCTGTCCAGCAGAGATTGGCAGCTGTACTACTCCTAACTTGTGTGATTTCTGTTGACATGCCAGTAAAGCTGCTTTGTTCTGTGTCTGGAAGGTATAGACGTGTATGTTCTTTGTGCAGGCTGTCTGTGGATGGTTGCATGTATGATAAAGAGAGCGTACTTTGCTAACACTGTAACACCGTCTGAGTTAAAGGTGTAACTGCAGTAACTGCAGGCAATTCTTCAGGTAAATCACCTCTAAGGAAGAGTTGTCACCCAAAATATATAGCTACTTCCAAGACGGTAGAAAAATCTTGGATGTCTTTGTTCCTGTCTTTGTGAGGGGTCTAAATTATGGTGCGTAAGACAGTAGCTGCAAGTGCTGTAGCCAGGTGTGTGTATTTTAGAAGATGAGATGAGTAAAAGTGCATGCAATTTAAAGGACCTGAAATATGCTTTTTCCTGATTAAGTATTGGAATGAGTAACTCCACAATTACAATAACGTTATTGGGAAATGGACCTTGCATCTTTCTATTTCCAGTGAGCCATGTCCCTGTGCACGGCAGGAGGGTTGAAACTAGATGATCCTTAAGGTCCCTTCCAACTATTCTATGCTTCTATTAGGGGTTGTGCCTGTATCATTAGCTACTATGGCTAGAAATAAGATCTGAAATGGATTTCAGATCACCAGCCACTCCTCCTTTTGAAGTTTCGTAAACTCTCAGTATAGAGATGTGACATCAAAATTCTTAGCAGTTTCCTTTCTCCACTCAAAGAACTTCGCGAGCAAGGAAATGTTACTTCTTTGTTGTTACAGATTAAAAAGTGTCAAAGAGGGAGATTAAAATGGCCTCATTGGCGATAGCCAGCGCACAGAAGTTAATTTCATAGAATCGTCAGATCATCGAATTATAGAGTCATAGAAGCATAGAATAGTTTGGGTTGGAAGGGACCTTAAAGATCACCCAGTTCCATCTCCTCTGCCACAGGCGGGGACACCTCCCGCTGCATCAGGCTGCCCAAGGCCCCATCCAACCTGGCCTTGAACACTTCCAGGGATGGGGCAGCCACAGCTTCCCTGGGCAACCCGTGCCAGCACCTCACCACTCTCAGAGTGAAGAAATTTCTCCATATGTCTAGCCTAAATCTGCCCCTCTCCACTTTACACCCATTCCCCCTCATCCTATCACTACAAGCCATTGTAAACAGTACCTCCCTAGCTTTCTCGTAGCCCCTTCAGGTACTGGAAGGTTGCTAAAAGTTCTCCTTGGAGCCTTCTCTTCTTCAGACCGAACAAGACCAACTCTCGCAGCCTGTCCTCATATGGAAGGTGCTCCAGCCCTCCGATCATCCTTGTAGCCCTCCTCTGGACCCCTTCCAACAGTTACATATCCTTCTGATGCTGAGGATTCCAGAATTGGACACAGTATTCCAGACAAGGTCTCACAAGAGAGAAGCTCACGTTGAGCTTCTTATCGGCCAGCACCCCCAAGTTCTGGTCCTTAATTTCATGGGACCATTGAATCATAGAATCACCAGGTTGGAAAAGACCTCTTGGATCATCAAGTCCAACCATTCCTATCTGCCATTAAACCATGTCTCTGAGCACCTTGTCTACCCGTCTTTTAAACACCTCCAGGGAAGGTGACTCAACCACCTCCCTGGGCAGCCTCTGCCAGTGCCCAATGACCCTTTCGGGGAAAAATTTTTTTCTGATATCTAGTCTGAACCTCCCCTGGCGGAGCTTGAGGCCATTCCTCCTCGTCCTGTCCCCTGACACTTGGGAGAAGAGGCCAGCTCCCTCCTCTCTACAACCTCCTTTCAGTTAGTTGTAGAAAGCAATAAGGTCTCCCCTCAGCCTCCTAATGCCATGAAATGTAATGGTTTGAAGCGTTTCTTCTGGAAATGTTTTGAAGAGGAAAGAGAGGGAGGGGAGGGAGGGAAGGGAACAAATCCTCTCTCATTCCTCAATGTGGCTTTTTACGATCCGGGCTCTCTACCTCTCTGAGGGCGAGGCGGAGCCCATCGCCTCCCCCCGCCTCCACCCCCCCCCCGTCTCCGCACGGCGGGGCGGGGCGCGTGCGCGAGGCGGGGCGGGGCGGGTCGCGCGCACGGGGCGGGTCCCTGCGGGCGGCATGAAGACACCGGGGCGGCGGCGGCGTCCGCCCATCCCTCCCGCCGCCTCACCCCTCGCTCTCTCCGCAGGGGGGGCTGCGGGACGACACCTTTCCGCACACCACGCCCTGGCCGCCGCCCTTTGAAGGTGAAGTGACACCCTCCTCTTCCTCCATCCCCCGGGCTGACGCCGGTGCCGCGGGGGGTGCCGCTCCTCGGGTAACGGGTCGGTCGCGTTCCGCCGTTTGTCCCCCCCCCAATCCCGCGAGGCACGGAGGGCGCTGCCTGCTTCCCGCAGCGCCGGCCGCTTCGAGCTGCGCCCGATGCCGGGGGGAGCCTCACCTAGGCGAACCTTTCCTTGGTGTGTTGGGGGGAACCCCCGCAGAGCCCCGTCGTTCGTGTTTTTCCATCACGCGGGGCCTTGAATTAGCTCTTCCCCGAGCGCGTTCGCCCTGATGCTGCTGCTTTAGACAGGTGCGTGTGCCAGCTCCCTTCATAGGTCGCGTTCCGTGGAAAGGCGTCCCTGCTGTGCCGGTGGCTGCGGGTGTGCGCGAGATGCTGCGCATAATGGTGGGTGGCGGGAGGGTGCTGGTGGGAGGGCCCCACCTTCTGGTTAGTCCGTCGGTGAAATCATACTTGTGGCTTGAGAGTTCTGGAAATCGTGCCTCGTGATGTGCATGGTGAGCGCAAGCCCGTGGTGGAATATCTTTTTATTTTTGGGACAAGGCAACGCGGAGATAATCTCCTTTTCTGGAGACCGTGCTGTTTAACATCAGGATAATTCTACCGCGTGCCTGTATTTGAATAGAAAAAAAACCCTGTTATTTTCTGATGTCTCAGTGCATTACAGTGATTTTTTTAATCTTCTGAAAGCATACGAGTATGCTTTTCCTTTTATTATTTTTTTTCCGAAGTGGGAGTAGGCTTAGTGTATGAAGTGAAATGTGATCTGTGTTTGTGTAAAGTCATGCCTCCTGTCTTGTCGGGTTTAGCTTTCAGTTGAGGTGTTGGAGATGGCGGTGCTCATAATAAGTTTTCAAGAAATTCACAGATTGCCTTTCAAATAGAGGCTTTTGAACTTGAAAAGTTCTCAAGTATTTTGTCAGCAGATGGCAACACACAATCAGCTGATTTATATTAGTTTACAGCTGCTAGGAGTAACTTTCTTGAAATTATGTGTGAGAAGCTACACTTGGAGAGGGAATACTCGGAAGAAGGCTCTCTGAAGTCCTCTTGGTTTGCAGAGGTGGCTTGCTATTCCATCTCATGTTTAGGTTTCAGTTAACAGAAGGTATTCAGCTTCTCACTCGACAACTTGTCAGCAGTGTATCTTATGATTAGAGACTTTGCAGTCTTTAGAATTCATGATGATACTGTGCTGCACGTATCTGGGAACCACCTGTTTTTTGACTCAATAAGTTAGTTGAAACTTCTCGAATTCCAGTATCTGTGAGCTGATTGCTTTTAGGAGGTTGTTTCTGTGATATGAATTGCTCGTGTCTGGAAGAACTGAGTACTGCTTAAGTGAAATGCCTTAAACGACTTAAAGAGGAAGTCAGGTTTCTTGGAGTGAGTGTGCTGAACAAGGCAGCTGCTTGTATCAGTGCTTACGGAGGATTTGTAGTGCAAGTGTATCTCTGGGTCTGTTTTCAAGGCCTGCCACTATCTACAGCTTAACTGTCTGATATCCAGTGCTAAGCTTCAAGCAGATTATGAACTGTTCGGTGTGTGTCCTAGATATATAGATGATTGTGTGGTTTACATTTGGAAATACAGTTTTCTAACAGTCAAACATAGGAAGGTCAGAATTAGGGAGTAGGAGAAGAGCACCCAAACATCCATCCTTTCTTTTGCAGCATCTGCAGAGATGGAAGTCCTGAAACCATCGTCCTAAAAGCTTCATGCATTGAAAGGCATTTATAGTTTTTCACTGAGTCTTTAAAGCAACCTTAGAACTTAGGAAAAGCAGGATGATCCAAGGGTTTATGTACTGAAGGTAGCTAATATTGTTTTAATTGCTTTAAGTATAACTCATAAGCTAAGTGGTACAAGTCAAGGTTTTTGAAAGCAAGAATGATTGCTGAGAGTTTTATGGATTGTGATATTATTGTGTTTCTGTGTCCTAAAGAGGTTGAAGGGCTGAAGTGTATTTGAGTAGATAAATCTGCAACATGAAGCCACAGATTTTTTTTTTTTCTTTTTTTCCTCTCTTTTTTTCCCTCCTGGATTAAAAGCAGGCTTAAGTGTTTGCTTTCGCTCTGCTGATGAAGTAGCAGGTTGAGATGTTTGGATTGATTTCTTTACAGACTGACCTTAGCCATCAAGACAGTGTAAGCCAAAGGACCAGTCTCTGGGTTAAGAGCTGGAAAGCACTTCTGATATTTAAGCACTGGGTCAATGAAGCATTTCCTAGAGCTGGGGAAAATTACTGTTTCTGCTGCAATTGTGCTTTCCGTACTTGTTATTTTTTGCCACCTTCCCTGTGCCATTCACCTTCTATCTGATGAAAGGGTTATGCTAGCTGGGCAAGAAGCAGCTGACTTCTGCGATTTTTATGTGAACCTGTCACGCAGGCTTTGAATGTGATACTCTGTGAGCCTACTGATGGCAAGTTTGTCATATCATGAGGAGTAACCTTATGCTTGCTGTGCCAGTAACTTTCTAGGAGCTTCTTTCCAGGCAAGAAATAAAGTGTATTTGTCTTATTTTAATATTTTTTCCAGTAAGTGCACTTTTTAAAATAAGGGGATCAGTATTAGCTCAAAAAAGCTGTAAATACCTATGTGTATCAGAGTGTTTTATAGTTAAGTGGACTGGTCCTAATCAGCTGTGTGACATAGTTGGCAAGCCACTGTACAGGGCTTTAGAGTTTCAGTCTTCTGTGAAGCTTAATGTATGTCAGTTTGAATACCTGAGTTTATACTACAGTTTATCCAGTCACATCACACAGTTAGCACTTTGCTGCAATGCAGCAATTTCAGAAGCATTTTTCTTTTTTACTATTAAAGGTTGTTAGCCTTTTGATTTTATTTTGAATTTGAAAATTAGACACATTTTATCAAAAACTTAACATATTTTTGCTATTTAGAAGAGATGGCTTGCCCTAGTTTTGGAAAAATATCGGTAGTTTTTTGAGAATCTTGAACAAACGTTTTCTAGGTACATTACAATCTTTTGATGATTCTAAAAGCTTTTTGTACTGCCGCATATTAAAGTATTAGGAAGAGATAACTGTTTGGTGTGTACACAAACCCATTCTGGCCTAGTTTACTCTTCAGTTTAAGAAACAGCGGGTCCTGTGAAGTTTCTCTCTGGGCTATTGACTTGTACTTTAATTCCTACAAAACTTCCACAAAGATTGGGGGTGGGAAGTCTGTTTTTGCTTCACCAGTGCTTGTAGAAGCAGGTTAAGGAATTGAGTTAGGAACAGGCAACTTCAGAAAACGTATTCATTGCCATGTTTTTTATAACTCTGTATATGGGTTCTGTTTACTAGATTGTTGTTGAGTATGATGTAGGATTTGTCAACTTGAAACTTAGTTGTGAAGTTTGAAGGATTTATTGAGGTTTTCAATTGCTACAGTTAAATTATACATAAGCAAAACCTTTATGTATAGTACGATAGATTGAGCTTTCAGGATTTGAAGCAGTTTGTTCAAATAACTGTAGCGTGTCAAAATAGTTGGAGAGTTTTAATCTAACATTAAGTCTCACAGTTTTATTAAGGAAGTTGTTCATGTCCAATAAATTTGCTAGTTTGTATGTCTTTAAAATATTATAGAAGTGGGATTTTTTAAAAAAAAAGTTATATAGAGAAATATTTGAGGAAGTTGTCATCTAGGGTACTGAATTGGGAAACAATATGTCATGTATAAATGATTAAGTAGCCAGAGGGACTATTGAAGGTATAGTTTCTAAGCCCTTGAAAAGGGGCAGTCTCCCTTATGGTACAAGGGGATGAGAAGGCATGGGCAGCACCACTGTATTAATAGCAGTGGCCAGTCCTTACTGCTGGTAAGGGAAGAGCACTGTGCTGTCTTAGAGAATGTTTCTTGTGTAATCTCAAGTAACATACTGCTGTTTTCCATACTGCGCAGGGATATTTGTGGAGTCTTGCTGTATTGAGGGTGCCTTTTATTGTGGTGGTGACATGCTCTCTACAAGCTTTCTGGGTAGTTGGCTTTTTGGTACCAAGACAGTGATGCTTGCTGTCACATGCTGCAGTGCATCTCATTCCCACAAGTATAAATTTATTTAGGTAAACAGTCTGTTCCTGCAGACAATTTGCTTCTATGTTTAGTACAGTAAAGCACAGGTAGTATTTTCAAATTAAGAATGCTAGAGAACACCGAATGCAGTGGTCTTTAAACAGCCTTTTTCAGTGTCTTGAAAAAGAGTATTTTGACCTTTGAACAGGAGGCGAGTCTTTAGGGTATCTGGAATGGAATGCTATCAAAGACCAGTTGGCTTCTGGCTTCATCTGCACTGGGACATGTGTACTTTGTGGCAGGTAGAAGTCTTTTGGAAGCATACCCAGCAATGCTATCACCTGATGTAGTGAAGTGGTTTGATTTAGCTTTCTTTATGCCTAACATTTATGACATTTTAAGTCACTGCTTATTTTTTCTGTTCATATTTAGTTTCTCTATTTTTTTAATTTGTTGTTTTTTGACACAATTCTGTTGTTTCAACCTTTGTATTCCTTCTATTTTCACATATTAGTTTTCTTTTTTAATACTGCATCATTTACAAAGATTTCATTCAGCGACTTACTTCCACAATGTGATAAGTATACGGCAGAGAAATTATTTGCTGTACATCTGTTCATGATTACTTATTTAAATCTTTCAAATCAATAACTTTACAGTGAGCAAACTAAAAGCTGAACTCTGGCTTTGAAAATACTTTGGGGTGCACCTAGCTTTGAATACAAAGCAAAACATCAAAATAAACTTAGTTCAACAATCTTACAGGCTTTGCAGACTTATACTAGACATCAGTAAAACTGAAGCTTTATTTTGTCTTTTCATGAATATTATTTGATACGTGGTTTTGCAACTCATTTATAATTTCTTATTTTATAATACAGTGTAAAGTATATTCTGTATAAATTATGTTAGTTTTTTTAGTATAATATAAAGTATACTCTGTATGAAGTATATTAGTTAAGAAAACGTTTCTAGAAAATGGAAACACAGAAAACATTGCAACTAGAACAGATTTAATAGTATCAATAAATCATGTGTGCCCATACTTGGTTTTGAGTTTTCTGGTGTCAGTTGATAAAAAGAACTGTCTTCTTTGGAATGTAGTTACAAAGTATGTTGCAGGAAAGCCCTAGTATTAACCAGGGTACATTTCAGAAGTCTCTGGCTTTTTTTAAGGAGTTTATTTTTTGTATGTGTTTTTTTGCCTTGTGTCTAGGTGTGTGGGGTTTTTTTAGTGGGAAGGAAAGAAAAGTAAATACAGAAGTAGCTTGATTTTTTTTTTTAGTTACTATTGTCCTTTGAAGAGAGGCATGCTCTGTGTTATTTTTTCAACTGAGGCATGTTAATTCTGTTTATGTAAACTCAGAATGTTTTCCACCTTCAGTAGCAGGCAGATTGTCTTCCCTAAGCAGGAGTTCTGATAGCAGGATTTTAGCATTGAAGGTGTTTTTGTTTTCAGTCCCCGTGGTCTTGAGAAGTAGGCTTTATCTAGCATGCTTTGTACATGTTGTTTCTGAACATGTCTGTGTTTTGACAGGGTCATTTTACCTTGTCTGACATCTGCCGCTCCTTTGCTTTCCATTAGCTTGCCACTTTTCTGTCTTCCATGGCAGTTTTTGGAAAGCATATTTGGGGGAGATTTTCCTTTGCAAGAAAATCTCACTGCCCTCTCACTAATTCAGCCAACTGCTGGAGCTGGTATGGCCAAACACCACCCACCTACAAACTGCAAGGTTGGGGTTAGAAGAGATGGTGAAGGGCAGCAAGTTCCTGCCAGATGAAGGAAACCTGCTCCCCTCAACCAGACAGCAAAACCTCAGATCCCCCGGTGAACAAGTACCATGTGCCGCAGGTGGAATCCAATCCTGCGGATGAGGATGATGGCTCCCACAGCCTAGAATCTTTCCCTAGGCCGCACCATCCTCAGAAAAAGATAAAAACATCCTCCATTAAGAAGAAGAGGAGGGTGATTGTTGTAGGGGACTCCCTCCTACAGGGAACGGAGGGACCCATTTGCAGACCGGACCCGCTCCACAGAGAGGTCTGCTGCTTGCTGGGAGCATCAGTGAAGGAGGTAGCTAGATTGATTCACCTTCTCTGGAGGTGTTTAAGGCATGGGTGGACGAGGTGCTAAGGGTCACGGTTTAGTGTTTGATAGGAATGGTTTGACTTGATGATCCGGTGGTTCTCTTCCAACCTGGTTATTCTGTGATTCTGTGAAAATGGTCTTGATGGCAAGGCGACCTGGTGTAATTCCCAAATATGTATATAAAATATATATGTATATAAACTTCCAGTGTCAATGAAAAAAAAAGGAGGAGGAGTAACCATGAAAGCAGAGCTGCTGTTGCTCAAAAGGAAAGTTTTGAGCCTCAGATATGAAGTTGTTGGTTGTTTAACATGAGGATTTTTTTCAGATGTGATGTTATCAAAATGACAATGAAAGTGCTCAGCACTGACACATTGTGGTGGTGACTTCTTTTTTCTTATAATAAGTTTAGAATTTGATTTCATGTCTACCTTCTTTACTGTCCATTAGTGAGTAATGGGAGATGGAAGGAAAGGCAGTTTACAGTGAATATATTTAGCTGCAGATTCTGATACAGTTGAGCTATGCATTACTGTACTGAGCTTAATTTTTTTCAGTTTTATTTAAAGGTGGCTGTTCAGAGTATGTCGACCTCCACCAGAATTATCACTGTCTTGGAGAGGCTGAATATCTTGGTTTTCTTCTACTGCATATAAATTGATTTACTATTCAGGGAGATGGTCCTCCTGATGAGTCATCCCAATAATGCCTAATACATGAGCCTGAATGGGAAGTTTGAACGAAATGGTGACCCTTGGTATTTTTAGCTGTCATTTTGAGCAAAAGAAAATAGCTTTGCAGTAGTTCCTGCCTTTTGTGCAATATCTTTGTGGTCAGCATTTATTCAAGAAGTAGGAGTCTGGGTTCCCTGTTATTCTGTTACATTTCAGCACATGCCAAAAGTCACATGAAAGATAAATATTGGGGTGTCCGTGGCCCTTTTGCACAAGCTTAGCTGCTGAGTGGCAAATTTTCACAGGACTGAAAAGATGGATTAGTGGAGAAGGTGAGTCAGTGGCTCAGCGACAAAGAATTCACCTAGGAGGGAAGCAAATGGATGTCACATGAGGCATATCTTTGTTTTTCTGGGGAGAAAGGAAAAGGTGTTAATTAGATACAACTTCTTTATGTATGTTTATTTTATCTTAGTATTGGTAGCATTATTATACTGAGTACAGCTTTCTGATACAGAACTTTACTTCTGGAGAAATTTCGTATGAGGAAGAAGCTACCTGTTTCACCTGTGCAGGTGGGAGGAGGCGGGGAGGGATAATGTTCCACAGACAGTGTGAAAAGGCAGAGGGAGATGGCAGAATCCATCATGAATCAATGTAAAGTTTAACTAGTCAGCACTTCCTGGGCTCTCTTCTCCCCTCCAACTTGTGACTTTTTTTTTAGTGGTTGTTGTTGGTCTTTTAAGTGTAGAACAACTAATGCGAATTTACCCGCTGGTGTGCTACTGCTGACCAGCAAGCGGCATTGTGTTTAGAAATTATTTTTAAATTGAGACTTATACGCCATCTGCCTTTGCCTTTCTATCAATCCTTATTTCAAAATAAGCATAATATTAAAAGTTCTGAAAATAGTTTGGAAGTCTTTGCATCACCTAGTAAAACAATAGAGAGATTTTTATTACTTTAGTGTACATAAATGTGTGACCAAAACTCTATGGATTGCTGATATGTGTTTCTGGTTTTGTTTTTTTTTGGGGCAGAGATTCTTGTCCTTTTTCTTATCTGCTTGTTTTTTTTTTCCCTATGACTGGGAGCGTTTGCACATTAGTGCTTACTGAAATACTTTGTAATGAATTTGGAGCAAAATAATTTAAGACTTTGGGGTTCAAGATTGTTCAGCTGTGTGGCTGGCTCTACTTGTACAGCAGATCAGTACGCTATAATATGTAGACACTGTTGGCACTGACAGACTGGTCATCTTTCTGATAGTGGATCAGTGCTGCGAGCAAAACGGCACTTGGCTACTTGCGTTTCAAGAATCTAATATTTCCCCCCAGTAAGACCTGCAACATACTTTGAATAATCCAAACTTTAAAATTTATGACAATGTCTGCATTGTGGTGGGCACAGCTATTCTCTTGTAACGCTTTGTCTTCTTTAAAGGGAGTCAAGCTAGTTTGCACTTGAAGGTTACTTGGACAAATCTAGGACACCTATTGACTTGCGTCAAGCTGGAATTCTTGTGAAAAGCTAAGCATTTGCCTCCTGGCTGCTAGGGGAAAGATTTTGCTTTCAGGTAAGTTTGGAAATAATCATACTTTGTCTGCTTTAGCCTTCTGACAATTGCAGAGTGGAATTACAGTAATTAAAACCTGATTATTCTAGGTGCTGAACAACAACGATTTTTGAGAAGCTTTTCAAATTGGTCTTGGGGCAGAGGCAGTGGCAGGCTGTATATGTGTGCTGGACTGAATTTCTTGCCTGCATTTCCCAAGAAAGCGAGAAGTTTATCTTCCTTCTTCTCACCACATGTATCTTTGAACATCCTTTTTACTTTCTGCTCTGTCTTCTACCTTAAAAGTAACCACTGTGCCCTTTGAGGACACTGTTTTTCTTAGTGAGAGTATTTATCATTCATGTTAGATATCAAATGGAAGTACTGCGGTTCAGTTAATGATCCTGTAGACTGCAGCCTTTATTGCTTGGAGGTACCATTTGTGGAAGCAATGTACCTGGAGGAAACTGTGTACTTAAAAGTACAGGAAAATTGGGTCCTTAGCATGATATGGTTTCTACCCAAGAAATATGTTCAGGTCTTGCTTAAATAAGAACACCAAACACTCCATGTTTCTCACTGTGCCTCCAGTACTAGTTATCATTTAGATTAATGAAATAAGAGTCAGAAATAAGTATGTGGTGCAATCTCGCAACACTGTAAAGTAAGTTTAAAGTAGTATCTCGACTGGCTTCAGTAAGAACTTTATTGAACAAAGTTCTCCCATGTTGTTTGCTAAGTAACTGTTGTAATTTTGTATTTTATCATAATCAGATTCTCAGAGCTTGCTAGGACTGAATTATAATGCAGAGCCTATTCCATGCTTATATTCCTGTGGTTTATTTTAAATGTAGCCAATGCAAATTGTCTTATTTAACATATCTAGTGTAGAGACATCCAATATGGTGGTGGCCTTTAATGATTAAAGAACAGAAGATATTGATAATATGTAGTTGCTAAATATCTTCCAGGTTATTGGAGATGGTGATCTGAAGAATCAGATTTCCGATATGAACAAAGTGAAAACATCATCTGAAAAAAGGTAAATTTAAAACTATAGATACTTTTCAAGATCATTGTATTTGAGACTTGTAAAAAAATGAGGTTTTATCTTAAGATCAGTAAAATATAAATTATGTGCCCTTAGTGAGAATGTGTAAGTTGATTTCCTGAAACACTAAGGGAATTGGTACTGATTGGTAAAAAGTAGCTTCACATTTATTAGCTAATTTTAAGTTCAGAGTTTTCGACTAGTGTTAGACGTGTTGAAATACAAAATATACATTACGTTTCATTAAAAAATGAACAGTTTAGTCATTTCATGCAAACATTTGAAAAAAATTAGTTCTACTGAAAGCGTTAAAGGACAAGTTTGTAATACAAGTTTCTATAAGAAACTATGGAGTTGTTGTAAGATGTGTATCATTATCCAACAATGTTGCAATGCAACACACAGCTAGGATGAACAAGATTGAGATTACAGAAGGTCTCAAGAATGAAAGTTGTTTGTTATTTTCATGATAACTTGGTTTAGCAAATATTTGACAAAGTTATGAGATTATCTGTGGGAGACAACATGTTAAGTGCCAGGGAACTATTGAAAGGTTTTCAGTCTTACTCTTTTCTTAAGCTAGCACAGGTTAAACTGTTTTGTGAAATCAAACCATGTAATCAGATTTAAAAAAAATATTCTAAGGGCAGCAAAATAGGAATTTTGGCTTCAGTCTTAGTTCTCTGAGACACCAACTATTTTCCAAATGAGTGAGTGAAGTTGCATGAAGGACATGCTCTGCTGTCCAAGATATATGTCCAAGATATAAAATTAATCTTGGGATGGATTTAAAATATGAATTTAAATAACTGCATGTAGATCATCTTTGCTGTTGCTAACTTTAACAATGGAATGGTTTGACATCAGAGACAGGGTGTTCCTCTGAAAGGTGGATCAAAAGAAATAGTAAAGAAACCATTACATTTTCTACTTGGAGTATGTTAGTTCCTTAGGCACTATGATCAGCAAAGTGAAACTTGCCCTCCACAATGGGTATTCTTGAAAGTTCTGTTACCAATTCTAATACGTAAAGAATACTATCACAAAAGGTATTAGATGTTTGTAGAGTGGCTACTTAGGTGCCGTTTATTCTTTAGTTATTGAGCTAAAGTTAAAGTTTCCATCCCTGCAATTCAAACCAGTTATTCCCCAAGTCATGAATAAATTATGGTGAATTTGTTGTAGAGAGAGAACTGTGAGCTAATTGGAAATACTAGCTCTCAATTTTGTGATTGGGGAGGTGGATGAGAATGGTTGGACTCGATGATCCAAAGGATCTTTAACAACCTGGTGATTCTATGAATCAAGAATTGGAAATTTGCATTGGTATAAAATGAAAACAAACACATGAAAAGCCTGCCTCCTTTAAAATATTTGTTTAAAGACTCGTTGGAACATGCTGAAACACGAGAGACTTGTTTACTGTGAGGAAGGAAAATACTCCTGATATATCAGCGTGCTTGCTGACTGCAAACAACAGTTTGAGCGGAAGTAGGTACAGTTGGGAAACTGAAGGTTTCTGATTACTTCCTTCATTTGACTATTAACTTTTGGAAGGCTTCTTGCAAAGTGATTAGCTGAAACCAGTTTTAAGATAGCTAAATTTTTATAAGCTGCTATGATGGACATTAGAATTACATTTCTTGTTGTCATCAGATGTTTACAAAAAGCATAATGGTGTGTTTTATTATTTACATGGTGATAGTAGTGTACAGTGGGTAATGGAGAGTTGTGAATTTAACATTTCTCTGTAATGAGAGTAGGAATGCTTAAACCTTTTGGGGAGCTGATGGGACTGGACAAAATATCCTTGAAGTGAGTTAACTTTCATTGAGATGTTTTCTTACTTGGAGACTTCCTGTTCAAATGTGAAACCCTGAAGCATTTTGTCCTTTGCTGTCCTGGCATGTACTTCCTTTGTGTCTACTCACAGCTTCCCTAACCAGAGAAGGAGGAAATCCACGAACCTTTCTTTTTAGAATCATGCTGTACAGTTTACAGTCTAGCTTATTCATACTTCCTTTTTGCAAACAAGATGGTTGTGTGACGGGCATATTAAGCTGCTGTATTTGAACATGAGGTGGAGAAAGGGTTTCCTGCCTATGAAGGAATGCAGTGTGTGGGATCACATACTTTAGCCTGGTTAACTTCACATCAGGATGCATAAAGAATGTTGAAATCTATCCCAGAATAATAGTTATTGTTTGTCATAAGAACTCAAGAGGTTTGCTTTAAGTAATGAAAGACAGAGGTGGCCAACCTAGTGGTTGTGTCTGTGGGAGTCAAGGAGCAGAAACCAATTCTATTGTTCACCCTTATACTCTCTTCTTTGCACAGAAAGAACTTGGAAGAACGAACTAAATGGGTGAGGCTGCAAAAAGCCAAAGTTGGTTTGAATAGTTCTTGAGAATACATCCGATTCCTGATTTGTGAGAGAATAACAGGTCCCATGAGCAGGAAAGTGACATTAAAATGCCACATCTGTTTTTAAAGATATAATAAAATAGCCATTTCAAATGATTGTCATCAGGAAGCTAAGTGCTGCATCCAAGTGCTCTGAAGTAAAAGCAGTGACTGGATACCAGAGCAGTGGTACTTAATAGTTGTCAGAAGCAAATGGTGCACAGTTTTTCATGAGCTCATTGGTTTTGGTTATGATTAATGATAGAAAATATTTTATGCTTGGGCTAATGATCTGAAAGAGATGAATGAGTTCTTGTTAAATTTACAGGCATCTTAAAGATCTGCAAAAATATTGCAGGACAAAATGAGTTCAAAATACTCTTGTAAAATGCACAAAATGGTTGAGAATATCTGAGGGAAATATGTACAAGGTGCTGTGCTTAGAGAGATGTGTCACTGGAACAGGTGAAGAACAGGCTCATTTTTAGTGAGGAAAGCCAGAAATAGTAAGAGTAAGCTGCCTGGAGGAAAAATTTCAGTGAGGGAATGCAAAGGGTTAGAACCAAGTTGCCTTTGGTTGTTGAATCACTATTTTTGCAAACTGTTGAGGACTGGTTGGGCATACAGCTGTCATGAAGAGCAACTGTGATGATCATCCAGCTCTGAAACGAACAGTTTATGTGGCCTCAGAGTTTCTTCTGGCTCTCCTTAGTCATGAGTTTTAGAGCTAAAGGTGGAGACTACATGTGACCTTCAGTGACTCCTGAGGCTGTTGTGAGAAGACTTTAGAATGGATGGAGTGAAAAATGTCTCTATCGGCAACAAAAACGTTACTGCATAACGTTGGAAACGAAGTTTAGTGTGAAATGCTGGCCACAGTGCTTAGGGTATTCATGTGAGCTTCTGCAATGTCAGCAACTTAATAGTAAATCTGGCTTTGACAAGACACTTTTTATTGTACCATTCTGACTATTTTCTAGGTTTATCTAGATGTTGGATTAAAAATAATGAATTCCACAGTGTCTCTGTTTTGGAGAGCTATCTTCTAGAGTCAGGTCCTGAATGATTTTTTAGTCAGAACATGTATTTGTGTTAGAAATATCAGAAAGCTTCCCATTGCAAATTTGGCTTGCATTTTGTTCTTGGATCAAATGGGTTGTTACAGCAGTATTATGTACAGGAATAGTTTGTCGGGCTGGCTGCTGTAATTCCTGTCCTACAGACTTTTCAGTTTACTGTGCAGACGTTGAAGCATGTTGCAGTTTTATAACCACTCTGTTTATTAGTTTAGAATGCGAATAAATAAGAGTATAATTCTTGTTTTGAGAAGAAAATGCAGTAATAGCTTAGAAGAAATCAGTATTTGAATTGATATTTCAGCATGGACTCTGGGCTGGTATTATTTTCAAGAGTGATTATTAGGTATGCTGAAGATGTGAAGTTTATTTGGCTGTATTTCTTTTGAGAGGCCTCGTGTAAGATGAATAGCTTAAAACCATTCTAAAGATCTGACTGCTGCAGTGAGTGCTTATTGGTTTTGATAGAAATCCTGGCACTTGTAGGAGATTGTACCTCTGAATCTTGGGATTTAGGTATACTACCACCCAGTGGTGAGAATGACTTACCCTTCCTAAACCATTAAAAGGTTTCTCTAACTATGGAGAAGTTATGTTAGGCGCTAACTTTCTGCGCATGGTATATTACTTCCACGTTGCATTGTGGCTTAAATTTTGCAGGCCACAGCATTGAAAAAATCAGGTTTGTTAGAAATTTTAATATCTGTAAATGAGTTTCATCGTAAGGAAAAGTTATTTCTTTTATTTGTTTGTTCCTCAGGATCTTTGCTCTGTTGAGTTGTTTCTAGCTTTGCAACTACATGTAGTTCGTTTTGAGACCAATGATATACCACAATGGAAAAAATACATATATATACACACACATATACGTGTTGCTCTTGGGACAGACATGACATGCAAAAGTTATGAGCAAAGATGGTCTTTACTATTATTACAAGCTCTTTTATATCTTTTTAAGAATACGTGTCTGTATCTAATTGGTTTAACTAAGGAGCAACAGTTCATGATTGGATGATTTTTTTTCTCTTATAATTTCAATAAGCTTTCTCTTCTTGCAGTCTGGCAGTTCCTTTATCTTGTTTACTCAGCTCTTCTTGGGATGTTCTGGTCTCTTCATGGATACATGGGTATCTGTTCAAGGTCAATGTTAAACTTGCCTTCTGGACTCTTGTTTTAATTTTGGAGCTGGTGAAGATGACATACTTTGGAAGTTAATTAGTTTGTATACAAGGTCAAGAGAGGTTTCATTAAAATCTTGGATTTATTTTCAAGTATTTGGAGTACAGTGCCTAAATGGAGGAGTAGAAATAAACGAAAGGAAGCTTATGCAAGTAATAAACGCTTTATGCTATTCAACCTGGTTTTGGATGATGAGAAAGGGTTGGTGGGATTATGTTTTATTTGTACAAAGCAAGTAATCTGTCTTGGTTGCTGAAATATTACTTTTAGCTCAAAAAACCTTTAATTTTTAAGCCTAGCAAATAACTGAGAAAATTACATGCTTCCTTCACGATATGAAGTTATTCTGAGTTAAGCTCTACAATTAATGTAACTGTTTCTTGTTACTGATATTAATAGCTTGTAATATCACCTGTAATCTGAAATCCTTTTTTGATTGTTTCTCATTTAAATGTCAATGTGGAAAGGTGAAAGTGGTGGAAGTAGTTTTATAATCAGCTATTATAATATACTTTCAGGGCAGTACAGCCTTTGCTGTCAGCTACCATTTTCATTGTTTTTAACATTTTTGTCCACACCTAGACTAACCATTTTAGTGAGCTAACTGCGGGGGGTGAAACCTTTACACAGATGTAAACTACAAATCAAGGAGTAATAAGTTCTCATAAACAAAACAGACAGTGTTTTTAAGGCTGATGTTATATACTTTAGTTGATTGCAGACAGTCAGAACAGTATGTGTGTAAAATGAATTGTTGATTATTACGAGAGACTAATGTTAAAGTGCAAAGTCAAGGTAGTTGATCCTTGGAAATCTTAAATTCCTGTAGTTAATTACATGAATATAATTCAGATGTTAAACATTGGTCTGAAAATTACTTTTGTGGGGGAGTGTGAATCTGAAAACTATTCTAAATAACTGTTATGATCTCAAACCAGAGAGCAAATAAAACAATTTCTAGACAGACTCTATTTTGAATACTATAAATATTGACATCCATTCTTTCTTTATTATCTACCTATCTATGTGAATGCATGGCTTTAAGTTGTTTCTTATAATAACATATATTTCCAAGCCAATTTTATGATCTCAGGCCAAATTACTCTTGTGTTCAAAATCAATCCAAACTGATGATAGTTTTGGATACCTTACAAAGTTTTTTCTTTTTTCTTCAGCTTGTGAGTGTTGGTTTGCTCACTTCATGAGTGGCAGATTTGGTATTTGACATAGACTGTATTAAATGCAAGTTACTCTAATTGACTTGGATAAATAACATTTTTACCCATGCCTGGATTTTATTTGTTGTAACCCATTTCCCTGTTCATAGTTACTCTTGAAGGTGCTGTTATATATAATTACTCTGCTGCAGTGCAGGCTTTGCAAAATCTGTATATTTGCCAGAATTAAGGAGAATTAAGACTGTTTTCCATTGAGTTAAATCATGAAGGCGAATTAGCCACTCCTCTAACATGGGATTTCTATTGTTAGTGGTTTTTGTTCCTCTCTGATTTAGATGGAAAAATGAATGTAAAAACATTTCTTGTAGTGTTTCTGCAAATTCTCGAACTAAGTCTCTGCTGTCCCAGCTGGAGAAGATCAATTTAGACTCAGTACTAGGAGAAGCAGACAATGCCAGATACATTACCTCAAAGATCCTTCATCTGGTGCAGAGTCAAGGTAAATACCTGAGTCTTGTGGTATTGGTAATTTTCCTTTTGAGCCGTCAGTTTTGTATTTCTTCCTTACTGGACTTCTCTTTAATTTCTTTGTTTGGTGAAATTGATTATCGACATATTTTGGTCACTGATTGTTGAAAGCACCTACTTAAGTCCATGTTTAATATTACCTGGCATAGTGCAGGTTCTGCTTAGTTCACTTTATATTATTGAACAGCTATAATTTAAGTAATAATTCACAGTATATGTATGTCTATATACATAAGCATTAGAAGTATCTTTCTTAGGGTTTTTTTTTCTTTACAGTTTTTTTTTCTAGGGCATGGGAAGATTGTTGAACAAGTAAAAGCAAATACAGGTTTTAAAATAACTTGTCTTCTAATTATATTACTTAGTACTAACACACACACACACATATATATATATGTGCATGCAGTTTTTGGTATTTTTTATTTGCAGTGTAGATTTTCTCCTCAATCTGTATATGGTATTTTTTTCTGCAAGTAAGTATATTAAAAGGTTTTTTTTTCTCATTGGCAGAAAAAACCAGGAAGGAAATGACTTCTAAGGGCTCCACTGCAATAGAAGTTATCCTGTCAACCCTAGAGGTAAATCTGTGTGATTATGGGTACAAAGATTGGTTATGTTTTATCATTGGGCTTCATGTTATTAAAGATGTTGTTATCCTAGCTAGTGTCCAAAACTTGTGTAGGACTGTAATGATTAGGTATGTACTTTAAATAATATTCTTAATTTCTCTCCTTATGCTTAAATATTCTTAGAAATTATTTGTCAACTATCAGTTCTAATTAATATGCCATACTACAAACTAGACTTTTATTGGTTTTGTGGTTAGTTCAGGCTGCAAAGGGGCATGGTATGTTGGGTGATTACATCTTAAGTTCCGTTTAATTTAGTGGCAATTTCTCCATGTTGTTAAGTAGCTAAACTGCTGTATTAGACCTCTGTGTTAAGCAAAGAAATATATCTGTTTTTATTGCAGAATACAAAAGATCCTCAAACCATTCTAAATATATTGAATATTCTCATTGAGATAGTCTCAGTTGGTAAGTTTTTTTTTTTAAAAAAAGCAATTTTTAGTTATATTCCTTTACTCTTCTACAGACTTTTCTTTGGAGGGAGGTTGTTTGTTTTCTCTCTAATGTTTGTCAAAGCTGATTTATATGCAGAATAAAAAGTATTAATATTGAAGCACCTTTCAAATAATCATTACAAATAATTTTTCTGTAGGATTACCCTAGCATGTTCTTGTATTGCTTAGTAATGTATGAAGAAAGTATTGGTATTCTAAAGACTTCATGGTAACTGTAGGTTAGCTACTTAATTGTTTCTTGGTTCTGGAGATAACAAGTTGAGTTTTAATTTCTAGGTGGTGGTCGGAGAGCAAATGTCTTAGTCACTAAAGGAGGGACACAGGTCTTATTGCAGCTGCTTTTGACTGCCAGCAAAGACTGTCCACCAAATGAAGAATTAATGGTGCTTCTTCATACTCTTCTTGCAAAAATTGGTCCAAAAGGTGGTAATGATAAACCTAAGTAATATGGCTTAATACTTTACAGGTTTAAAATTGAAACTGAAGAGAAATTTTCCTTCGGTTGTTTTTATAAGCATACATATACTCAGAATTGGTAAAGGAGAATCAAATGTGAAGTAATATAGAGGGGATGAAAGAATGGTGGCAAGCAGATGTACATTATCAATAGAAGGAATTTTCAGTTCATTGAACTTTTTTTTTGGTAATAATTTCAAAATTACTGTGATTGATCTTTTTTTTCTTTGTCAGACAAAAAAATTGGCATGAAAGCAAGAATTAATGGCACCCTAAACTTATCATTGAATTTAGTGAAGCAGAATTTACAAAATCACAGGCTGTTATTGCCATGTCTTCAAGTATTAAGAGTTTACTCAACTAACTGTAAGTATTGCAGATAATTATTTTCTTTGTGTTATAGAGCTTTTACCTAGAGTTAAAATATCAGATCTAAGTGCTTGCTTAATGTTAGATGGTTAAAATAATTGCTTCTGTCTGAGAATTTGCTTGTCCAGTGTCAAATTCCTTAAATTCTAAAAAATATGAAGCTTGCTTTTACTTTCTGTATATCTTTGGCTTTTGTTCAATGTATGTTTGTATGTGTATATATGTATAGTTGGGGATTTTAACGGTGCTATTGGATATGTGGAATTTTGAGTAATCCAATTTGCATAAATGCTGATGCCTTAAGATCTAAACCAGAAATGCCAGCACTGGGCATTAGGCTTGTGAAAGCACTTCAAATTAAATTATTCTTTTTATTATTTTATTTTGTTCTTTATTGCTAATTTAAAACTTGGTTCACACAGGAAATATTCCATTTCCTTTATTCCTTGTGTTGAAGTGCCCTACTATTGGACTAATTCTTCCAGAAGACCCTAATTCATTGCTTGGAATAGCAGTAGGAAGTTGATGAGAATAATGTGGGTTTTGCTTTTATTTCTGATGTCAGTTACATAATCTCAGATTTTTTTTCATTGAGTTCAAAATAGTCATTAAACCTCTTAAATGAGAGAGATGAAAACATAACCACGTTCCTTGAAGAGAATTGATTTGATAATCTGTAAGGTTATGTTTCAGGGCATTCATATAAGCACCTATAATTCATAAATTCCTAGTTCTTGTAAAATGTGGAAGTGTTATTTCTTTAGAGGTCTCTGATAATGAGGTAAAATACTTCTAAATGGAAGATTTTAATGCAGACAGTTACATATCTTAGATGAAAACTTGCTTCATCTTGGAAGTCAGAAATTGAACTGAGTCTCTAATTTGGATTCTCACAGAATCATGCAATCATTAAGGTTGAGAAAGACCTCTAAGATCGTAGAGTCCGACCATAAACCTAACACTGCCAAGTCCGCCACTAAATTGTGTCCCTAAGTGCCGCATCTACGTGTCTTTTAAATATCTCCAGGGATGGTGACTAAACCACTGCCCTGGGCAGCCTCTTCCAGAGCCTGACCACCCTTTTGGTGAAGTAGTATTTCCTAATATGCAGACTAAACCTCCCCTTGTGGATCCTGAAGCCTTTTCCTCTTGTCATATCACTTCTTACTTGGGAGAAGAGACCAACACCCACCTCACCACAACCTCCTTTCAGGTAGTTGTAGACGGGCAATAAGGCCTCCCCTCAGCCTCCTTTTCTGCATACTAAACAACCCTCAGCTGCTCCTCGTAAGACTTATGCTCCAGATTCTATGTAGATCAATTCTGTCTCTATTTCCCACTTCTGAAAAATGGAAGCAATAGTAGTTGATTACTTTCAGATGGGTGGTGCTATCTGAAGTTCGTGTACTTCTACCAGAATATAATCCTAACTTTTCTTAGATCTTAGTAATGTTGGTGTTAATGGTAATGAAATTGTAACTAGGGTTCAAGTACTAAATTCACTACTAACAGCATTTGTTACATTGAAGTCAATTCTTAACTTACTCTTTTCCTACTTTGGTAGGAGTGTACATTGCTAAACTCAGTCAGGAACTGGATTTCTATGCTTGTTTCAACAGTGTGTATTTTCAGAGCCCCCAATATGCTTTTCTTGATCCTAGATGTCAGAGTAATTTCTCTTAATTTGCTCTTTTTCTAATAAATGATTTTAAAATTTTTCTGGAAACAGATATGCTCTGAAAAGCTTATACCGATTGGCATTTCTAAATGTTACAGTGAACACTTGGCTTTCAGATTCTGGTGGACATATCTGTCTGTCCCAATACTGGAGGATAACAGCAAGTCATAGAACTTGTTAGATGTGAAATTCTAGAAATCTTGCTGTTTTGATAAAATGAGATTTTTGTAGAAGAAAAATTTTTATGATGAATCTTAACAATTAAGAAGGCAGAAGCATGGACTGGAAGGAGTAGATTATTTGTAGAGTAGTAACTTTTTTCTTCTTTTCCAAGTTTCAACAGGGTTTGATTAGCACACTAATTACGTGCAGAGTAGTGTCTGCTTGTCATAATGTCTTAAAGCACAAACATATCTAACTTTTTTGTACTTCAAAATTAACTTGCATGCAATTTATAATAGTTTAAGCATATTGATCTTTGTTTTGTGTTTCATATTATCTTAAAATGGATTATTTTAAACTCTTCCAGCTGTAAATGCAGTGTCCTTGGGAAAGAATGGAGTAGTAGAACTGTTGTTTAAGATCATTGGCCCTTTTACTAAAAGGAACACTAGCCTTATGAAGTAAGTGAAGTCTCTTTAATGTAGTATATGGAAAAACCTTAGATACATTTCAAAACTTAGTCATAAATGAAAAATAATATTGGAAATCACACGTAACTCATATTTGAAAGTTAAAATGAAAAGTGGTGAGAATGAGAACCACAAACCTGATAGCTGAGTTTCACTGAGTAACAAGAAATATTTGAATGTATAGTTACAGTACTTGTAAGAGAATATAACTTATTTTTCTTTTCCTTCTGATATTCATACATGGAAACTGCAGTGGTTATTGTCAAATCAGGACAAACAAATTGAGACAATCCCACCTTTTTTTTTTTTTTGTTGAATTAACTCCTACATGTCCTTTGTGTTTTTTAGAGTGACACTGTCTGTTTTATTTTGTAATGAAATATTCTTTCTGTTTTACTTCAAAGCAATTATAGACTCAGAGCAAAAACATAAAACAAAGTAGGAAGGGCCATTGGGCTGTTGTGTTTTAAAAAATAAAACTGTATTTATTGTATATATTAAGTTGGTAACTTCAGATTCCCCTTGTCCTTGCCCCGTGTATTTTTATTTTTTGTTTCTAAGTGAATTTAGGGTGAAAATAGGGAAGCGTATCTAGCTCTCTCTTTATACACTACTACCTTTTTTGAAGTACACATCTGTGGAAAACTGAATTTTTCATTGGGTTAGCAAAACAGTGTTGTTGTTCATTTTCTAACTAAAGTATGAACAAGTGTTGTGTTACCTAAATCTCATATTTGTGGTCACTGTTGTATCTTTTAAAAAAATGCCTTGCTGCTTTAAGCCCCAGCTAAAATTAGACATATGAACTTATTATTCCTTGGTGTGAGTAATCATGATACCCTTGTTTATAGTTTAGGATCAGATGTGTGAAGTGTATCTTTACAAAGAGGGTAAAAATAAGTATGTGTTCTGGTTTACACCTTGAGTTGATGAATACAAGATTCTTGTGTAGAAGAAAAATTTTACACTGATGATCTTGTAGTACGGATTGAGGAGTGTTACTTAATATGTTCATACACTGCCATTTTTGACCTGCAGTTTTCTGAAATAATGTCTTTTGTGTTGTGGCAGTTCTTGTTCTGCTACTAGCATGGGAAGATGAGTTTCAAAGGTCTTATCCATTGCGTATGGTTCATAAACATTATATTGTCACTTATAGCACTTTTTTGGCAAAGGCTGAAAGTTTTTATAGTCATAGCGCTGATATTTTTAAATTCCATTACAAACTTAAGATTTATCAGGGATGCATGATATTTCAGTAAAATCAAATTTCAAAAGCGAAGTCTATTATGCAGACTGGGAAAATGAGGAGAGATGCTAAATAAATCTGTTAGTGTTAAATATGTTGTATAGCGTTACTGTGGTGTGGATTAAGCTTGCTGGTTGGTTGTTCCTTTGACTTTTCTTGTTATGTTGACAGGGTTGCTTTAGACACACTTGCTGCATTGCTAAAATCAAGTAAGTGTTTGACTACAAGAACCTGTTTGTCTAGTTGAGAGGGGGGTGGGAGGGCATGCGTTTGGATAAATAAGGACAGAGTCTCTTGCACTTTACTATTTGTGTATGCTGTATAAATGTGTTTCTTAATTAGTTGCTGTCTCTGCAGTTATGCAGCAAAGAGGCTGCACTGCTTCTGCAGAACTGATCTGGATACGAGTTGGAGAAATGGCCTTCCACAGCCACTCAGCTCAGCCCTTCAGTAAAGGATATCTGTAGCTTAACTCTTATGCATCTTCTTATATAAACATCTGAAAGTGGTGGCAAGGGAAAATACAGAGTTTCTTCAGGTAGCTTTCTGGTTAATTAGGTCTTGAGTTCTAATGACTAGTCTGTTGGTGATGCCCTTGAGGTAGAACCAAACATAATGAAATGTTGGTCCTTTACCAGATATTGGCTATCTTGGCCAGCAGCAGTGGATCCTGACAAATGTAATCTCTGCACGTTTAGCACCAGGATTGTAACTATCAAGGAATTAAACTCACTCTCTCAAAATAGTTGTATAAAATCTATGGCATTCCTAGTAGTTTTGGTGAAGTTGGATAAGAACTGAAGTGTGATTAATTTTACGGATAAGCATTTCAAACAAATGACAGGAAAATTCTGTACTGATTATTACAGAGTGCTGAGCTTTCTTCTATTTGATCAGTGTGATACCTTGGTCTTGCAGATCGATGTATTTATTAATTTTGTGATTTCTCCTTGGGAAATTTCAGGAAAGAAATATTTCTGAATTATTGTCAATATTCTGTTCTATAAATTGGCAGTTAAACTTTAATGCTAGGGAAAGAAATGTTGAAAAGTTGTGTGTTTAAAACAGGAGGGTTTTTGCATTTACTTTTGAGATGTCTTATTCAGTCCTGAGCGGTTTTGATACTGTAACTTTCTATGCCTTATAGTAAGTAAATCTTTTTGTAACAACACTAAAGTGTGATGGATAGAGTCCAGTTGTTATACTGATTGCCCAGTATTGGGTTAGGGCTATTTTGTGTTTATGAGGTTTAAGTGTTAGTTGCTGCAAAACTGTATAGATTACAAGTGTTAAGAAGTTTATTTCAAATCTTGTATCTAAACTTTGTGTGTGGATAGGGATAGATTTGCTTTATGTAAACAATTTTTTTTTTTTTTTCTTAATTTGCTATCTTGCAGTTATCTTCGTGTATAATGCACAGTGTTACGGTAAACCATGAAAATTACGTACAGTGTTATTCTGAAGAATGAAGTGTAGTCTGTTCTGGCCTCAGTTAGTAATTTTGGCTCAGGCTGGTGTAATACTTCACTAATCATGGCTAAAATACTACTTTAAAGAAAATAATTAATTTAGTTGGATAAAAAGAATAAGTTTAATATTGATTTGAGAATAATATTGGAACAATTGGATAATTTAAAATTTTCTTTCCTGACTTTTTTTGCAAAGAAACAAATGCCAGGAGAGCAGTAGACAGAGGATATGTGCAGTTGCTTCTGACCATTTATATTGATTGGCACCGTCATGATAGTCGACACAGATACATGCTGATACGTAAAGGAGTTTTACAGTGCATTAGAAGTGTTACAAACATCAAATTGGGAAGAAAAGCATTCATTGATGCCAATGGAATGAAAATTCTTTACAACACTTCACAAGTAAGTTTATCTCAGGAGTTGTTGGTTTTGATTCTTTGGCTTTAGAAACACTCAAACTTGGCATAGTTTTTTTATGATATCTGTGGTCGTTGCTGGTGTAAGGATTATTTTCTGTACTTGACTGAAGTGGAACGAAAGAGTATGGACTTAAATTAATATTTGCTATTATTTAGCTGTGACTGTCTCTGGGAGGGGCTGTTTAACTTAATTTAAAAAAAGCAGGGGCAAGTATTTTAATTTTGAAATTTTATTTTTTAAAAAAGGTGAATTGATTTGGTAGAAGTTCTTCTGGCCTTCAAAGGAGACATTAGCAAAATTTATTGTAAACAAAACAGTTTGCTATTAATGAATTCTAGAAACTGTAAAACAAGGGTAGTTTGAATCTGAGTAGTAGTCTGAGACACACTTTTCTTGTCTTCATTATCTTCCTGTTAATAGGAGTGCCTTGCAGTAAGAACTCTTGATCCCCTTGTCAACACATCCAGCCTCATAATGAGGAAATGTTTTCCTAAAAATCGTCTTCCTCTACCAACTATTAAAAGTGCTTTCCATTTCCAACTCCCAGTTATTCCTGCCGGTGGTCCTGTGGCTCAGCTGTACAGTTTGCCTCCTGATGGTATGGTTATTTTCTAATATTTTGTCTTTCACTATGTCTAACTTTGCCTTATTTAAGGTGGAATCAATTGCAGTTATTTGTGTTTCTCCACTAAATATTGGACGCTTGAGACTTTGCAGCTGACAAAGGGTCTGTGACTGTTAGTGTGGAGCACCAATTTCTAATGTTAAGTTTTAACTGATGAAAATTTTATCTAAACATCTGTGGATGTTTAGATATCCAAACATATGTTGGAGATAGAAAAAATAAACCACGAAGTAAAACTGTTTATGTTCATCAAACTCAAGTAATGCATAGGCTGTACAACTTGGTCTACAAATTTAGGTGTGCTCTTTCCTTAATTCACTTCACATACATTCCCCCCTGTGAAACGTAATGCAGTGTACATCCTGTTTTACAGGGGTGTATATTCAGTGATTTCTTTGTATTACTCTGATAATCTAAATTCACTAAATCCAGTTTAACATGTGCCTTTTGAAGTGCTTTTTTTTAATATTACTCTGGTTTCTCGTTCCTTTGTGTACGGAGTAAAGTAGGTACAGTCTCATAGCC
Organism: Clamator glandarius; assembly: GCA_033459285.1. Lineage (NCBI taxonomy): Eukaryota > Metazoa > Chordata > Aves > Cuculiformes > Cuculidae > Clamator > Clamator glandarius. The sequence goes on along the minus strand of JAUNZM010000437.1, from coordinate 170,519 downwards.
TGCAGAGCATTTGTGTGATGCTTTGTAGGAAATACATTAATTGCATTGTTAACACCATTAATTATTGTTTGATAACTAATATTTAATGCTTTTTCAAATTGCTGTCAGGAAGTTGCTCTAAATTGAAGAGGCCAAATCAGACTTGTTTTGTTTTTCAGTTCTCTTGAAACAAAATATGATCAACTTCCTCTGAAAGAGGGCAGTTGTCTGACTGGGGTTCATATAGGTCAGCGTCAAACTGCAGGAGTTTGGAGTTACTTTGTTTTGTCTTTAAAGCAGAAAATAGATTTAGAAATATGTTCCAAAATCCACAGAAATTAAGCCTTTACCTAATACAGTACTTTTGATAATCCATTGTATCTATTTTGAAACTTTGTATTCTGTGGAAGTACATTAGAAATAGTTGTTTGTTTTTTGTTTTTTTGTTTTTTTTTTTAAATACAGGCTTCTCATCTATTAAAAAAAAGTGAAAAATCTAAGGAGATATGGTACATAAGATTTTTCTAGTCATGGAAAAACTGCTGTATTGAAAGACACATAGGATATTGGAGTGGGTAAAGCTCTTGAGTTTATTAAGAATATAATCTTTTATAGTCATCATTGGAAAAGCAATACATAAAATCATTCTGATCGAACTTTTTACTGATAGTTTTCTTCATGGAAAACACTCTGTCCAAAAAAGATGACAAAACCCCTGAAGCACTCAAACTGCGTGGGATTTCTTGAAAAAGTTCAGCTTTTCAACTAGTAAACAGAACATCTGTCAGAATAACCAGTTAATGCCCACTTCCACATATTAGGGAGTTAGCCCAGTTCTTGTTAGTCATGAGAGAAAATCAGTTTGCTTTCCTTTGTGTTCCTTTGTTAAAAAAGGAAGAAATCCTAGATTGTTCAGTGTACTTAGTAGTATCCCAGATAGCTCTACATGTCTAAAAAATAACATCTATCTTTGTTTTGTGGATAAAACTTCGTTTCCAACCTGTCCATGCTAAGCAGCTGTGGTGTCCAGTCTCCTACAGTATCTTCTTGCTGGCTGAATCTCCAGTGATGTGTTTTTGATGTTTTTTTTTTAAATTGTTAGGCCCTATTTAAGCAAGGCAAAAACAGTGAAGGGCTTACTTTGTCCTAGTATTCCCTGACAGTAGATCAGTAGTAGCTAACATGACTAAAAGCTGCTGAAACAAATTTTTTTTTTTTTTTCTAACGTGGCCATTATTATGTACTTTGAGAAAAGGTGTCAGAGACGTATCATTTTGTGCTGACCACCAGCTCTGCCGAGATATTCTTGGCACATCCATGTTGTAAAGCATTTCTAATGGCCATGTGCTGTCTTGCTAGGTGTTTTGGAGTTGTCTGGTGGTGTTTGCTAGGGAGTTGTTTGGTGGTGTTTGGTTTTGGTTTGCTTTGTTTAAACCAGAGAGCTTTGTTTTGACAACTATAATAAACTGAAGTATTGTCAAACAAGCAGTTTTGTTTTCTAAATCTGGTAATAGTAATTAGTATTTGCTAGTTGGTTTTCAGAAGTTTTTCACGTGGTAAGTTAAAAGGAAATTTAACTGAGAACATAAATTTATTTTTTTTAGCATATGTATTGGATTAAATATATAATCTGTCTTAAAACTGTTTTGTATCATAGTAGATGATGTAGTAGATGAAAGTGATGATAACGATGATGCTGAAACAGAATCGGAAGTTGAAACTGAAAATGATGATGACAAGGAACAACATTTTAAGGTTGGTATGAGACAAAATTAAATGGCAAAATCAGGTATCACATTTTTTTTTCAGTTGCTTGAGTGATGTATACAGCTGTATGTTTTAAGTTTTAAAAGGACTTTGAGGAAGTTTTTAGGGCAATTGCTAAAATAAAGCAAGCTCCTGAAACTTAAGGAAGGTGGGTCCTGCTTGAAAGTATGTTTGTTGTTCAGATTGCTTCGAGATTTCTGTCCAAACCTGTTTGCTTCACATATAATGTGTGGTGTACAGATACCTGGAACAGAACTGCCAACTCTTTTAGTAATGTTCTCTTCCCAATTTTTATTTCTCTCAGCTCTCTATTCTTACCTACACCATTCAGTGCGTAGGAGCTGCTCCTTTCCTGTCATTCTGGACAGGATTGAATTAGGTCGGTGTTCCAGCAAGGCAGCTTAAGTTCTGCCAACTGTAGAGTTAGAGCTCAGATCTCTCACTGTTAACATGGCTTTGAGAAGGTCCTGTTCTGCTCTTCAGCTGTCAGTTATGACACGAGAAGACATTTGGTCAGAACTGCCTTTTTCTGTATTGTACTAATAAGACTGAGCTGCTTAAAGCTGTGAGGTGAAAAGTGCAGGTCAGCTGATTTTAAAATAGGGATATTCAACTTTTAAAGTATGCCAATGTCAATAGTAAAAGTTGGATGTAATTATTTTAGCAGTTCATTAATTCTGGATGCAAGATTAATTTGTTCTGCTATTCTTTCAGAATGATGATATTGAAACTGATATTAATAAACTGAAACCTAGAGAGGAGTTGGGAAGACCCATAGAAGAATTGAAAATGTATGAGCACTTTTTCCCAGAACTTTCAGAAAACTTTCAGGTAGAGTACATGATTCCCAATGCATTCCTCATCATGACTAATTGACTCTGGAACACACTCTTGACATTCTTTACTGGGTGTGTAGTTTCTCTAGCTGAAAAATGTGTATGCAGTTCTAGAGCTAAATATGAGAGTGCTAAGGAGTGACTGACCTAATTAAATTCTATGAGTTACTTTGAGAAGTGAACAGGGCACATACAGACAAAATGTTTCCTGATATGTGATTGTTGCACACAGCAGAAAGTAAAATAGTAAGAAAGGTTGTAAGATTTCTGAAAAATATTAATTTTATTGTTTCGTTAAATGCTGTGGACAGCTTTAAAGTTGTATGTTAAGGTATCAGGGGAATCACATTGAGTTGTTAATTTGTTACTGATGAACTACTTGTTTATGACTTTGACGCTACATTCTTGAAAAAGCTGGAACTTCAACTGTTTACTATTTTTTAAAATATTTTTTCTCTTTTGTTCTTTAAGAAATATGACTTAATTTCCAAGGAGCCAAAGCCTTCTGTACATGATGCAAATCTGGGTGGACCTATTGTTGTTCCTACAGCAGGAGAGGAGCACTCTGCTGAAGCAAACCAGTCAACCAAAGGAATTGCTTTAAAGGAGAGCAATCCTTTATTGACCGAGGAATACAACAGAAGGCCAACCTTTCTGGAACTACCAAAGATAGATAGTATCAAAGACAGTGGTTTACACTACCAAAATGATCAAAGAAAACTGCTTCCATCCTGCCAATGTCTAAGCCAAGAAATTGTGAAAGGCTTGGACAGAATCAGTCTGCAGAACAGTGGAAAAAATGATCAGTATTATGGTACAGACTGCGTAATAAAGAAAGAAAGCAGATCTAGCCTTACTCCACTTCCTTGTAATAAATCCTGTGAACATGTTTCACCTTGTGGCAGCAGTCTTCTTGAAGGATCGTCTGTCCAGCTGGGAAAACTCTGCTGCACTGGAGTGGATTCGGAGGAGGAGGATTCCAGATCTAGTTCGTCAGGGGAACAAGTAGTGCTTGAGGTTTCTGATGTGTCACCAGTTCATGACTGTGATCTTTATATTGAAATGGTAAAAACCACAAAATCAGTTCCTGAATATTCAGAAATGGCCTATCCAGATTATTTTGGCCATATTCCACCCCCATTTAAGGAGCCTATTTTAGAAAGGCCATACGGGGTGCAAAGGTAAGTTAACATGCTCCTTTTTTGTTGTTGTTTTGTTCCCTTCAGAAACAGTCTTTCAGATGGGATTAACAGGCACATATACAGTCTTTACTTTGGCATCTAAAAATATTGTTGGTGAAAAGCAATATGAAGGTAGGTGAGTAGGCACTGATCAATGCAGAGCCATAAGAAAGAACACAATCTGGTTCTGTTACTTCTAATTCTGTACTTTGATTTATAAATACCAAGCTCTGTATATAGTCCCCCTATCTGGCTTCCAACTATCCCTTATTTAAATTTTGTAGTTTCTAAAAAATCCAAACAAGAACAATACACAACCCCAACAAACTAACAACCTCCACCATCTGAATACTCCCTTTAGTTCTTAGCAAATAGCACAGTTAATAGTCTAAAAGTACTTCAGCTTTTCTCTTTGCTGTGCTAGAAAAGCCGTCTTTCAGGAAAATCTAGTGGGAAAAATTAATACACTTGAGTGTTTGGTTTTAGTGTTTGCAGTATGACAGACTTTAAGGGTAGTGAATGCTGAGGATGCAGTTTGCATTGGGTCCTGCAGAGTGACATGCAATAAACACAGAATGAAAAATAAAAGAAGCCAACAAAAACCAGCACATCAACGCATCCATTTGTTTCCTCACTGAGTGATATTGGAAGATGATGACGGATGATAGGACTGTAAGAATATTTTCCAGAGGTAGTAAGAAGAGCTGGCTCATAGCTATAGTAAGGTATTATAATGACAGGTAAGCAAGTTAGCAGAACATTTAACAGTATGTATGAGACGTTGCCACTAGCTTAATAATTATATTGAATGCTTTCAGCTTTCTGACTTTAATGAGGTTTTTCATATTTATGTCTAGTTACTAAGTTAATTAAGAGATTCTTTAGGCTGTAGTATTAAAACCCTTCAGCTGTTTCACGCATGTTGTAAAAAAAAAAAAAGTAATCTTTCTAGTTAAATGACAAAGTGTTGAATTACTAACAACGAAATGAATATGCCATTACTAGAAAATGCTCTTCAGTGTTGAAGTAGAATCTTCCCTACAAACTTATTTTTGAGATACACTCAGTTTATTTAGAAGGGAGATAATCTTGAATCAGAAGTCACACAACTGCATTTTAAGAAAATCTTTTAAATATTCATGTACTTTCTTATAGTATTTAATTCTGAACTTTACTCTGTAAAATGGAAGTCAGATAAAATTTGTCATTCCAATGCTTGTTCTTCTTAGATTTCTTGATTAATTCTGACTTTAAACCAACAAACCTACCTGGGTGGTCATAATATGATATAAAGATGATTTCTAAACTGTGAAGGTAATCCTAGAGTATGTTTTATTTTCATTTGCTTCAAAATGTTTTATTGTATTTGCTGTGTTGTAAGTAACTTTTTTGGGTCTTGTATGAAACAAAAATGAATTATCAGGTAATACTGTTAAACTTGAATAAAAAATCCTGCATCACCTTTTGAAGCATACTGTTCAAAGAACTGAGTTTTCTACAAATGACTCGGTCATATTACTGCAATAGAACAAATTCCTGAGAAGAGAACCTCTTTAAAAAGGCTTCATCTTCATTATACTTTATAGTTACAGGGAGGTGGTGAAAACTAGCTTGGTAGGGGACATGGAGAAACTTTTAATTCTTCTACAAAGCCATGTCTAAACTCTTTTGGCATCCAGTGGGATTTATGTTGTCTGTAAAGCAAGCAAATAGTCAGTACTTGTCAGCTAAGGCTTATTTAGAAATCAAACGGTTGCCTCAATGCCTCCTTGTAATAAAAGAAAACATTGTCAGAGCTGAAGTCAGGGGTTTTCTTTTTACTCTTTTTAGTCTAATGTGTTATGGGGTATTGGAAGGTTCTTTAAATCTTGCAGTATGCTAGGAGGTGTGATGTTTTTGAATTTGTACTTTGGAGTGTATTTGGGTTTTTGCTTACTCTTAGTAAGATGTTTTCCACTGCATTTTTGTTTGGAAAAATGTCACTGAGAAATGTTTTATGCTACGCTACCTTTTAGGGGAGAAAATCATTACACAATTCAATACCCTATACATTCAGAGTTAAATTCCGACTTGTTCAATCCCTTAAAACTTGAACTTGTTTTTTGCTGTACACTTTAGTATTTTCTAATTCTTTCTGCATTTTTTAATCATCTAGCACTTAGAAGTGACCATCATGTAAATAAGGATCCACAAAGTACTGACTTAGCTCCATATCAACAGTGTTGTTATTATAATTTTTCCTTGCATTATCCTAAAATAGCTTCTCTTTTCTTGTTTTTTTTTTTTTTTTGACTTGAAAGTGTTCACTCCAACTTTTCCTTTTTTTTGTGTACATCTCAAATACCATTTCTTCTTTCCTTTTGTCTACTTTGGTTATTACTGTTTTATGAATGCCTGATACTCATTAATGGATTTTGTCTTGACAAAACTTCTGTGATGACAGGAAGTATTATGACCCTTTAGGACTGAGGCATACTGAGGTCTAAGGATTTTTGTGAGGTCAGGTGTGAGATCAAAAACATGTAGTTCTGCCCTGAGCTGAACCTTGTGAGATTGTGAGTCAGCCTTTTTATGGTTTTGTCAGTATATTGAACCAATGATTTTTTTTTTCCCTTATGTAGTTTTAATTTAGTAAGAGGTGCTAGGGTTGTGTACTTACCTTCTTTTTCTCATTTATTAGCAGTATTTAAATTAAATGGAGAATGTCCATCCTGAACATACTTTACCGCTTTGTTCCTGTGTTCTTCATTGTTAATCTGCCTCCTTTTCTTCTTATTGCAGGTGCTGTGCAAGCTTTCCCACACAGCTCTGCCACTATATTTCATTCTTGAACTTCAACACATTCTTACTTTTCCAAACCAGGACCTAAATACTGCCAGTTGTGCAATGATTTTATGGTCTGGATAAACATGCACCTGACATTTGGCTGACATCACCAAATTCATTCTTATATGTTACCTAGTCGATAAATGAACCTAGATCTCCAGAGGTGAAAAGTTAGTGCACTAACACACTCACTGCATGACCTACTCTCTAAAACTCATTAATTTTAATTATGGTAGGACTCATGTAAGTTATTAATGTTATCAAGTACTGTCCTGGATGAAAGCATTAACATAAGTAATGTTTGAGTAATTCTTGCTTCTACTATAAAGTATGAAATGGTGCATTTTTTTCCATAAGATAAAAGAAAATTGTGTGCATGGAAACTCAGTTCTCTTGCAGACAAATACTGAACTCCGTCAGCTGTGGACGCAAGTTTTTAAACTTAAGTACACTTAGAGTTTGTGCACAGAAGTGATAGTGAGGCTCATGTCTCTAAAATTCAGTCTATCCCACTGTCTTCATGTCAGCTTTGTTACTTTTCGTTGTTGTATGAGGCAGTTTCTCTTTTGTAATTGGAAACGTTATGCAACAATTTAAACAAGAGCTCTGCTTTTTATTTTAGGACAAAAATATTTCAAGATATTGAAAGACTGATTCATCAGAATGACATTATAGACCAGGTTGTGTATGACCTCGATAATATGAGGTAAGTTTTTACTCTTATGAAAGCAGTATTCAGCTAATACTCCAATACTATTCCACTTTTTCTGGGCTATGACTTGCAGTATTTAAAACAATACTATTATGACAGACTTCAATAAAAGCTTCATCATACATAACTGTGTTTCTGCTATCTAGGCTGTAGTTCGAGGAAATTTCAGAATAACTTCTGAATTACCAAGTGAGGGCTAAAATAAACTTGGATTTGTTTTGTTTAGGTTTGTTATATTAATTTTGGTCCCTTTTCTTTTTCTACTCATAGTTGCTCAGCACCAAAGAAAGCAGGTGTTTTGAAGTTTAATTCCAAATTTGAATCGGGCAACTTGCGCAAAGTTATTCAGATCAGAAAGTAAGATATTTAAACTCTTCTTTTCACAAATAAGGCCTTTTATTCCTGCTTCTTAATAAAATATTGATTTGGTTTTTTGTTAATTTATAGAAATGAGTATGATCTAATTCTGAACTCGGATATAAATAGCAATCACTATCATCAGTGGTTTTACTTTGAAGTCAGTGGAATGAAAACTGGCGTTGGTTACCGGTTTAACATCATCAACTGTGAAAAGTCAAATAGTCAGTTTAACTACGGTAAGATGCATTTTCTGTTTTCTGAGAAGAAATACATAGGAAAATAACTGTACTGGACAGCCCAGCTGTGTCCTTCAGTTTCAACAAGGATCAGTGGTATATGTTTTCAGATCCGATTCTTTTTTAATATTGCTGCTAGAAAACGTTTTGACAAGTTTCAGTTAAAAAGAAAGCAAGCGTCTTAAAACACTGGCTGTCAGTTCTTAAAATCCAGTTCTGTTGTGAGGCTAAAGCAGGTAGTAAGACCAGTGTGGATGTGGCAGCACCAAAGCCTGTTGATTTCTGAAAATTCAGATGTGAGGGAAAGAATCTATGGTCACCTGGTTGAAAGAGTGTACATACCCAGGCATTCATGAAAGTATACGAGTGAATGAGTATAGGTAGTTCTGACACTTCAATGTAAGTGTTGATGTGGATTGTTAACATCTTGATGTTTGATGTTAAGCATTAAAATAAGATTAACTTTTTCTTTAAGGTATGCAACCTCTCATGTATTCTGTGCAAGAAGCATTAAATTCTCGACCATGTTGGACGCGTGTTGGGACAGATATTTGTTACTATAAGTAAGTACACCAATCAAACATACAGCAGATATCGCACTAAAGATTAGTTAGGGTTTTTGAAGTGAAATATTTACTTCCAAGGTTGGTGATTTTATTTCAGTAGCTCTGTTGTGAAGAGTTTCTTCCTGGGTTACTATGAAGAGTAACAGAAGTGATAGAAATATATAGAGTCTTGTTAGCACACCGCTAGCATTTAAGCTGTTCATCTTTTATGCTTTTGACAAACTGCATGCTGTTCCAGTTAAGTTTTTAAGGGAATGTATATATAAATGCTTACTTGAGATCTTAACAGTGACATCCAGTAATACTGATCTTATGGTGCTTGTGATCAGTCTCCCTTGTTCTATGGTGCAGTCATTCCAGAGTAATCTTAAAGCACAGGATGAGATGACACACCATACCTATGCATTGTCTTTCTTGATTGACAGTTGTTTGCATATTTTTATTAAGTTTGGTGTGGGTTTTCTTGCTGTTTGTTTTTGTTTACTCACCTTTTCCCAATGAGTGAATGCCTGTTACTACTATAGTAAAGTATCTTTACAGATGGTGGCAACAAGTGTATTTAACCTGGATGCACATAGAGAAATGCAGTCGTTAAAAATTTCTGGCTTTTAGATTGTGTGTTCAGGAATAATCAATGATAAATTAAAAAAAATTACTCTAATGCATTTATTATTTTAATTTTGCTCTTAGGAATCACTTTTCAAGAAGTTCAATTGCTGCTGGAGGTCAGAAAGGAAAATCTTATTACACAATTACTTTCACAGTGACTTTCCAACACAAAGACGATGTCTGCTACTTTGCTTACCATTATCCATATACATACTCAACTCTAAAGGTGAGAAGATTACGATCTGTTATATAGATAAATAATTATGCTTTTGAACACAAGCATTAGTGAGTGAATTTTTTTAATAAAGTTCAACATGCTCCTTAAAAAGAGCAGTTTTCATTAAGTGTTAGTGTTTAAACTGGTGAAGAATGTAGTGTTTTCTAGGGACTGTTCCTTAGAGCAGTAAAATTGATACTTGCAGGCTAAATGAGTTTTCTGGGAATCATAATTAGTAATTAACTGGATAAGGTGCTAAATGGATAAAGTATTTGTTTGAATTGAGTGACTCGTATCCTGCTGTTCTATATATACCTCTTAATAACTGACCTACTAAAGGTACTGTATTTAAGATAATTAGAAACCTTTTTAGGATGATAATTTAGATAAACTATTGTGAAGCATTTTGTACTGAGCAAAACTCTTGGCTAGAATTTCTGTTGGTTGTTTCTCTCATAGCAGGAAAAGCTAACTTGAGGGTTCAGTGGCCAGCACGTAACAGTATTGAATGGAGCTTTTAACTAAGCCACACTTGCTCTAGGAAGAAGTACCTGTTAAGGGGTGTTATAAGCACCTGCTGCCTCCAACAGCTTTGAGGCCTAGAGGTTTCTCCTGCCCAGCTGCTGGGATCTAGCCAAGGGACCCTGGGATTCTGTCCTGGGCTGGTGGATTACCATAAAATCATAAAGTGGTTTGGGTTGAAAGGGACATTAAAGATCACTCAGTTCAACCCTCCCTGCCAGGGGCAGGAGTGCCTCCCTGATCCCACTTGATTAGGTTCCTCGGAGTCCCATCCATCCTAGCCTTGAACACCTCCAGGGATGGAGCTTCCATGATTTCTCTGGACAGCCTGTTCAAGTGCCTCACCACCTTCACAGTAAAAAACTTCTTAATATCTAATCTAAGTCTCCTCTCTTTCAGCTTAAAACTGTTCCCCTCATTCTAAAACTACACTCCCTGATAAAGAGCCTCTCCACAGCTTTCCTGTAGTACTGTTTAAGTAGTCTGCTATAAGGTATCACTGGAGTCTTCCATAGGCCAAATGAGTCTAACTCTCTCAACTGTCCTCATAAGCGGTGCTTCAGTCTTCTGAGCATCTTTGTGGCCCTCCTTTGGACGTGTTCTAACAGATCCATGTCTTTTCTCTACTGGGGACTCTAGAACTTAATGTAGTGCTCCAGATAAGGTCTCACAAGAGCAGAGTAGAGGAGCAGAATCACCTCTCTTGATGTGCTGATCATGCTTCTTTTGATGCAGAACAGGATATGGCTGCGCATTGCCAACTAATGTTGAGCTTTTCATCCACCCACACCGAAAAGTCCTTCTCTTTAGGGATACTTCCAAGCCATTCTCATTGCAGCCTGTTTGAGATTGCCTAGGCATAGGTGCAGGACCTTGCACTTGGCCTTGCTGAACTTCATGATCTTTGCACAGGCCCACCTTTTAAGCTTGTCCAGGTCCCTCTGGATGGCATCCCTTCCCTCCAGCACATCGACCAAACTTGCTAAGGGTAGCCTCAGTCCCACTGTCTGTATCTGCAATGAAAGTGTTGAAAAACACCAGTCCCAGTACTGACCGCTGAGGAATGCCACTCATCACTAGTCTCTTCTTGTACATTGAGCCTTTTACCACAACTCTTTGAGTGTGACTAGCCAGCCAATTCCATATCCACAAAGTGGTTCATCCTTGGAATCCATGTCTCTCCAGTTTAGAGACCAGAATGTCATGTGGGGGCAGTGTCAGGTGCTTTGCACAAGTCTGATTGGGTCATGTCAGTTACTCTTCCTTTATCTACAACTGCTGTACTGCCATTGTGTGTAGCTGTCAAATTCATCAGGCATGTTTTCCCTGTAGTGAAGCTATGTTGGCTGTGACCAGTCACCTCCTTATTTTTTATGTCTCACCAGAATTTCAGGGAGGTTCTGATCTGTGATCTTGCTGGGCAACAAGCTATGACTTACTGGCCTGCAGTTCCCCTCGTCTTCCTTTTTTCCTTTTTTAAAAGTGGGAGTTATAGTTCCCTGAGGGGATTGATGTAGGGACTACTGCCTGATGAGCAGAAGATCCTTATTTAGGCTTAATGACTCCTTTATATATGTTAACTAGCAAGAAGGTGTGCAGTTTTTCTTTACAATGATTGGTTGGTTTTGCTACTTGTTCCCGGCATACAATGTGGTGCTATATGATCGGCCAACATTAACTGTTCATGCGCCATGGTGTTATACAATTGGCTAAGATTAACTGTTCATGCCTTCTTCATGCTGCTGCTTCTCTCAGCCAAAGTCTTTCAAGAACAGCCTCCATTTTCCTGTGTCCTTCAGCCTGCAAAAACCTCCACAATACCCCCTTTTTGTTTTTCAACTAAAGCACCTAATAATGTCCACAAAGTCGGCATCCACCCCATCTTTGTCAGTCACTTTTGCTCTTGTCTCGATGTGTGAACGTACTTATTTGGCCGGTACCCATTGAGGTTGTTTATCTGTAACGACACAAGCATAACCTCTTCCCCAAGTTAATAACTTGAAAGGGCCTTCCCATTGTTGTGTGTATATAGATTTGACTAATACCTGAACATCATCATGTTGCCTTAATCTATTTGTCATTGCATGAAAGTGTTTAACAATTGGTGGTACTGTATCTGACCCACTTAACAGTAAAAATTTCATAACATACAATGTTTTATGTAACCTATTTTGTGGAGATTCCCCAACTTCTCCCTCTTTTTGTTTTTCTGAAATTGATTTCAATATCAAATGAGTGCGTTCAATGATAGCCTGACCAGTGGAAGAGTGGGGGATTCCAGTAAGATGGGTAATAACCCATTGTTCAAGAAAGCGTTGTGTGCTATGAGCAACATAACCTGGACCACTATCAGTTTTTAATTTGTGTGGAGTTCCTGAAGCAGCCAAAGCTTGTCAAAAGTGAGTTTAAACGTGCTGATTTATCTCTCCTGAGAGCTGTGGCCCATATGTCTTGCGAAAAAGTATCTATTGAAACATAGAACGTACTGTTTTCCAAATACCTTAAAGGGAGTCACATCAGTTTGTGATATTTGCAAAGGGCTTAGACCTCGTGGATTTATAGCTGGAATGGGCCCTATCACTGAGTGCTGACAGTCAGAACAACATTGAATGATTGCTTTTGCATCTCCTCTGGAGATTCCAAATTGTTTTGCCAATATTTTAGCAGATTGATGAAAAAAATTGTGTGAGATTTGTCTGCTGCAAATGGTCTGGCAGTGGCGCTGCCCACACAGGGTTGGTTAATTTGTCAGCGATAGCACTGCCACGTGTTAGCCCACCAGGCAAACTGGTATGACTACATATATGAACAACATAATCATCATACGATCTTGTTTGTAATAACCATAACAAACATTTAAACTGATTTAACAACACCTTATTTTCTATATGACACAAGTGTGACCTTTCTATATGCTGAATGACCCCTTCAACATAATGTGAATCCACTACAAGATTGACGGGTTCGTTTTGGAAGAATTTAAAGGCCTCTATTACTGCTTGTAACTCAACCACTTGGGGTGATCACAATATGCTTTTTCCATTCCTCATAATCTCTCCACACTACCACTGCTTGACCTGTTCTGCCACTTCCATCTGTAAATACAGTTTTTCCTTCAACTGGATGTTCACAATTTTTTGGCTTGTGTCCTGTTTGTATTTGTTTTAAAAAAGTGATTAACTGATGTGCTGGATGTTGTATCTCTACACTCCCTTCATATCCTTGTAATGCAACTTGTATTGGTAGACTATTTTGGTAACACCATTGTAAATAATTGTCTGTCATAGGTATAACTATACTTACTGGCTCCTGACCATGAAGGTCTACAATTCATTGCTGTCCCTTAATAACTAATTCTGCAAACATTTCAGCTCGTGTCAAAATATTTTTTCTGTGTTGGTAAGCTAAAATTATCCATTCTAAAATCATTAAAGGATCTTTTGTTGACTCATCCCATTGGGTGATTATTCCTAAAGGCTGTTCCTTTTGATTACAAATGATGAATTGTATAGCTAAATCATAATTGACCCGACGACACTATAATAAACTAATATGCTCACTGATTTCCTGCAATGCTTGTTCAGCTTCTTTTGTCAATGTTTGAGGGACATTTAAATCAACATCTCCTTTCAGTAATTCAAATAATAGTGTCAATAGCTGATTATCAATCCCCAACAAGTTTTGAATCCAATTAGTAACCCAACAATATCTGCACATCATTTAGTGTATTGATTTTTACTTTTAATTGAACCTTTTGAGGTTCTATTGTGTGTTGTGAAATTTTCCATCCCAAATATTTCCATGGAACTGTTCTCTGGATTTTTTCAGGAGAAATTTGTAACCCATATTGCTCTAGACAATGTTGCAACTCCTTCAGTTCCATATTCTTCAGGTCTGCCTTTCCTGTTACCAAAATGTTATCCCTATAATGATAGACAATCAATTCTTTATGATGATCTCTAAAACTGGATAAAGCATGATCTACATATATTTGGCACGTTGTTGGCGAGTCTTTTATTCCTTGTGGCAAAACAGCCCAATTATGTCTTTTCATGGGTTCCCTTTTATTAACACTTGGCATGGATAAGGCAAATCTTTGTGCATCTTGATCATGTAGAGGTATTGTGAAAAAGCAATCCTTCAAATCTATGCTTAAAATATTCCAGTTTTTTGGTATCATTGCTGGTGATAGGAGACCAGGTTGAAATGCTCCCATATCCTCTATAACTTCATTAATTTTTCTTTAATCATGTAAAAGCCTCCATTTTCCAGTCTTTTTAGGTGTAACAAAACCTGGGGTGTTCCATGGACTAGCAGTTGCTACAATATAATTTTTCTCTAACTGTTCTTGGACTAATCCTTGTAAAATGGCAACCTTCTCTTCTGTTAGCAGTCACTGACCTACCCCAACTGGCTTTTCTGTTTTCCAATTTAGTTTGAATATCAGTTGCCCATCAGTGGTCGCCGCTACAAATTTTTCTGATGAGTAGCCAATGAACATCCTATTTGCCCTAAAACATCCCTTCCCATTAAATTCATGGGAAGAGGGGCAAGGTATGGCCTGATGTGACAGATAAATCCTTCCTCTGTACTTATCAGAAACTATGCAAAGTAAATATCTAATTCAAATATGCCCCCAACTCCCATTAGGCCTCCATGGGGGTTAGTCAGTTCCCGTGTTTTCGGCCAAAATGTTGAAGAAATAATTGTGACATCTGCACCGGTATCTAACAACATATTCATTATGAATCGCTGCTGTCGTTGCACATCTGTTATGGTTACTAACATTGTTGGGTTTTGAGCAGTTATTTGTGCCTCCCAAAAATGTTTGTCATTCCCTGTAGAACCAAAACCTCCCTCTCCCCTGTGAACATTTTCTGCTTGACAAATTTGTGCCTTAAAAGGTATTAATTGGGCAGTTCAGCTCCTCTTTTCAATAGTTAATGGAGGGCTGGGTGTCCACACCATGGCTTGAATTTGCCCTTCAAAGTCTGCATCAATCACCCCCAGTAATACAAATATTCCCTGTAATGTGGTACTTGTCTGCCCTAACAACAGTGCACTTAGTCCAAATCCTAATGGCCTGTGGGCGTCAACTGGAACATGTTGTACACTGTTGTTCCACAAAGTCACTGTCTCTATTGTGGAGAGATCCACCCTGGCACTCCCAGTTGTCCTTGCTCGGAGGTGGCCAGGCACCCTGGAGTCTCCATCTTTGTCCTGGAGCAATTTGTGTTGGGGTGTGGCTCTGGGGTGCGCTCTGCAGCCCGTTTCCCTGCTGTTTTCTAGGTGGTAGGGGTTTCCCATCCTTATCATACCGGGAATAACACTCATTCGCATAATGGGGTCCTTGCCGGCATCTTGGGCAAATATCAGGGGCTTGTGCCTATGCTGGCGGTTTTGACCCTTGCTCTTTACTTTTGCACTGATGGCTCAAATGACCCAGAGCCCCACAGGTATATTGACGACGCTGATCCACTCCCTTCTCTAGGCTTCCAAGCTGTGGACATTGCCTCTGCCATGGCTTGCATGTGGTATTTTATAGAGCCCACTCTATTACATGCTTCTATCATTTGCAGTAAGGTTGCATCCTGCGGCAGGCGTAGCAAAAGATATTTACAGCCCTCATTAGCATTTTCCACTGCAAGTTTCATCATTAATTCGTGTTTTGCAGCTTCATTGTCTATCTGTCAATCACATCATGCAATCAATAAAGGTCATATATGGTTCAGTTGCATCTTAGTGAATACTAGTAAATGATTTCTCAGGCTGCCCTGTCTCCAGGATTGTCAGCGAAGCTCTGTATGCTGCTTGGGCTGAATCCTGTAAAACATCAGGATGTAAACGTGCTTGCACATTCAGGTCTGACCACTGACCTTGTCCTGTTAGCTGTTCCATGGTTATAGCAAGCCTGGAGTGTCCTTTTGGTAGCCCAATATTCTCTACCGCTAGTTCTTCACACATCTCTTCCCACTTTGATGACTATAACAACTTTTGAGTTGGGCTTAAGACCATAGTCACTAGCTGTTTACAGTCCCGGGGGACCAGTACTTGTCCTAAAAACACCTTCTCCAGCAATGACTGTGTAATTTGGGCTCTCAAGCCATTCACTTGTACTGTATTTTGGACTTCCTTCATGAGATCCCATTGAAATCTGCCCATTGACTTGGCGCATTTTTGCAGAGCTGAACTAGGTAAGCTGCTTTAGGCACAATTTTCCCTTCGGCTGCAATGTTTTTAAACACATCATCCCAACTATGTCTATAATCTTGTGACGAGTGATACTATGACTCCGTCTCTTTCTCAGATAGGGGAGCAGATGGATGTACAATTACATTTTCACAAGCAACTTTTTGAGGTTTAAGAGTGGGTCTCTTGGGTCTCAGTACACTTTTCCTCTCTATCTCTGCTACTGATTTCTCCTCTTCATCTTCTGATGAACTCAAGGAGCTTACTTCAGAAATCTCCTGACCTTCTTGTTTTTCTGAATAATCATTTTGCATTCCTTTGTCATCTACTGCTTGTTTTACTGCCCCAGCTAAGGACTTCTCTGCTTTCAGTGCTTCTAAAGTCTCTTATACTAAGCGCCACGTGGTTGCTACACGTGTGGCAATATCATCTCCATGGGAGACATGTTTCCAAATTAAGTCCCTTGCACATTGCCAGCTTTTGAGATCAAATGCTCGAGAGGCTTCTGTTAGAGCTCCTTGATCTTTGAGCCATCTCAGTAATAGCTGCAGGGTATTTTTATCATAGGTAACTCCTTGTTTTGCTAAAATATGCATTATCATCATTACAATGGCTTTATCTTCTACAGATATCTAGGTCCCCATCTCTACTACTGTATCTTCAGCCACTCACCTGAATTCACGATTTGGTGATTTGCCTAGGCATAGGTTTGTCAGCTCAGTCCAGCTGGCCAGATGATCATTCGGCTGAAGGTCCCTCCTGAGCGCTGGTTCTGCAGATCCAGACGCTTTGTAGACTTATCGCACCAAGGTCACCATTTGAGGGAATTGATGCACTGGACTACTGCCTGATGAGCAGAAGACCCTTATTTAGGCTTAATGGCTCCTTTATATATGTTAACTTCTTTACAATGATTGGTTGGTTTTGCTACTTGTTCTTGTGCATGCAGTGTGGTGTTACACAATTGGCCAAGATTAACTGTGCGCTGTGGTGTTATACGATTGGCTAAGATTAACTATTCTTGCCTTCTTCATGCTTCTTCTCTCAGCCAAGGTCTTTCAAGGACAGCCTCCATTTTCCCATGTCCTTCAGCCTGCAAAAACCTCCACAGTTCCCCTTTTGGAGGCAGCGGGAACTTCACCAGACTGCCATTACTTCTCAGATACAATGGGTAGTGGCTTAGCAACTTCCTCTACCCACAGATGCATCTCATCAGGTCCCACAGACTTGTGCATCTTCAGGTTCCTTAGATTCTCACACCTGATCTTCTCTTACATCGAGTGGTTCTTTGATCTCCTAGTCCCTGCCCCTCCCTTCTCCAACTTGGGGAATGTGGCTTGAGCCCTTCCTGAGACAGAGGCAAGAAAGTTGAGCACTTTTGCTTGGTTCATATCCTTGGTAACCTGCTATCCTTCTCCTTCCAGAGAGGGCCCCACATTCTCCTTAGCCTTCTTTTTATCACTGACACACCTATGAAGTGTATCTTGTTGTCCTTGACATCCTTGGCCAGATCCAATTCTATCAGGACTTTAGGTTTCCTAACCTGATCCCTGGCTTCTTGGACGATTTCTCTGTATTCCCCCCAGGCTACCTGCCCTTGCTTCCGTGCTCTGTAGGCTTCTTTTTTGTGTTTAAGTTTGTCCAGGAGTTCCTTGTTCATCAGTGGAGGTCCCCTGGCAGTTTTTTCTTGACTTCTTCTTTCTTGGGATCTATCACTTGGAGAAGGTGATCCTTGAATATTAACCATCTTTCTTAGGCCTCTCTCCCCTCCAGGCATTTATCCCATGGTATCCCACCAAGCAGATCCCCGAGGAGGCCAAACTCTGCTTTCCTGAAGCCCAGGGTAGTGACCTTGCTGTGTAGTGAGCTCTGGTCACTAGAGCCAAGGCTTCCCTTGAGCTTCATTTCCACATCAGCCCTTCCTTGTTGGTGAGAACGAGGTTCAGCATAGCTCCTTTTCTCATTGGCTGTTCTGTCTTTTGGAGAAGGAGGTTGTCAGCTATGCATTCTAGGACCCTCCTGATTGTTGTTCACTGCTGTGTTGTCCCTTCAATAGACATTGGGGTAGTTGAAGCCCCTCGTGAGGACTGGGGCTTGCAAATGTGAGGCTGCGTCTATCTGTCTATAGAGGGCCTCATCCACTCACTCTTCCTGATCTGGCAGACCCCCACTGTAAGGTCACCTGTTCTGGCCTCCCCTTTAATCTTGATCCATAGGCTTTTCTTATATCCCTATGTGAAAACCAGTGTATGAAGAGACATATTCAGTCAATCAGATACAGAGAACAATATTTTGTGTTCAGAATTATGACGGAAACTTGAACATTGTTTAGAACAGCAAAAACAAAGATTGAAGAAATAGGACTTGTGGAATGTGGTGTGATATGTGACTGCAAAAGTTTTGAAGTATTTATTTTTTTTAAGCAGATGCATCTTCAGAAACTAGAATCTATGCATAACCCTGAACAGATATATTTTCGACAAGACATTCTCTGTGAGACGCTGGCTGGCAACAATTGTCCCTTAGTCACTATTACAGCCATGCCAGAGTCCAGTTACTATGAACATGTCTCTCAGTTCAGTAAGTATGACTTTTCTTTCTTGTCTACTGAAAGTAATCCAAAACTAGGTCTTTAGGAAAAAACCACAGTTATGCGTTGTAAATTAGCAATGTAAAGTCAAGTTTATTTAGTGAAACTAGAAGTTGTCAATATTTGTGATTTGCTTTGTATTTTATATTAATTTATGGTAGTCTAGTAAGGATGTTAACATCTTGATATATAGGAGTACGTATATTTGTGTTTTTAATTGGTTTTGAGATATTTTTGTGTTACCTTTTGTAGATAACATTTTCTGGAAAAGAATACATTACTTCTGAGTGACTTTTTTTTCCCAAATGCTCAGGTTATTTGCTTGTAAAAGATCTATTATAAGGCTAATATCTAAGCTACTGTGATTTGTACCTTTAATGACAGCATTCCTAGTTTATTCTTCCACACCAGTATTTTTCTTGTTTGTTGGGAAAAAAAAGCCAGCAAAGTCATCCTATCATAATGGCCAGTTCAACCTAGTTGTCATGGTATAATTGTCTGAATGTAAGGCTCCGTTGTGGGAGTTCTGTAATTGGTAGTCCCTATAATGGTATTCTGGCAAGTTCTATCAATAACAATGATACCCTTGAAGATTCGGCTACCAAATACCATACTTTGCATTGTTAATAAACGAAGCTGGCTATTACCTCTTTCCTCAATAAACAAACTGTTTACTTAGCTTGAATCATATTTTGCATTTTCTGTGCTTACCTATTTTAGGGAATCGTCCTTATATTTTCCTGTCTGCTCGTGTACATCCTGGAGAGACTAACGCAAGCTGGGTTATGAAGGGAACGCTGGAATACCTTATGAGCAATAATCCAAGTGCCCAATGTTTACGAGAATCTTATATTTTCAAAATTATTCCAATGCTCAACCCAGATGGTGTCATCAATGGAAAGTATGCATAAGTTTACTCTTCTTCCATATATTATTAAAAAAAAAACCAAAAACCAAAGTAATCCCAGAAACATACAAATGCAATTACTTAATATGAAAAAAAAAATTACAGAATTGCTTGGACTTTGGAATATTTTTGCTTTTCAAAGACAGATGCGTTGTGCCATGAGTTTAACTTCATAAAAACTATTCTCAGTTGTTCATGAATGATAATGCACATTTCCTTTGTTATTTGGCATAGTGTTTTAATTGTCTCTATGAACTAGTCTTGATTAGATGTATAGTCTTATAGGAAAAGATGGCTGCTTTTAGGAAAAGATAAACAAGTTAGTTGTTTTCATGAAAAAGAACAGCCCATGTCTCTGAGAAAGGGTTTTTATGTAGCTTTTCTCCTTTTTTTTCTTATTCATGTCTTTAGAAGAATGTTATGGAAATGAGTGTAGTCAAATGTTATCAAAAGTGGGAGAGTTAGGAGGTGTGTAAGAGTATCCTGATTTAATTAGTTACTAATGGTAATTCTTTCACTCAATACCACTTCTTTTATATTTAAGAGGTATTTGAGAACCTTTTGGTACTGCCGTGAGTAAGCATTTCGCAGTTTATATTTATTTGGTTACAGGGAATTCATATGAAATGGAGATTTTGGTATAGTGAATCTACAGTTCCTTCTTAACCTGTTTATGGGTAGAATTAAAAAATGTTTTGTGAACAAAATTAAACTGATCATAGATTTGAGTAGAACCAAAGTGAAGTTTTACCAGAGTAAAAGCGTGTATATAATAGAACAGCAAGAATTAAGTCATTCAGAATAGAAGTGAAAATTTAATGCAGGGAAAATTAAGATATCTATTCTGGTATAGACAACCTAAAGACAAAGGTACTGAAGGTGAATGCATGAACATAAATTTCAGGAAGTTTATAAGTTCTTGGTGTTTTTTTGATTGGTTGTTTTGCCTTTCCGTCTGTGTCTCTGCCCTAACAACTTCATGTTTCTGGTTGACTTTAGTCTTTTTATTACAGAGGACAAAAGGCCAAAGCTGTAAAGTCACCATATATTCAAAATTACTGATTTTGAGCTAGCATTTGAGTAGAACTGCAAGCTTTCAGTTTCAACATCAAACAAACAAGAATACAACTGACATCATATAAAGCTACTTCTAACTTGTTTTTAGGTTTTCTGTAACGTAACTTTAAAAAAACCCAAACACTTCTTTCATTTGTCTTCTTGGAAAACAAGCTTGTTTCTTACCAGACCCCTTCCAAAGAAGCACAGATGACAAAGAAAACTTTGGGGGTGGGGGAGGGAGAGGCTTATTTAAAAGTATGATAATACATATTACGTCATGGTTTTTTCCACCTCCCCCAATAGCCACCGTTGTTCTTTAAGTGGAGAAGATTTAAACAGACAGTGGCAAAATCCAAACCCTGATCTACATCCCACTATTTACCATGCTAAAGGGTTACTGCAATACCTGGCTGCCATAAAACGTTTACCTTTGGTGAGTATATGTGTTAGCAATTCTGAACTTTTTTAATCTTATCTGTATAACTAGTTGGTAAAGTAAACGTTTTAATATGGTGTTGTAGACTATGTCACGCTGAAACTTGTCTTGAACTAATGTTCTGCAGACCTTTAGATCTGAATCTAAAGGTTTCTTTCTTAGATGAAAAGTACTTTTTTGTCTTAATGCACAATTTTATTATATAGGCAGTTGCTTCATGATTATTTGGAACTATCAGCAGTAGAAATAAAATTTGTTTTGTGCTTCTGTTACTTGTATGAAATGTTAATTCCATATGCCTTGGCTTTATTTTGCCAAATGATTTATTGTAGGTCTACTGTGATTATCATGGTCACTCTCGTAAAAAGAATGTATTTATGTATGGCTGCAGCATTAAAGAGACAATGAGGCACACAAATGTTAATGCTGCCTCTTGTGACCTGGTGGAAGACCCTGGATATAGGGTAAGTTTGACATTTGTACCTCTTTCACTTGGCATGAATTTGGAACAGACTTTTCAAATAGCTCCTCAGTATTATTCTATATACACACTATAGCATTATAGCGTAAACAGACTCATGGAATGATTTGTTTGTAGTTCAAGAGTGTGCTTTGAAGTATTTGAGTGCATTAAACATTTTACATTAGTGCTGCCAAGGATTTAATGCGAGTAGAGTGCATAATTTTTTTTTGTATCAGTATGTAGGTTTTTTTTGTGTTCAACATTACTGTTGTAGTAAACGTATGCAAAATACACTTCTGCACATCCATAATTACTGCATGAAAAAAGCCATTTGAACATGGAGAACAGCATTCTGGCAAAAAAAATATAAAAATACTAAATTGCTCTGAGAAATACTCATTTTTGCATATGACAATAAGCAAAATTCCTCTTAAGATGCGTAGTTAAGGCACATAGCCCCAATACATATGCACAGTAAAGTTGCACAAGCAACATCTATTGCATTGTACAAGCTTTCAAAACTTTTGTGTTAGTGTTGCCTGTTTCTTCTGTGTAACTCCACTGCCACCTTGTGTCAGTTGCAAACTGTGCAGCCAAATGTGTCTGAACCCCATGTTTTTTTTGAGGAGATGGATAGTTACACTTGAAAAGCCTGTGAATGTACATTAAATACTAGTTATGCATCCGTAAATGTAAACGAGTACAGATGCTTTCAGATTCTTTTTTCTTTGCTCTTCATAGTTTATAGAAAGTTCTGTAGCTCCATGATTTTCTTGGGAGTTTCTTGGATGTTGAGTCTGTTGCTATGCATATCTGCTGCTTAATATGTTTATATGGGGGTTTGTCACTTCAGCCTGTACTACCATAGCTCACAAAAGACAGTAAAATTTGAGGGTAAAAAGCTTTTAGGCTCCGGAAGGGTGGACTGAAACGTTTGGGTAAGATTTTACTAGTAATGGTATAAGTGCTATTGAAAGGGCGAATTCAATGTGATCATATGTTTTGGCTTAATTGATACGAATATAAACGATAAAGAATGTAGTCATTTAGCATTTCTCAAGTATATACATTTTGCATAACTGATTCTTTGGTTTTCCCCAAACCTGTCATGTAAACAGTTGTATTGAACTTTGGTTTATGTTCCTGAAGTTCAACATGCACCTAGTGCTTTGCTAAATAAGCATTAGTTTTATGCAGTGATAAAATACTGCCTGTGTTAGGTTTGCAAATTGGATTGTAGGAAGTCTGAAACAGAATTAAATTAATTGTATGGTGTATGTAGTACATAATTTGAACAAAGTTTTCAGTGAATTAGGGTAAGATGATGATGAACTGGAGGACTCTTTGTATTCTGGTTCTTGCCCACATGGCCAACATTTAACTTGTAGTGACTGAATTTGAAGAAGAGGGTTTTAATAAGTAGGAAATGTTAAACCTGTTGTCAGTTGAGCACAACAGGTTTTGAGAACTTGGGACAGAGAAATGTTTTCATTCTTTTTCTTTTAATTCAAATTCCAGCAGAATTTTCTGATATAAGTTTGTGATTGAATATTCTCCTCCTCCCTCAGTTTCCCCAAATGAAATAACTGCTGTATTTCTCAAATTTCTATCGTGCAGGTACTCCCTAAGATCCTGAGTCAAACTGCCCCAGCATTCTGCATGGGCAGCTGCAGCTTTGTAGTGGAAAAGTCCAAGGAATCAACAGCACGAGTTGTTGTCTGGAGAGAGATAGGAGTGCAAAGGAGCTACACAATGGAAAGCACATTATGTGGATGTGACCGGGGCAAATATAAGGTAAGAAAATAAATGAATTAAACTGTACATGCTTTATAATTTCCTGCCTTTGCATTGATATCTCGTTCTATAATGCTGCTTGCTTGCTTGCTTGCTTTACACTTCTAAAACTCAGAATTCTAAGACCTCTGTGTACACTTATAGTGAAATTATATAGTTTATATTATAAGTTGCATAAAAGTCTTCATCTGTCACTTAAATTTCTTCTTCCTAGTATGTTGTGCTTACTGGCTGTTCTAACAAGATTAATATTAATTATTGCTTGTACCATGTATGTATGCATGGAATTAAAAAAAATCAGAACTGTTCTTTCCACTATATTATTAAAATTCTGTAGTAATAAATGCCAACATTAGGAAAAAAAACTTCCTTCACACATGGCAATTTCAGACGTCACCATGACAGTTCGTAAGTCTTCAGCAGATATTTAGTATTATCCCTTACAGAATTTTCCAAAACAGGCTTATAAATCAAAATGCGTTTGTGTTGGGTTGCTAGAACTACAAATTACTCAACTCTGAGCATATAATGAATGTTCAGCTTTTTAACTTAAGGCTTGTTTTCAACTTGTCTCCTTCAGAAGTGTTAACGGGACTGGATATTTGAAAACAAAAATTGAGTGTTCATAACTTCTCACTAGTAGAAAACTTATTTCAAAGAAAGTATTTGTAAGGCAAAAATGGAGAACTACCAATCTAAAATCTGATCTTTAAGTTCTGTGTCGGGGTTAAAATTGGCTACAAATTGAAGCAAGTTTTTAAAATGAACATTCATGGAAGAAGACAGTTTCCTCTGCTAGAAAATAGGGTGTAGGGATTGCTAGTTGAGAAAATGACCACAAAACTCGAGTAAAGTGCTTGACAAAAGGTCAGAAGACTGGAATCAGGGTGGAGCTGGGCGGGAGCAAAGAAAAGATGGAACAAAGTATATTTAATGTATTAATGTACTCCAACACTCATACTTATCTCCCTAGACAGAAAGATGAGGTATATTTTGGTGGGAATTTCAGTAGGTCTATACCTAAGTAAACAAGTTAATTTTGTTAATTAACAGCAGAAGCATTCCTGCTATTGTTGGAATATTCTGTTATTCCTCAGATGACTCATCCAGCTGGCCTATTTTATAACTTCCACAGTGTTCCTACAAACATGAACCTTGCTGGCTTTAGCAGTGTTGCTACAAAAAAATTCTTAAAGGTGAATTGAAGATGCTTTGTGAACAAAATTTCAAGATGCTTAACCTGCAAAGCCCTTCTTAGTAAGTGAGGAAAAAAAATGGCTGAATTCTGTTGAAAAAATGATTTACTCTAAAGGGAATGGCATTCTTTTGTAATATAAACTAACTGAAGAGATCAAATTGCTTTCTGTCATTCATTTTGTTTGGAATAAAACAGTTTGTGAGGTCTTAGTCATTCTCTGAGCATGCAGCATTCTGAATTTTTTCCTTCACTGTGATAATGCTCAGGCTTATTAAGAAAATGTGTCTAAAAGGCAAAGGTCATTGAACAAAGCAATAAAGAGTAATATTTTTCCAGCGGGAAGGTCTAAGAGATGAAAACGGTCAGTCTTCTTTTTGTTTAGTAGAGGGAGTAGCACTAGCAATTCTGTGAATAAACTGGTGGTATAAATCACACAACGTATTTCATAATGTTATTTCAAAAAACAGGTGAGTTAAACTGTAAAAAATCACTCTTCTCCTATTTACCACCCTGAAGGGCATGACACTTCAGATCTGAGGGACTGCATATCGTGTGAAGGTCTGAAGCACTTTTCCATTCTAGTTGGGCATCATCAGTGAATTTTGTTCAAAGCTCGAAGAGGATTACTCAACAATTCTGTTCTTTGTGGAAGAAATATAGAGTCTTTACCAAAGTTGGATGATATCAGAACATCAGCATTTATTGTTTATTATTTTTTATTTTACTAAAGCACTGGTGATGCTAGACCATTGCTAGCCAGGAAGCTGTTGAACTCAAGTAAGGAATTCTTACTTGATTTTAGGATCCCTGGTGACAGTGTTATCTCTGGAAGGAATTTTGTTTTAACTGCTTGTGTTGAGTCTTTGTAGTGCTTTGAGAATTAGAACTGCAATTATTGCTCAGTCATCTATGATTCAAGATTTTGAAAAGCAAACGTTCAGGTGAAGAGATGCTCAAAGATCTATTGCGGAGAATATTTAAGATGCCAGACGAAAGAACAATGCCTTTGATAATTCAAACAGAAAACTGAAATTAGTTCCTTTCCTGATTGGAGATTAAGTTTGGGAGTATTACTTAATTTTCAAGTTAATTGATAAGATTTTGTTACCTAGAAATTTTATGTTGCAGATAAGGAGAAGACTTCAGGAGATAAAGATTTAGTTGACAAACCTTATCAGTTATCATGATCCTTCAGTCTCTGGATTTAGAGTTCTCAGAAATAGGCACATCTTCTTAGCTTCTGCTGAATAAGAAAGCAGAAGAATAAGATCATATTTTACAATCCAACTGACTTCTCTGAATCTTAATGTGGCTGATTTAAATTTATTAAGTACATACCAGGAAGATTCTTCTCAGCTTGAGGTCACAATCTGTTGTGCCTTTGTTCTTCATCTTTGCTTTCAGGTATCGAAGTTCATCGCTAAGACACTCTAGTCATTGGACAGTGTTCTAATACTGCTGTTAGTAAGGAAGATTTTGACTAGCCATCTAAAATGTTACTGTTGTATGGAATACAAAGAAAAAGATCTGAAATTCAGTGCATGTTAAAAAAAAAGAAAGGCAAGCAGCTATCTCCAAGTGGCTTATGCTTAAAAACAACACTTAAGGAACTTTAATAGGCCACAGTTAAAGGTACCACAGCAAAAATTGAAGGTGTTTAAAAGGTCAAGAGGAGGAATGTATTCAAGGCTTCGGTGAAAATGAACTTCACCTCAGTTCCTTTAGTTAGGACAACTTTATTATTGTTTCCTGAAACAGATTTTGAGTCTTGTTGCACGAAGGTTGAAAGATTTGGCTGTTGGAAGAATGAAAATAGATTAAGAAATTTGATGTTTGGAAGCTGTGGCATATTACATTCTCCATTATGATTTAAAGAAATCACAGAAGCAAATCTAGACTTTGGTAGGGGCTCTTACTGCATAGTACTTAGACCTTTTAGCATAGTAAGTTCAAATTCTTATCATTCAGACATTTCAGTTACCCACCTCCAATCTGATCCGTTTAGGTATCTCTTTAGTTATATCCTCTTTCTACTATGTTGAAAATAGCACCCACAGAGTATGCACACGCTATTTGCCTTTCTAACAATTGTCTTCGCACTTTCTTTCATACTGTACTTCTGTCCTTTTTTTGACTTGGAGCCACTTCTGTTACACTGTCTGTAAGGAATCTGCCAACTAATGATAACTTCTTCAGCAACAGATGTAGACAATGATTGGAAAAAGTTTCTGAACCGTCGAGTTGTGCACGTTAGTAGTCTGTGTAACAGAGAGATTACTGTTACTCCTCTCCTTCCTCTTCTGCATACTTGTTGCCTCTTGTCCTTAATGTTATTTTAATCTCTTTGGGGCAGGGACTGTGTCTTCCTGTGATTAGCATAGCGGAGCCCCAGCAGTGATAGGGGTCTTCGAATCTTACTGTCGTGCAAACAAATACAAAACAAAACCAAAAAATTGGCCTCTGTGGATAAGGTACTGCACTGGGAGTGAGGAGAACTGATTTCTGTTCCCAGCGGGGTCAGTGACATGCTGTGAGACACTGTGCAAATCGCTTCAACCCTCTCTGCCTCCATTTCTCCATCAGTAAAGTGAGGATAATTCTTCCTTTTTTAATAAAGTGCTTTGAAATCTACAGCACAAAAGCATTATAAAAGAGGTAAGTAGAATTACTATTAACAATAATACTCAAATATCCAGTTCTTCTGTTATAACAGGTCTCTGTACCATTTGGCTGGAGGATGACACTGATTAGAATAGTAGATATAGCTTTAGCTTTCTTGTTACTAAAATGCAACTTTTTAATGAAGACTACCAAGGGAAAAATAAAAAAGGACTTGGAAGAAAAATAAAATCAAACCTTCCATTTTGTAAGTGTATGTTCAAAACAGAAGTACATGAAGAATATGTAGACTGTAACATTTCTGGAGCAACATAAGGGTTTGTTTTAAGCCTTGCAAATGTCAGTGTGGCAACGTATGCAAAGCTTATATGTGTGTGTTTGAACTTTTAGTTAAAAATTTGCTACTTTGTTCCTTTTACTTCAGCTATTTTCTTGTCTGGTGAGTTAGCTCGCCATGAGTACCTAGTTCTTCTGCTTCCCTGCTTGTTTTGTCAAAGCTCCTATTTAACTACTCTTTACCTTAAGAGGCTGAAGAGATGCAAACTAAAATCCTTTTAAGTTGTCCTGAGATACAGAAGTTGCAAAAGATTAGAGTGAGTGGGGTTGTGACAATGAATTTGTTAGTGTATATACAGTCAGTATTAGCCAGTTCCATAGTTCTTTGAGGGTCATTCTGGAATATCATTCTCTTTATTCTTAAAGTAACTGAAGTTGAAGGTTCTGTCCTTGCATACTGTATTTCAGGGTAAATTATAAGTGTAGAATTACCTGATGGGAGGCTTTATCACATACGTAAGCCTGGAGAATATTATGCATGTTCTACCTCCCAAACACTCTGCAGAGAAAGATGCTTTGGTATATTATTCGAGCTAGAAATGTCTATGGCTTTCGATACTTTGTTTGCTATTTTAATTGCTAAATATGTGAATAAATTCTTATAGAATTAACATATAGCCTCCAGTTTACAAGATGTGGAGAGGTGTTTGTTTCAAAGAGTAGCGTTTTTCCTTATGTAGACTTATTTATAATGCATCAGAATATTGTGATGAACAAGATGAACTTGATCATAACTGCAGTATGAATTCACTCATTCATTCTGATGGAACTGATGCTGAAGAATCTTGTATTTGAAATCTTAATATGTGAAATTTATTTTTAAAATTTCTTTCCCAAGTTTTTAGAGTAACAATAATACTTAGGAAATACTTGGACATGAGTTTTGTTTCTCCTCCAAGGCCACTAGTTAGGGTTGATACACTAGAAGTGTAGACTAGGAGGCTTCAAAGAAATATGGACATGTTGAGAAACATCTGTTCAGCTTCAGAGGAATCATGTAGTTATTCTTTGAGTTTTCTGATAGTCTTGCTAAATGTTTACTCTAAAGTTCATTTGTTCTGTCTTTAAAGCAAGGTGTATTAAATGAAACAAATACTTTTTGCACAGTAATTCTGCAGTATATGTAGGTTCATCTGCATGTACCTATTTTGCATATTTAAATATTATTTTTAAATTAGGGGTTGCAGATAGGGACAAGAGAACTGGAGGAGATGGGAGCAAAGTTCTGTGTTGGCTTACTGCGTTTAAAAAGAATGGCCTCACCTTTGGAATACAATCTGCCTTCTGGTCTGCTGGATATTGAAAATGAGCTGATTGAGTCAAGCTGTAAAGTGACAAGGTAGTACACATTTATTATATTTACTGTTTTTTTTCCCCATGAAAAAATAAAGTTTTCAAGTGAGGTAAAGATTCTCTTAAAAATATTCTTCGCCTCAGCAAAAATAAAGTTGGTGTGTTGTGGCCCATTAGATGAACAATAATCGGAATATATTGGAAACCTATTGTGCTTATTGTGTTAATTCAAATGCTTCAGACTTTAAAGAAAAGAATAAATACAGAGTTAGAATACATCACATTTGTTGGTGAGATAAACAGTGGCAATTTTAATATCACCAGGGAGCTATATGCAGTGTAAATGAATTGGTCTTAAGTCTCGATTGTTTGTTTGAGGGCTTTTTTTTTTTTTTATTACTCGCTGCATTATTAAAGATGTATTTATACAGAGTATGTGACACTGTAAGAATTGTAAGTTTTCTTCCAAACTTTTTTTTTTCCCCCCATCTGGAGGAGATACGTAACAACATTTTGAGAGTTTAAAATGTGTGAAATAAAGTTTGGGACGCAAAATAAATATATCTGCTCTGTAGCAAGCTTATTGAGTTGCCATTCTAACAACTCTAAATTGGCTTGCAGAAGTATGCATACTGTTCCCTATTTCTTATCATGCAATTCATCACTGAAGTAGCCGTATGTGCATGGTCATTGGCGATACAAAGAAAGCAAGTGATTTCAAATATACAAACATCTCTTTCTGAAAATCTACTTAGAGGTTAAAGCAGAATTCCAGACTTCAGATAAGCATTGAATTAGAAACAAATGAGAATTACACACTGTAATATGTTATGACTTGGTATACTTACTGCCAAAACTGTCTTTATAATGGCCTTAGCTGTAGCTTCAACTTAACTAAAGCAATACTGTGGAAATTTGGGGAAAAAATGAAATTTATTATTGGTTTTGTGCAACTGAAACAGGCAGGTGCTTGAGACTTTCATTATATGCTAGGCTAACAAGCAGTTGGTCTGTATACAGTGCAAAACTAGCAGAGGTGTGGGAGGGACTAGCAGAGGTTGTGGTAGCCTGCGGAAGGGACAGATTTAGTTCGTAGAATAGTTTGGGCTCAAAGGGATCCTTAAAAGTCAAGTCCTCTGCAAAAAGCAGGGACATCTTCAAGTAGATCACGTTGGTCAGAACCCCACCCAACCTGACCTTTAATGATTTCAGAGATGGGGCATCTGCCACCTCTCCAGGCAACCTGTTCCAGCGTTTCACCACCTTCATTGTGAAAAATGTCTTCCTTGTATCTAGTCTAAATCTTCCCTCTTTCAGTTTAAAGTTATCAACCCTTGTCCTGTTGCAGCAGGGTCTGCTAAAAAGTTTGTCCCATCTTTCTAATAAGCCCCCTTTAAGTATTGAAAGGCTGCAGTAAGGTCTCCCCCTAGTAGCTTCTCCAGGCTAAACAATCCCAACTCTTTCAGCCTCTCTTCATAGGTGTCTTCCATCTCTCTGATCATTTTTGTGTCCCTCCTCTGGACCTGCTCCAACAGGTTCGTGTCTTTCCTGTACTGAGGACACCAGAGCTAGATGCAGTGCTTCAGGTAGGGTCTTATCAGAGCAGAGTAGAGAGGCTGCCTGACCAAGAAGAACAAATGAATCATGCCTTCTAGAGACAGTTAGAAGCAGCCTCATGTTTGCAAGTCCTAGCCCTTGTGGGGGGACTTCAGTGCCCCAGTATCTGCTGGAGGAACAACACAGAAAGGCCTACACAATCGAGGAGCTTCCTGGACATGATTGATGACAACTGCTTCGCTCAAGTGTTACAAGAAACGAGTAGAGGTACTTTGCTGGACCTAGTACTCACAAGCAAGGATGTGCCTGTTGGGATGTGGAGGCAGTCTTGGCTGTAATGACCAGGATGTAATGATCATGGGGCTCAGGGTCCCAAGAGGAAGAAGTCAGACAAAAGGCAAGATCACAACCCTGGACTTGAGGAGAGGACACTTTGGTCTCTTCAAGGATCTTCTTTGAAGAATCCTATGGAATAAGACCCTGAAGGGTAGAAGGACCAAAGAAGGCTGGTGGATATTCAAGGACCACATCCTCCAAGCTCAAGAGCAACCCATCTCCATAAGTAGGAATTTAAACAGAAATACCAGGAAGCTTGAACGGATGAATGAGGGAGAAAAAACTCAAACATGTAAAGGAAGTACACAGGAAGTGGAAACAGAGATAGGTAATCTGAGAGGAATATAAAGGCATTGTCTCAATATGTGGAGACACAGTTAAGAAAAAGCCCAGCTAGAGTGGAATACAACGTGGGATATCAAAAGCAACAAGAAGGTCTTGCATAAGTATGTAAGCAGTAAAAGGAAGAATAGGGAAAACATGGGCCTGCTGCTAAATGTGCAGGAGCCCTGATGACATGGGACATGTTCTGATCACTTTCACCTTAGTCTTTAGTGGTAAAACCAGCTTGGAGTAATCTAAGGATTGAGAGACTGGGGAAGGTCTGGAGCAAGGAAGACTTACTCCTGGTGGAAAAAGTTGGAGAACATGTAAGCAAACTGGAATTCATTAAGTCTGTAGGTCCTGGTGATATGCACCTGTGAGTGCTAAGGGAGTTAGCTGATGCCACTGCAAGGCCAGTCTCTATCTTTGAATGATCATGATGATTGGGACAGGTATCTGAAGGCTAGTGAAAAGCAGATGTTGTTCCTATCTTCAAGAGCACAGAAGGAGAGCCCAGAGAACTACAGATGGTTAGACTTATCTTGATTCCTGAGAAAGGTGATGAAACAACTAATTCTTGAAAGCATTGCCAGCTACATGAATGAGAAGACTGAGTAGTTAACACAGGTTCATGAAAGGAAGTCATGGTTGACCAATGTGATAACCTTCTACAATGAAATGACTGGCTAGGTAGATTAGGGGAACAAAATGGGTATTGTCTGCCTTGACTTCATTAAGGTTTTTGACACTGTCTGCCCTAGGATCCTTACAGGGAAGCTGATGAAGTGTGGGCTGGATGAGCAGACATGTGGACTGGAAACAGGCTGAACAATTTGGCCCAGAGAGTGGTGATCAGAAGCACAAAGTCTAGTTGGAGGATAGTAACAAGCAGTGTACCCCACGGGCACAGTGCTGGGTCCACTTCTGCCTTAATGATCTGGACAGTGGGGCAGAGTGTACTCAGCGGTTTTCTAGATGACACCAAACTAGGAGTGGCTGATCCAGAGGGTCTTTGACAGGTTGTAGGAATGGGCTGACAGGAATCTTAATTTAATCAAGGAGTATGAAGTCCTGCACCTATGGAGGGGCACCAATTTGTGCTGGGGACTGACCATTGGGAAAACAGCTTTGCAATAAAGGCTGGGGGTGGGGGGAGGGTCATAGTGGACACCAAGTTAAACATGAGCCAGCAATGTGTCCTGGCTGCAAAGAAGGCTAGTGGTATCCTGGGCTTCATTAGAAGGAGTGTAACCAGCAGGTAGAGGGATGTGTTTCTTCCAGTCTCCTCAGCATTAGTGAGGCCACACCTGGTGTCCAGCTCTGGGTTCCCTAGTACAGGAGGCATGAACACAGTGGAGACAGTACAGGGAGCGGCCCCTAAGATGATGAAGGGGCTGCCATAGAAGGAAGGACTGGAAGAGTAGAAACTACTGGTTTGGAAAAGGCTTAGGGAGCATCTTATTAAGATATACAAATAGCTGAAGGGAGGTTGTAAAGAAGACAGAGCTAGGCTCTTTCAGGCGGCATCTGGTGACAGGGTGTAAGAGGCAATGAGCACAAACTACAGTGGAAATGTTATATATGTAATGGAGATATAAGCAAGGTCTGACAAACCCTAAGACTAATCCTATAGCTTGGGAACTAAGAGCGGGATCGGTAAGACAGTCATAGAACACATGTGCCATGGCTCAATTTCGTCATTTCGTTCATGTTCACTTTTATGAGTGGACCTCTATTCAAATATAGATGTTTTCTTACCCTTGATTGGAAAATGTCAGTGAGCAAGAGTGAACAGTGAGCTAACATCAAGACAATGCCCTAGTGAACAATGCTTTGTCTGTGAAGCATTTTTTAGCTAATAACTGCCTCTTCCCAAAGGTCAAATCAGGGCTGAAGGGAACCCTGTCAGTAGAAGATGAGAAAGCAAAAACTATGGAAATCCTTAATAGTCTTTAAGTAAATGATATGCAGAATTGCTTTGAACATTGGCAGCATTGTATGCAGTTGTGCATCAATTCAGAAGGGAACTATTTTGAAGGTGATCTTAGTCAATTTTCTTAATTTGTTAATTAGAGTTATTACAAGCACAGTCTCTTTGTGTTGGACCTCCTGTATATCTGTTGGCGAGGGTACTCAAGCACTGGAGTGAGTTTCTCACGGACCGTATGGGGTCTCTATTCCTGGAATTACGAAAAACTCTGTGGATGTGATCCTCAGCAACCTGATGTAGGTGGCTCTTCTTGACAAGAGGTGTTGGACAAGGTGACCTCCAGTGGTCCCTTCCAACATCAGGCATTCTGTGGTTCTGTGAAAAGAGGAAGTGTCTCCAGTCTGCCCTCAAAAGACACTGAGTGCTGGTGTTGTGGGCAGCTTCAAACTGGAGTGTTAATTTAGATAATTAAAATGCAGCATTCTAAAAGCTTTGGAAAAAAATCTGCACTGGATGTGGGAATTCATTAACGGCCTCAAAAAAAGCACTTGTTGAATTGAGGAAAGTCATGGATAGTACACTTTTGCATCAGGATGGGGTAAAAAAGGGTGAAGAGTCATGTACCAGCCAACCGTCTAATGTACCCCTTTGCATGAACACATGCACAGACTTCTAATTCTGAAGGTATTTGAAATAAGTGAGTAAAAGTGACTCTAGTTCTTGAGCTCCTTTCCCTGACTGAGGGGAAACGAGCAAGCGGTTATGCTTGCTTAACCACTCTGGTTAAGGTTTTAATTGATCTGCAGACAGTAGAGAATTAGTTGCAATTGTGTTAATGAAGTGGAAAAGTGTTTTCTGGATTAAATGTTGGTGCTAGATGTTAACTTTAAAGTAAGAACAAGATTATCAGCATTCTAGTATTTCTGGAACTTTCAATAGGCTATTGCAATAATTTCTTGAGAGAGATTTTCTTGTTTCAATGAAATGAAACTTAAGATAGTGATTATGGTCCTGATTCTGGAATATGATTTCCATACTTAATCTGCACAAGAGTTGACCAGCTTCTTTGAAAGTATGTGCAAGCATAAATGTAATCCTTTGAAATGAATGGTTCTTCCATTTTGGACTTTCAAAGCACGTTGTTTATGTTAGGTATCAAAGTGCCTTCAGTGAATGAAAGATTGTTACTGCTTTCTGTTTGATAGTAATGATAGGTGACAAAAAGAAGTAGGGGGAAGTTGGGTTGTTTTGGTGTTATGTAAT
Source organism: Clamator glandarius (assembly GCA_033459285.1). Classification (NCBI taxonomy): domain Eukaryota; kingdom Metazoa; phylum Chordata; class Aves; order Cuculiformes; family Cuculidae; genus Clamator; species Clamator glandarius. Next base: position 136,414 of record JAUNZM010000437.1, on the reverse strand, counting down.
AAAACAAATCTTTTAGAGATGCGAATAGACCTGCATAGTTTGAACATCCTTCTCCAGCTAAAATACCTTATAATCCAGGTAGCCCTAGAAAAACTATTATATACCAAAATTAATTGCATTCAAAATATGCTTGGAGCAGGGAGGAAACTACTTCTAACCTGACTGATAGTTTGTTGGTGGGAACGGGCCATGGGGGGATTTTTTTGTGGATTTTCTGAAAGCACCAACTTGAGACTTAATACTGCAAAACTGCAATGTAGTTAGCTTAGCATATATGAGCATAGATGAAAAATAACATAAGGGTCATAATAAGGTTAATGTTAGTGAGACTGCATGTGGAAATACTTGCAGTTTTCTTACGTGAGGAAAGTAACTGGTACTCAGGAACTTAAAAAAGCAGGAAAAGATTCCTGAAAATCCTTGAAGTATTGTGCAGCAGCAAGATGAAGTCTTAAGTTGGATAAAGATCATTAAATAACTTAATTCAATGTTTTGAAAATGAATTCGTATCTAGAAAAAAAATATTTCCTTCTAATCCTGACCTTTGGGTGGTACATAGCTACAGATGGCGAAGAGTGATAACCAAAAGCTTCTGCAGGAGAGAAATTAGGATAGTGGGGGAAACAAAAATCAGGTTTTGTGCATGTTAGAGTTTTTATCAGATAAGCAATATTGATATAAGTATTGTGCTTCATTGGAGAAATCTGTTAGCAGCTGTTTAGGTTTTTATAGTGTCTGATGGTCTTCTTTCTTAAATTTATTAAATGTAAATGTATTAACACTGGAGTAGAAAAATTTGTAGCATGAAGTAAGAAAGTACGTACCTTGCTGTCAATGTTCATTTAGCAATTCTGTATGTCTCTTTGAAAATCTGATGGAAAAACTAAATGTGTAAAAGAATTCTAACAACTTACCTTTAAAACATAGCATTGAGACTAAATACCTTTTGTATTTGTACCTGACTCTCTATATGTTCTGACTCTCATCTTAAAAACAATTTGATAATTGTAAGTGTTTATAGAGACTGACTTAATTGTTTGCTGTGAAATTGCTTTTTTTTTAAACAGTGGGAGTAGAATCAGGCACCTAACAGAGGATGTTTTTCAGAGAAAAGTGCAAACGGTATTGCTGTCTGTATCAATACTGGAATATTGACCTCGTATCACACTACCTTGTTTTCAAGTGTGAATTTTCTTAGTTTTGTGTGTAACGGCAGCAACTTTATGTGCAGCCACTTATTTGTCTGTAGCACTGATGTATTATCAAACAGATTTGCTTAGCCAAAGTTACCTAAGGAAGCATCTCTAACTAAAAACATTGAAAAATAATTAAGGACCTAATACTTTGACTGGCAAAATATTCCTTTAGTAAATCTAGAACAGTATGATTACTTTTGTTAGAATTATAATTCTAGCATCCTTCTGAGACAGGAATAACCCTCGTCTATGCATGATAATAGGAATTTGCTTTCTGGGTAACTGAGTTAACTCCCTTTTATTTTGATAGCTTTTTTTTTTTTGTGTAAGCAAGAAACTATAGTTTTGTTTGTAGTACCTCCACTATAAGCAATAAAAGTGCTTTATAATCATTTATGTTTGCACATTATCCTCTTTCATTCTTTGCTATAGGGATTAATACTGCCTTAGGTGTAATTTCGTTTCCAGATGCTCAGAAGCAGAGTTCTGACATATACCTTGGGCCATCAGACTTTTTGCCTCAGTTACTTGAAAATGTTTGTCTTTATTCTGCTCACCAACAAATATGTCTATGCTGCAACTGGCCAAAATACCCTCTGGGTGCAAGCTTCCTGTTCTGGGTAGCCATCACTGGATGTCTTTGCAGAAAGTTAAAAATCCTGTGCTGTTCATGGGAGGGTGAAGTCTCATGCTAATTTTTACTCACTGGCTTATATTCAGATCTGAATCACATACTCTTAAAACAGCTTGTAGTTAAAAGCCAGCATTTATATGATAATGGAGATACCATATTCCATGTGCCTGTAATGTTAGAATAGAGGAATGGATAAGATTGTAGTTATTTTCTTTTATATTACAGATTTAACTAATTTTTTTTCTTTTTTTACAAAATCACAGTGTTAATGCTTTACAGGATAAGCAGGCAAGTTTAAACATCCATGTCTAAATACGCAGAAACACTGCCTTTATTTTTTTGCGAATGATTTTGAGTGTTTCTCAAATTCTTTGATTTTACTGGTTGTACATAAGATGACCAAGTAAATGTTAATATTTTGAAATATACCTTCAGTGTTTCATTATGTATAGGCTCAGTTTCCATGGGTTCATTTTGAACCATGTCTGAAACATATTTGACTAAAGAAAAGTAAAGCAATAAGCAGATTTATTTCCCTCTGGCAGTGCACCTTAACGTTTTAAGTGATGAATTAAGCACTTTATTTTTCTTTAATTAGTTCAAATCCATTTGCCAGTGTTTCCCCTCTTGTTCCAAATGGAAAAGATTAGACTAAATATATTACTGATCTTGTAGTAAGAATTATAGTTGTTATGCTGATAGGTTTGATGGGGTCTGCATGCAATGAAACAGAAACACCTAACTGCAGTCATGACTGTTAAGACTTAACTATAATTAACTTCTGTGCAATAACTTGACCTCTTTTTGGGAATTGTAGTTGTTTCATTGATTGTTTTGGGGCTCATTGGTGTGTTCTAGAACCTGGTGTATTTTTGTTTGGTAATTTGATGTAATTATAGCAGAAAAGCTGGCTGAGCTTTTGAGACATGACGTATCTAGAAAATGATAGAAAAAGTAGACTGCTAAAAGAAGCTGTGGGAAATTGCAACTCTGATGCAAACCCCATTTCCTGCACTTCGTCTTACACTTGAGAAAAGAAGTCAGACTGGTGATGTGAGGAGTGAAGGGTACCTGCAGTGAAAAATGTGTCCAACATCATCTTGCAAAGGGTCTCTTCCTAGGCTGCCAGAAGGAAACTGCATTTGTCATGCTTTATTTCCCTCCTCCTTAATAGTATCTCTTAAGCTTTGTCCAGATGCTTGCATACTTCTGCTCTCCTTTACAAGAGACTGAAAGTTTTTTTCTTTCTCACTCTCCTGCAGTGTAGTTTTTGAGCTTTTCTTGGTGTTTCTTCCAGTACCTGTGGAGTACAAGTTAGTTAAAAAGAGATCTTACTGCTGCAGCTTTTGTCCTGTCTGTCCTTTTCAGGAAGTTGGAACAAAAAGCTATCAAAGATGAGGCCCAGAATTTCACTGGTGGGCCTCATGGTAGTGCCTGTGCACCAAATCCCTCATCTGGCCTGAATCAAAGTGATTGCTTTAATTTCTGTGTTGACTATAGCACCAGAGTGCTGTTTATCTTCTCTAAGGCAAAATAAGAAAACTAGTAATCTAGGAAAAAACCTCAACCAACCAAAACCAACAACAAATAGAAAAAAAAGTAATTGTGATAGACAAGTTATGTTCTTCACATCAATTTTCAAGATTTTTTTTTTCCACTGCTGGTAGTATGATCCAAATGTTAGTGTGGTCTTCAGTCAATTTTTAATCAAAGTAATTTATTCCAGTTTTGAGTTTCACAAAACCTGTTTCAGGGTGACAGCACAGAAAGTGTTGAGATTAGTTTTATTAAGCTGTGGAGTAAAATTTTGTAACAAGATTTAGATGGGATTTGGATACCCAGCTACTTAGGTAGTAGAAAAGAGTTGGGCATGTTATTCTCATCCCTTAGCTTTGGAAATCCCCTTGAGGAAATACTCTTACTACTTGGGAAAAACTTAGAGGTGAAGAGCTCCTGAAGGAGGCAGTACATCTAGCTGTATGTATGACGTTGCCTAGTGTAGCAGCTTTTCTGATCCCTAGAAGAGAATATAGACCCTAAAGGGAAATCAAAAGGAAAATATGGAGAGATAATTCCTTTGTGATAATTCCTGACTGTCTCAACTTCTCTAAAACTACCCCTCCCCTGGCAATGAAGTTTTAAAATAATCATTAGGTTTTGAGATTTTTCTCTCCTTCCTCTCCAAATTCCCGAAGTAGCTACAACTCTCCATATTTTGGCAGGGAATATTTCTTGATTTTTTCTTCCAAAGTTTTAGAATATATACATTTCCACAGTGTTCTCAGAAAACTGCTCCTCTCCATGGGCTTGAATTGGTAATGGTTGTGTCTGGCTTGTGGATTAATTTCTCTGTAATTGAGTCATTCAGATAATGAGAAATCCAAATATCTCTTGAGGGACAAATAAAATTTAAGTTTGAAAAAATATACCACATTTGTGAATAAGTTTATTTTTGAGTGTTTGGAGTGTTTAGTGTTAATGTAAATAAGAAAAAATATATCAAGGTGTTCTCATTAAAAAATAATTAATAAATGTTTTAGAAAAAAGTTGTATTAATTCCTAAATTTAGTGGACTCAGTGGCAGGTGATGTAGAAAATACTGTTTTTTTAAATGCAAGAGATATCCTTGAAATTCTTCATAAGCTTCAAGACCACAGGTATAGTAATCAGTTATTTAGGAGTTCATCTTTTTACCCTTAAAGGTTGTTTAAGTAAAATCTGCAAAAGTCAGGTTTTCATGTAGTGTTCTAACTGCCGTGACTTCAAAGAAAATACCCAGATTATGGCATCCTTTATGTTACAGAACTGTAGCTGTGTGATAGACTATCTCTGCTAACCTGAGAAAAATAATGGTTTCTTTTTAAAAAGAAAAGCAGGAGGTGTAGGAGTAGAGGAAGAGGTATTATTGAGCAAACTAATTAGAAACAGCCCAAGGGAAAAGTTAGGAAATTAAAACCCATAGAATCAGCATGATGGCAGCTAAAAATATATTGTCATGAGGTATGCTGAGGATGAGGAGCAGTAGGGAGGCAAATAAAGAATTTGATTAAATAGCAAAAAATTTTCAGGTGTTTTGATATCTAAATTTCTTGTGACCAAGCCTCAGTAAAACAGTAGAGTAATATTTACACTTTGCGCATTAAGGCTAACCTTTAGAATAAAGGTTGTTTGAAAATTAAATATAAGGTTAACATTTGCTACATCAGAAGAAAACATACTAAAGGAAAGCAAATATGAGTGGTATACAAAGCATTTTTCTTTTGAATGCGGAAAGTACTCTGATACTGTTTTGTGAGGAATGAAGACTCAAGAAAGAGGAAGTGAAAAAAACCCTTTAACTGTAATAATAATATTTATTTTCAGTAACAAATGATTGCAAAGTCATGGTGCTTTGTCCTGAATGGTAGTAGAAAGCTAAGGTGATTGAGGCAGATTTCAGAGCAAGTTCTTAAGTTAGAGGTTTATATAGCGTTGAAGATAAGATTATTAATCTATTCTAATGGTCCTTCACTTGAATGTAGAAATAAGTTGTTTTCTATTTTGTTAAATTAGAAATGTCAATGAAAAGCTTTCTTCGGCTGTAGATGAGAATTTTGAATGGCCACCACAGTAAGTGTCTAAAATGTGTCACGTCAGACACTGACACTGACTGTGCACAATGGCTGAATTTGTAGCCTCTGGAGGCATGCTTACATTCTTACACACACATGAGTAAAGTAAACGTATATAAATATAACAAAAATATGTACTGAATACACAGACCCATGTGTTTTTTCAAGACAATATAAAATAAGTCTTGTTCTGTGAACTGCCAAGCCACTTGAAGAGGTAAATTGTGTTTTGCTTGTATCCAGTTCTGCGTTCTCTCCTTAATCTCTTTAAAACTGGTTTTATTGTTTGCTTTTTTTTTAAGTGGATCAATAATGTGAGTTTAGTTTCCAAATAATAACACTTAAAAAACAATGTAGAGCTTTTTTAAAAAAGCTTAATATTCTATATCATAGCTCACTAATATCTGTGTAAAGTGATTAGAAGCAGAAGTTGAAAAAAAGCTTTTCTGTTGTCGGCATGTGATACATTTGGCACAGTTCTTTTAATTTTCTCCTTTGAATAAATACAACTTGTAAATTTTTTTCTTAAACTTTTTTTTTTTCCTTAGAAGAAGTGTTAATAGATGGTGACTTTCGAGGGTGGAAATTGTCACAGGATGAAAACAGAAAAATTTTGTTCCTTTGCTAATTCTACCACAGGTTCTTGATGTGAAGCATGTATCCTCATGATATGTTTGGTATCCTACCTATAAAGTGAAAGAGACATCTTAGCAAAGATACTGGTTGTTTTCCTCATTCTTTGCTTTCCAAAATGGAAACGCCGTTCATTAATCAACATGATGAGTTGTTGCCCGAGTTACAGCTTAAATAATCTTTAGAAGTGATTAGTTTTGTGGATCATTTCATTTGCATGGCTTAATAAGTATGAGCGTGTTTAGTGAACCCTGATGAAGATTGTTTTAAACGTAAATCCAGAGACTGTGAATGAATTTAATTTTTGATAACTTATTTTTTTTACTATTATAGCTAGTCTGGGATTTTTTTTCGGAGCTACAGCTAACAGTTCTTCTCATTTGCTTTTCTCCCAATATTTGAATTAAATGTCAACAGCACAAAACATTGCAATGTAGCCTGTCATTGAGGCTGCAGGTAGAGGAATAATACTATGGAATTTATTTGTATTGATTAGATATTGCATTGAAGATTTCAGGTGATCCATTTAAGCTTCTGAAAGACCTTTAGGAGGAAGCAGTGAGTAATTCTTCTAATTATAAAACTACAACCAAGCTAGACTGTTGTGTGCCTTAGGACAAAATTCATCAAAATGAACATGCAGACATTTCTACAGGAACTCTGTGATCTAGCTCATTGAAAACATTCTCACTGTTTTGTATGAGTTCTGTATGATGTGATTATTAGGTGAAATGCATTACAAAAACCTTCTTAGGACTTCATCTGAATATAAAGTTACTTATGAAATATTTAGGAATACTCGCTGCTTTTAAGAAGATTACTTTTTATGTCCCATGGGAGGATAGGAAAACTGGGTCTGGAAAATGCAGGTCTCACCCCCTGCCTTCCCACTCTTCAAACCTCTGTTGTACAGAAGTGAGAGAATCAGAAAGTTATATTTTAACCCTCATCCAGCAAACACTAAAGGCATTAGTTCTCCTATTCTTGGAAGCCATTAATTAGGGACATAGATGATTCTGTGGGCAATGGCTCAGTTCCTTAAAATCAGCATCTCTGAGTTGCAAGGCTTAACATACAGATCTTAACTGTATGCGTGTGAAGACCTGATACGAGTCGAGTGATGCATATGGGAACTTAATCTTAGCTGTAGGTATAAATTTGACTCCTTGTTTGGTCATCTCTGGTATGTAAAGTATAATTGCTCAGAGCACAATACTTCCCAGTAAAATACATATTTTAATAAAATACAGATGTTACTTTGTTGTAGGCTTTTATAGTTTGTTAATACCTTATAAAAACAGCTATTTCTTTATTTCCTTCTGCAACAACTTCTGATACTGCTAGAATTATGAAGTTCTTACAGGCCAGTGGTGTAGGTCTATAATATGTAGCTAAGTTGTCATGACACATTTGGGGAACGAGTTGTGTATGATTGACTAATTAGTTCAGGGTCTCAGTTCATGTGTGTTTGGCTTCCAGTTGTTTTACATTCAATTAAAAAATTGATACTGTTTCAGATGAACTGTCCCTTTCCTGAGGTAATTTTTTTGTTGCATGTCAGAATAGGGACAGGGCATGACATGAATGTATTGTTCTGTGTAAAATTTTTATGGTGATTCATGCAACTCTTGTTCATTATAGTCCCACTACATACGTTTTGGATGAAGATGAGCCTCGCTTCCTTGAAGAGATTGATTACAGCGCAGAGAGTAATGATGATCAAGAAACTGAATTAGCTGATAATATGGGTGATTATGAGGCACCTGATCAAGAAGGTGGAGTTTCAGACTCAGATTCAACAAGGACACTCGTTTCTTGATCCATCTTTGCAGCCAGTAACAAGAAATGCAGTGTTCTAGAATTTCATAGTCAAATAACGTTCTTACTTTTGTCTGCCAAGGGGATACACTTAAGGAAACACAGATAACTGTGGCCTGCCTAGCTCAAGGACAATAAATATTTCTGATTTCTGGTAAGCTGGCATTTGTTCTATTGAAGGAGTTCTGTGTTTTCTTTTAGCACTAAATAGGTAAATTTGTTTACTTGTTCATTTTCTACTAAATAGCACTGCATGGCATTTTGTGTCCTTAAACACCATCTTCCGAAAAATGGATTATAATTTGTGGTGTGTCAGAGTACAAAAACTTAATTCTTTGTGGTACAATTCTTTGAGTCGTTTCCTGAAAAATATGTATGTAAAGATTTTATAAATCCATTTGTTTATATGTGTGTATATGCGCGTGTGTATACTGAGGTGAAGAGGTTATTTTTCAGCTTTATTTCAAAGATACTTGACTGTGTTTGAAGTAATGTAGTGCCTGCTCTGGAACCATTCTGAAATTACTAAATTAAAAATTAAGAAGAGAATTACTGCACTTGTTTCTTGCTTCTGAGGTTTATATGGTTTTGCCATACTAGTAAAATAGATAATGTCTGTTCACAGTTCAAGAATTTTGCGGTGACCAATGCAGCTTGTTTAAAAGAGCTATACACCTATATAAAACCCTTTCCCATGGAATAGGCACAGTTTAACATGAAGAGGACTTTTTTTCAAGTGTACATGACTACAAGAAGTGGTTACATCTGTGCACTGTGTGTCTGTTCAGCTACTCAGTAGTGCATTTTTTCTTGTTCAACATGCATGTAGCTAAAGAGGTCATTTTATTGGGGGGTGCATTAACTGTATATCTAATTCAAATGCTTTAAGACGTTAGGTGGATTTGGGTTTAAACATCTTTTGTCTGGTCTCAGTCCCATATTAACCTCGCTCTGAGGAGGAGTTTAGACCATAACTTCCAGCTTGAATAATTATTCTATAAACCTATATTCTTAAAGTTTAAATTCAAGCTGTCAGGCATGAGACTTATTCATCTTCCCATGTCATTTACTAATTCTTACTGCCTCTTGTCCCTGTTCAAAATAAGATCTGAAAGAGAAATTGAGTTGTACCCTGTTTATGAACCTTAAATATTTGCATACATTTTGCAAAGTTATATTTATTTTATGTAACCCAATTGTGGCATTCATTTTCTGCTGCATGTGCAAGGGCTTTGAGAGCATGAAAAATAACACTTCTAAGTTACAGCAGGTTTTTAACCAGTGAGAACTTTGTTTGCTGTTGCAAATAAAACTGTATTTTGGAAGGGAAGGATGCTTTTGATAGAAGGATTGAAAAAAAATTGAAGACCATTAACTGTATCAATGATTCTCTGTAGGGAGATGGCTTTTCACCAGTATCTGCTGTTTCAGAAGCAGCATTGTCTGGTGGTGGTGATCCCATACCATTCTGATTCTGAAACCAGAAAAGGGCTTTTGAACCCTTGGGTTGCACTACTGTATTTTGTTTAAAGATTTAGATTTATATTAATAACACATTTTATTAGATGTTAGGGGTATAGTGGAAACATTTCCATTCTTGTCTCTTTATAAATTTCTCTCTCTAGTCAAAATTACATTTCCTTGTGTTCTGTGAACTACATAGTGTAAATAAAGTTTAATACTCCATTGAAAGGGAGCCCTCTTCATTGAAACCGTAGAAGAATTTTAAAATCTGTTGAATGGAAGAATTAATCTTGTCGCAAAATTTGAATTATCTTTAAGTCAGCCTCGTGAGAGCAGTGCAGACTGCTCATATTACTGTGTCAGTTTTATACTAGTTATCTGCAAAAACAACTTTTCATCCTTAAGGACTTCAGTCCCTTACTTAAAGAATTCTGACTTAAATTTCAGGAATTGCAGGGTGGCGCATGATAGTTAATCCTGTTGTGCATTTCTGCTTAGTTTTCATACAAATATGTATTAATCCTGGAATGTTATACACATACTAGAGTCAAGACCAGGAATATATTCCATCCATTTAGAAAAAATTATGGCTTAGTAGTACAAAATTAACTTTTCATCCTGAGCAAATAAGCGTATGTGTTCTTTGTGTGTCTTCCACAGCTTTTAGTCTGTGCAAAGGAGGAGTTATTAATGACTGATACAATGGCTTAGGGTAACAGACTTCCCTAAAACAATAATATTGAGTTTATACATTAGCTTCTAATGCACTTCTGCATTAGATTAGGTGTATGTGTTTGATTAAATGAGATGTCGGTCTTGCAGTTGTGGGTCTGAACTTCTGTAACACCAGTGTAGTTCTGATGAAGAGGGAAAATGTCCTTATCTCACGTATTGTTGAAAACGTGAAGACTCTTATTTCTTGTAGCACTTTCTAATGTATCTTCTGAAAGGCAGTATTCCCACCTGTGTTCACAGGGATGCCAGTTTGTGGGAAGAACTGCTGCAGTGGTAGCAGATTTACACTGTTTAATCCTTTTTCTACTACATGTTGCCATTTTTACAGACACATACAAGTACTGCCTGTTACCTGTTTTGGTTGAAAGTCTGGTATATAGCTGAAAATGGGATAGCTTAGGCTTGAGCACATGCTTCATTATGTTACTAGGACATTCACCCTGCATAATTGGGCAGAATGGATCACAAAGAATGACAGCATCTTGCATTGTCGCAAATCAATCATCTAGCATGATCCCAGACAGTTGACTGTTTTTATTTTATGCATTGGCGTTCCAGTGTGGTTTTGACTTTAAATGAAACTCTTTACTGTAAGCATGACTGATCCTGTATAGTAAAAGAAGACAGTCTTATCTTTATCCAGTAATAGCAACAAATAAGGTTATAAAAAAAAATTACGTCTGTCATTTACTGTCTTGCTTCTAAATAATTGCCAGATGACGAATTACTTTGTTCTCTTTCCAGTTATAATTCAAATTGCAGCACTTCACTGGTGAAATTCCCTGATGTAATGTTACTCTCAGCTTAATCCTGGAGCAAAGTTTGTGCCAAAATCTTGCCTGGCTGTTTTTTGGAGGTGAATTGCTTTCAGCTTGACTTATTAGGGAGAACCGGTTTGAATGTCAAATAAGACTGCAGTAGCAGTAACCACTGTTCACACAAAGCAAAAATCCAAGGTTTCAGGTAGTTTCTGTTGTAATGCTGTGATAGATATAATTGTTGCAGTGTCATGCATGCCCCAAATAACAATACTTATTAATAAAAATACACAATAAAGAATTAATTACAATCACTTTGCTTTCCTATTATTGATTAGAAGTGTTTAAAAGATTTCTCATTGTAGCATTTGCAACAATGTGCCTACCTGTAAGAACTGGAGTGTGCTTAGCATTTCAAAATAGGAGGATATTTTTGTTCTCTCTCAAGTTAAATTCAGTGTTCTGTAGGCTTAGAGTGCCATTTGTTTATTAGTAGATTGAAATATAACTCTTTGAAAAGCTTAATATTCATCAATGTATGTAAAACTTATTTTGGTTCATCTGAAGTCTTTATGAAGGCCATTGCGGAGCCCACAGAAGAGTGTCTTCTGGTGAGAGTCTTTGACACAGCTGGAAGACTTCTAATCTAATCTAGGGAAGGCTTAAGTTCATTCTTCAGTAAGTCATCCCTTTGCAATTCAACTTAGTCTGCAGTTGAGGACTAACTTTATTTTTAATATTTTTATTTTTGTAGTAGTAGTTTTAACATTTGAGACAACTTTTTAGGGAAAGCTTAAGGTACAAGCAGATATAGTTGTATGGAGCTGTCTGAAAAGGGCAAGTAGTTGCTAGGAATTGTCAAGTGTCACTTTTGCAAATGCATATGCAGTTTCCTTAACTACGTTTATTGTGCTAATATTGAACAACTTCCTTCAAAGCTCTATTGTCCAGACTGTTGCAGGATATAGAAGAGTCACTATGACTTCTCAAAATGTTAAGAAAGCTATCCTTAATTTAAGGCTATCAAGTTGTAAACCATCTGAGATGTTACCGTGCACCCTCCTTGCTTAAATAAACTTAATTGTAGGTTGCCTTGAAGTAAGGGCTCCAGAACATAAAATGCTAAATAACTTTGATACCTAGGAAAGAATAGATTATCTTAAGTTATGAATGACTTGACTGTTTTTAGTACTATCCTGCAGAGAATTTGTTTAGTCCCTGTTAAGTACTCCATAACTATTAAACACACCCCCTCAATAATTCTGTTAGAAAAAGTTAGGTGTGGTGCCATTCTGTTTTTTAAGCGTGATATTGTTAGTGCAGTTTTTGAAGCAGTTCAAGAACCATTGCTGAAAATTGCAGTTGGTTTAACAACAAAAGAAATGGCACACTATAGGATGTGTTGATCCAAAACATGTGGTTACTAAATGCAAACCAGCTGCTGCTTTTTGCTGCCTACTCGAGATATTTGTGTTTAGTGTGTGCCTTTCTTTCTTGGAATGGGCTTATTTCGTATGCATCATTTTTTATGGTAGATTAAGCACGTGTTCTTCAAACTAGCAACACTACCTACCACTACTGGAAATTTTCACTGGGCTGAATGCTAAAGAATAAAAGAACCTGACTAATGGAATTCCCTAATAATACTCCATAGAATCACTAAGTTGGAAAAGACCTTTGAGGTAATCAAAAGTCAATCATACCCGTCCACTACTTAATCATATCCCTATGCACTTCATCTACTTGTCTTTTAAATATCTCTAGGGATGGTGACTCAACCCCCTCCCTGGGCAGCCTGTGCTAGTGCCCAGTAACCCTTGTGGTGAAGAATTTTTTCTTGATGTCTAATCTGAACTTCCCCTGGTGCAACTTGAGGCCATTCCCTCTCATCCTATTACCTGTCACTTGGGAGAAGAAACCAACACCCACCTTGCTGCAACCTTCTTTCAGATAGCTGTAGACAAGGATAAGGTCTCTCACGAGCCTTCTTTTTTAGGCTAAACAATCCCAGTTCTTTCAGGTGTTTCATGTAAGACTTGTTCTCTAGCCCCTTCACCTGGTTTGTTACTCTTCTCTAGACCCACTCCAGAACCCCAACATCGTAGTGTAGTGGAGGGCTCAAAACTGAACACGGAATTTGAGGTGTGGCCTCACCAGTGCTTATTACAGGGGCACAATCACTTCTTTGCTCCTGCTGGCCACGCTGTTTCTGATACAAGCCAAGATGCTTGGTCACCTGGGCACACTGCTGGCTCATGTTCAGTTGGCTGTCAACCAACACCCCCAGGTCCTTTTCGGCCAGACAGCTTTCCAGCCACTCTTCCCCAAGCCTGTAGTGCTGCAAAAGGGTGTTGTGTCCTAAGTGCAGGACTCGGCACTTCACCTTGTTAAACCTCATCCTCTTAGTCTCAACTCATCGATCCAACCTCTTCAACGTCCCTTTGCAGAGCCTCCCTACTCTTAGCCAGCTTCTCAAGCAGAATACTGTGAGAAATAGTGTTGAAGGCTTTACTGAAGTACAGGTGCACTTATGTTCACAGACTTTTCTTCATGCTTTAGGCAGGTCACCTTATCATAGAAGGTGATCAGGTTAGTTTTGGCGGGACCTGCTGTTCATAAACCTATGTTGACTGGGCCTGATCACATGTTTGTCCTCTGTGTTTGTGTGATAGCACTCAAGATCACCTGCTCCATGACCTTCACTGGCACCAAGGTCAGACTGACAGGCCTGTAGTTTCCCAGATGCTCCCTCTGGCCCTTTTAAATTGGTGTAACATCTGCCAGCCTCCAGTCAAGTGGAACTTCACCTTTCAGCCAGGACTGTTGGTAGATCATGGAAAAAGATTTGTTGAGCACCTCCACCAGTTCCCTCAATAGCCTTGGCTGGATTCCGTCTGGCCCCATAGACTTGTGAGTGCATAATTGGCTGAGCAGGTCTCTAGCCATTTCTTCTTGGTTCATGGGAGCTTTGTTCTGCTCCCCCTCCCCCTCTGCTCATGAGGCTGAGTAGCCAGAGGACATCTTACCTTACCATTAAAAACTGAAGCAAAGAAGGCATTAAGTACCTCAGCCTTATCCTCATCCTTCGTCACTGTTGTCCCCTCTGCATCCAGTAAAGGAGGTCATTTTGATGGATGGCTTTGGGTGTCTTAACCTAGGGAACATTTCTAGGCTGAGACCTATCATCCTCGTTGAGGTTTGATTCCACTTGCAGACCTTCATATCTACTGTGTAAGGGAACCTAGGAGTCTGATGTTGGTACAGGGGAGGCATGTCTGCTGCGCTGGACAGGAACCTGCTGCCGTTCCCCGCCATCTCCTACATTTCTCTCAGCTGGATGGAGAGAAGATGGGGATTCCTCTGTTGCATAGAATGACCAGGTTGGAAAAGACCCACAGGATCATCGAGTCCAACCATTCCTATCAATCACTAATCCATGCCCCTCAGCACCTCATCCACCCATCTTTTAAACACCTCCAGGGAAGGTGAAACAACCACCTCCCTGGGCAGCCTCTGCCAGTGCCCTATGACCCTTACTGTGAAAAAGTTTTTCCTAATGTCCAGCCTAAATCTCCCCTGGCAGAGCTTGAGGCCATTTCCTCTTGTCCTGTTACCTGCCACTTGGGAGAAGAGGCCAACACCCTCCTCTCCACAACCTCCTTTCAGGTAGTTGTAGAGAGCAATGAGGTCTCCACTCAGCCTCCTCTTCTCCAGGCTAAACAACCCCAGCTCTCTCAGCCACTCCACATAAGGCCTGTTCTCCAGCCCCTTCACCAGCTTCGTTGCTCTTCTCTGAACTCGCTCCAGAGCCTCAACATCCTTCTTGTGGTGAGGGGCCCAGAACTGAACACAGGATTCAAGGAGCGGTCTCACCAGTGCCGAGTACAGAGGGAGAATAACCTCCCTGGACCTGCTGGTCACACTGTTTCTGATCCAAGCCAAGATGCCATTGGCCTTCTTGGCCACCTGGGCACACTGCTGGCTCATGTTCAGTCACTGTCAACCAACACTCCCAGGTCCTTCTCCTCCTGGCAGCTTTCTAGACAGACTTCTAGTCTGTAGCACTGCACAGGGTTGTTGTGCCCCAAGTTCAGTACCTGACATTTGACCGTGTTAAACCTCATGCCATTGGTCTCAGCCCAGCGGTCCAACCTGTTCAGATCCCTTTGCAGAACCTCCCTACCTTCCAGCAGATCCACGCTTCCACCCAGCTTAGTGTCAAAGTGCACAAGGCACGCCTGCCTGTTGGGTCTGAGACAGGGAGCACAGGGTGTTGTTCCAGTGGTCAATCTCCCTCTCACACTCCCTTATGGTCCTCAGCCTGCTCACCTCTTCCCTGAGTTCTGTCACTGAGTGGAGGAGTTCCTCCATCTGAGCCCAACTCCTACAGATGAGTTCCCCAGTGGTGTCCATTACCAGTGCAAAAGGGGTGCATGTCCTGCAGCTGGGCATATGAGTGGCAGCGTGCACCCACTGGAGCTCTGTCTAGGAGGCTGCCTCAGTGACGGCTGGTACAGAGCTTGGAAAAGCCTTTAATTTCTGCTGAATGGCCACCACGGTTCCCTGGTCCTTCTAGTTGCCCTGCCTACATGCACTCTTGCCTGCTCACCCTGACAGCATGAACTGCCTCACGATGCCCTTCTGATGTACCATGCACCTGTTTGCCCACACCTGTCCCTGCTCTGCTTAGGGGCCATTTAAATCTCCTGTGGATGCTTCCAAAAACACTTTCCCCTGTGTCCGCGACCAGGTGGGAGCTGCCACTTCCAGGAGTTAGAAGCTGCACACCCCTAGCTGCCTTCTGGGCTTCCCCCCACTCCACGTATCAGCTTTCTGCCTTGATCTAGTGCCCCACTGCAGAACTTGCCATCAGTGGCTGATGCTCACTAGTTGAACTATACATGAAACACTGCTGTTAACATGGAGTGGGAAGATTGAGTTACAATCTTCTTTGTACAGTCTCTCCCAGCCTAGAAAGATAAGGTAATGAATGTGCGAATGGATCTTCACAATAGAGTGCAGAATAAGAATTTTTTTTCCAAACCCCAGACTATGCTTTCCTATTTTTTGTCCTATTCACTTCAAAATAAAAAAGATCTAGATTTGCTTGTCATGTATTTAGAGAATTATTCACTCTATTACTCAACTATTCTGTCTTTTTTCCCCTGAAAAAGGCAACTGGAGTGAAAAAGTGATCTAATACTTTTCTACAAGTCTCCATAGAGCTTAATCTGCATAAGATATCTCAATTTAAGGTAAGGTCAAAGCTTATTAGAAAAGCTGTCAAGTTTGTAACAAAGCTTGCCCCAGAATTCATAGTTCTATGGCCCAGACAGTGGGTTAGCTCTCAAAGAACAGTCTTTCTTCCTCTCAAACTTGAAAATCAAACAAAGGTTATTTGCCTTCCAGGCAGCTGGGAAGGGCATGCAGGCTGAAGTGAAAACAGAGGTCACCCAGCCTATGTTTTATTTACATCTTGCAGTCTTATATTTAGCCCTAGCACCTGAAACAGCTCTTGGGGTCTATTGGCTTTTGGAGTTGGACTGCTTTGCAGTGAGGTGATGTTACATCACTTGATTGCAGACTGCTCTCCCTTAGCAAGTTGGCTTCATTCCTAAAAGAAAATGTGAAAATATTTCAGCATAAACAAGGCATGGAACGCAGAGTGAGGAAGACAGATGACCTTTGATATTTTGCGTAATATTTGCTTAACTCTACTGTATTTAGATAAATCTTATGAATGATACTTAACAAGTGATGCAAGCAATCCAGCTCACCTCACCGATTAAGATGACTTAGCTGTACGTTTTGTGAAGACAAGCTGGAATGAAGTGTCTCGCAAAAACCCTTAGCCAACACTCTGCCTTAATCCTTGGCTTTGATCCAGCATCCCACTTAATTTGATTTAGTACAATACACTGTTAAATGAAAAAGTCCTAAACTGGGTCATGCAGTACTCCAAAATAATGTATGCCTGGGTTTTGTTATTTTTTTTTTTTTCCTGTGAAGAGTATTGCAAAATTGGCAGATTCTATGCAACAGTCATCCTGCTGTGACAGCTCACACATAATCTCAAAAGGTAAATGTTCAAGTTACACAAGTTATACACAAGTTCAATTTAATTCACATCTGCTCTAGGTTACTTTGTTGTAAAGCATCTAGGTCTGGTCAAGACAATCCTTTAGCTTAAGTGATTAGCCAGTGGCATTTCCCTGTTCCTTTGGGTTTGGCCTCACAGCTGACAAAACCTCTTTGTTATGGATCACAAAAGTCAGTCACAAAAATAATGTGTTTAAATACTGTACCTCATTGTCACGTTCTTGTTCCTTTTGTTCAGTGACTGAATGTCTACAGCAGAAGTAGACTGTATTTAAGAAGAATAATTGTTCAGATCTATGATACTGCAATGAGTGACTTCAGGAGGATACTTCTCTATACAAGTCCCTTTATGCTATGCACCTGAACCCAAATTTTATTAGGGAAGTAGATCAGAACTAATGCACTCAAGAAGGAGTGGCTCCTGGTCCGCTAGTTCTACAACAAAGCCACGTCACTTGGCATTCCATCTTGAACAACTTTCTATGTTGAGGAGAAAATACTCTCATTCACAGTAGAGAAAAAAGTCTTCTCCTCAACATCATTCACCTGGCTGCATCTGCCTCGCAGACAAAAATGAGGCATGAGCATTCTTTTGTAACTTAAAATCATCACCTTAAAACTAGGATCCACCTACAAAGTTGTACCAGTTAGATTTTGTGATTTGCATCACAGGAATTTAAGTTCACCCTTAGCAAGCGCTCGTGTGAATGGAATAATATAAGTGGAGTACTTCCACAAAATTTGAGAACTATTTGTCAGATTAATGGTGGAGAGAATGTGCCTAAGACCCCAGCCTCACATGCAGGAAGCCTCATGTGCTGATTGGGGTTTGCCAGAAGAGTGATGTAAACAAATGTGTCTGCCTAAGGCTGAGTAACTCTGGGGAAATTTGGAAAGGTGTTTTCTTATTCCCAGTGAAAGGCTTCAAATGCCTTTAAGTGCTAAGGACTTAAACTATATCAAAAGAGGAGGGGAAGATATTGTGGTAACGCAAATTAAGGAGATGTCAAAGAGGTTTCAAATACCTTAAATGCACTTAATTGTGTTTGCTGTACCTGAGACCACAGATGGCCACAGTTCACATCTTGAATTTCTACGTGGAAATGACTATTGTTACAAGCCAGTGAAAATGCAAGGATACCTGTTTAAGTCTTACTAGGTGTGCTAAGGTTGCTGTTAAACTGTCATCATAAATTCGGGTTTAACAGGTGGGAATGTTAGCAGGTAAAACAATGGGAGAGCAGAGCAGAAGCGCTTGCATAATCTGACCTCCACGCTGGCAGTAATCCTCTCAAGGAAAGAAACGACTGCTAAAATAAGCCGATCCTTTCCTCCTTTCAGTCTGTTTCTGAATTTCAGAATGTTCTGCAAGTTTCCAGTTTTTGGGAAACCTGAAAGAGCTGCATTGTTGCATTATTTGTAGATTTTGGGACACTGGCACAAGGCCATGCAGTGAGTTTTCAAAAGAGCCGATTTTACAGCTGCATCCAGCGACAGGACGGTGAATTGGGGGGGGTGGGGGGGGGGGTGGTGGCCACTAAAGGCGCTGGGGCGCTTCCCTGAGCAGGGAGCAGCGTAAAAAACTCGATCGGGGATCGGCGCTGGGCTCCCGGCTCAACGGCCGCTCCGGCGCGGGGCCTGACGGGAGGGGCGGTCCCGGGAGCTTCCGCGGGGGGTTTAAACGGCCCTGAGGGAGCGCAGCGAAGGGGAGCGGGGCACGTTAAAACAGGGCAGTTTGAGCAGGGAGGGTGCAGAGAGGGGCTGTAGCACGGCCAGAAGGGACTGAGAGCCATGGTGGCGACCTGTCAGAAGATTAAGGCTGCACCAAGCATGATGGAAGCTGCCACCCAGATGGAGCCCTGTTGGGCACATGCAGCTGCCCAGACCCTGGGCTGCTGACAGTGCCCCCCTCCCACAGCAGCTCGTGCCTTTGGCACTGGCTCCACCTGTGGAAGCTGTGCTCAGGTGGGGGAACGCTGTCGTATGGTGGAGGAATTAAGGGAGCAGGTAAAGAGGCTGAGGACCATCAGGGACTGTGAGAGGGAGATAGACCAGGGGAGTAGTGCCCTCTCACTAACTCAGCAGCCTGCTGGAGCTGGTACGTCCAAACACCACCCACCTGCTAACTGCAAGGTTGGGGTTAGAAGAGATGGTGAAGGGCAGCAAGTTCCTGCCAGACGAAGGAAACCTGCTCCCCTCAACCAGACAGCAAAACCCGAGATCTCCCTGGTGAACAAGTACCATGTGCCGCAGGTGGAATCCAATCCTGTGGATGAGGATGATGGCTCCCACAGCCTAGAATCTTTCCCTAGGCCGCACCATCCTCAGAAAAAGATAAAAACATCCTCCATTAAGAAGAAGAGGAGTGTGATTGTTGTAGGGGACTCCCTCCTACAGGGAATGGAGGGACCCATTTGCAGACTGGACCCACTCCACAGAGAGGTCTGCTGCTTACCAGGGGCATCAACATGCTTATCCTCTGATAGCAGTCCAAACTGGTAATGATGGTTTAGTAAGCAGAAAGACCAAAGCCATCAAGAAAGACTTCAGGGCCATTGGGAAAATGATGGAGGGCTCTGGGGCTCAGATAGTATTCTGCTCCATCCCCAGGCTAAACAGAGAGGAGCAGGAAGTCAGGAAGAAGAATTCAATTAATGCCTGGTTCTGAGCCTGGTGTGAGGAAAGGGGATTTGGCTTCTTTGATCATGGGGTGGCTCATGCACCCCCAAAGTTTGCTCCTAAGGTTGGGACACGTGTGTCTTCTAGTGGGGCTAAAGCCCTTGTTAAGAACTTAGCTAAGCTCATAAATCAAGCTTTAAACCAGATGTGAAGTGGGAGGGGATTGAGACCAGGCCAGACAGGAGCGAACCTGGACGTGGAGCACTGATGATTCAGAGAGAGTGTGCTGGTGAGGACCACCCTTACAGCACCACACAGAAAGTGGGGGAGAACACATATGGGGGTGGGAAGGGAGATACGGGCTCTCTGGTGATAGCTACTCCAGTTACCAGGGAATTGGGAATGGACTCTGTTCCCTCTAAGAGGGCTGATGGCTCAGCAGATCAGCTAAAGTGCATTTACACCAATGCACGCAGCATGAGGAATAAGAAGGAAGAGCTGGAAGCTGTCGTAGGGCAAGGAGCCTATGACGTTGTTGCCATCATGGAAACGTGGTGGGATGACTCATTTAACTGGAGTGCAGATATGGTGTGGTATAAACTCTTCAGGAAGGATAGGAAGTGAAGGAGAGGAGGCGGGGTAGCCCTCTTTGTAAGGGAGGACTTGGACGCTGTTGAGATGGATTGTGGCAATGAGGAGATTGAGTGCCTGTGGGTTAAAGTCAGAGGAGCCCATTAGAAGGTAGATTTTGTGCTGGGAGTCTGTTACAGGCCACCCAGCCAAGGAGAAGCAGCTGACGAGCTCTTCTATAAACAGCTGAGGTTAATCGCTAGATCAGTGCCTCTCGTTCTTGTGGGAGACTTCAATCTTCCTGATACCTGCTGGAAGTACAATAGAGAAGAAAGGAAGCAGTCTAGGAGGTTCCTGGAGTGCATGGAAGACAACTGCCTTGCACAGCTGGTGAATGAACCAACAAGTGAAGGTGCCCTCCTGGACCTGCTGTTGGTGAACAGAGAAGGCCTTGTGGGGGATGTGGCAGTAGGAGGACGCCTAGGACTAAGTGATCATGAGATGATAGGGTTTTCTGTTTTAGGCGAAGTGAAGAGAGTGGTTAGCAGGACAGTAGCATTAAATTTCCAGAGGGCAGACTTGGAACTCTTCAGAAGGCTGGTTGGCAAAGTCTCATGGGAGACAGTGCTTCAGGGCAAGGGAGCCCATGAGGGCTGGGAGCTCTTCAGAAAGGAGATCCTAGAGGCTCAGGAGAAACCATCCCCATGTTCTGGAAAAAAAGCTGGCAGGGGAAAAAAACAGCTAGGTTGAACAGGGAGCTCTTGAGAGATACCAAGAAGAAGAGGAGTGTTTATGGGCTCTGGAATTGGGGACAGGCCTGTTGGGTGGACTACAGGAGGGAAGCGAGATTGTGTAGAGAAAAAAATAGAAGGGCAAAGGCTCAACTAGAAATCAAATTGGCAAAGTCTGTGAAAGATAATAAAAAATCTTTCTATAAATATATAAATAATAAAAGGAGGACTAGGGAGACCATACAGTCCCTGTTGGATGCAGAAGGAACAACAGTGACAGGGGATGAGGAAAAGGCTGAGGTACTTAATTCCTTCTTTGCCTCAGTCTTTAATAGAAAAGAAAGTCGTTCCCTTTCTGTGCAAACCCCGGAGCTAGAGGAACAAAATGAGGCTCCCACGGTCCAAGAGGAGGTGGTGAGAACCTTGCTTGCTCAACTACACACCCACAAGTCTATGGGGCTGGATGGGATTCACCCGAGGGTATTGAAGGAGCTGGCGGATGTGCTGGCCAAACCCCTTTCCATCATCTTCCAACAGTCTTGGAAGACTGGGGAAGTTCCACTGGACTGGAGGCTGGCTGATGTTGTGCCCATCTATAAGAAGGTTTGCAGGGAAGATCCAGGGAACTACAGATCTGTCAGTCTGATCTCAGTGCCAGAGAAAGTCATGGAACAGGTGATCTTGAGTGCGATCATGAAGCACATGCAAGAGAACCGGGTGATCAGGCCCAGTCAACACGGGTTCACAAAAGGCAGGTCTTGCCATACTAACCTGATCCTCTTCTATGATAAAGTGACTCGGATGCTGGATGAGGGAAAGGCTGTGGATGTATCTTCCTGGACCTCAGTAAAGCCTTTGAGACAGTTTCTCACAGCATTCTGCTACGCAAACTGTCAGCCTCTGTCCTGGACAGGCGCACACTCTCCTGGGTGGAAAACTGGTTGGATGGCCGGGCCCAGAGAGTGGTGGGAAATGGAGTTAACTCCAGCTGGAGGCCAGTGACAAGTGGGGTTCCCCAGGGCTCAGTGCTGGGTCCAGCCCTGTTCAATGTCTTTATCCATGACCTGGATGAAGGTATTGAGTGCACCCTTAGAAAGTTTGTGGATGACACTGAGCTGGGTGGAAGTGTGGATCTGCTGGAGGGTCAGGAGGCTCTGCAAAGGGATCTGAACAGGCTGGACCGCTGGGCAGAGTCCAATGGCATGAGGTTTAACACGGCCAAATGCCGGGTCCTGCACTTGAGGCACAACAACCCCGTGCAGTGCTACAGACTGGGAAAAGTCTGTCTAGAAAGCTGCCAGGAGGAGAAAGACCTGGGTATGTTGGTTGACAGCGACTGAACATGAGCCAGCAGTGTGCCCAGGTGGCCAAGAAGGCCAATGGCACAGGTGGACAAGGTGCTGAGGGGCATGGTTTAGTGTTTGATAGGAATGGTTGGACTCGATGATCCAGTGGGTCTTTTCCAACCTGGTTATTCTGTGATTCTGTCATTCTGTGTATATTCTCCCTAGTCCTCCTTTTATTGTTAATATATTTACAGAAAGTTTTTTTATCTTTCACAGACTTCACCAATCTGATTTCTAGTTGGGCTCTCCTGATTTTTTCCCTGCACAATCTCACTTCCCTCCTGTAGTCCACCCAAGACACTTGTCCCTTCTTCCAAAGCTCTCTTCTTTTTGATGAGAGTGCTTACCCACTGAACACAGAATCAATTGCAAGATTAGCTGAGCTCACAGTTTTCCTGCTTTGAAGTTCAAGTTCAGTCATTTGAAAAATAAAAAACTGTGCTGGAATAATGACTATAGTTTTGGAGAACAACAAAATAAGCAAAGCAGTTTGTGTCAGTGCAGCTAAACTGTGTCAAATCTCAGTGCAGAGACCATAATATACTTGGATGTATATCCAGGAGAAGGCTTATGAGAAGCAGAAAAACTGGTAAACCACCTCCTACAGTATTGGGGGGATTGTGGGTACAGTGGAGGGCTGCTGTTTGGATCTCTGGTCTCTGATGTCTGCTGCTGAATGGAAGCTGGTGACCCAGAGACCACTTAGAAAAAGCTGCAAGACTGAATCCAAGCTTAGGAAGATGCAACAGAGGAAAATAGGCTTTAAAAGTGCGATCCACTTGCCTCAACAAAGGAAAGATTGAAGGATGACTTTCTTGTAGTGATTTCTAAACAATAAGCAGGCAAAGTGAGATCATGTACCAGAGATCAGCAGCAAAGTACACTAAAAGCAAAAATGCGCATTTTCCTTGTCAATCATTGGAAGTAACTAGTAATTCAAGAAGTTTCCTCAGTATTCAGCAACTCTTGGAGTCTAATGCAGGCCTGAAATATAAATACTTCTCCCAGCCACCATTAACCAGCCTGAGACAGGATCTGTTTGATGACCCTTTAAGCAGCATTAATGAAAGAAAGGTGTAATAATGTCCCTTGTTCTGAAAGTCTATAACCTCTACTATTTTGCAAGAAAATAATATTTAAAAGTTGATTCATAGAATCATAGAATAACCAGGTTGGAAGAGACCCACCAGATCATCGAGTCCAGCCATTCCTATCAAACACTAATCCATGCCCCTCAGCACCTCGTCCACCTGTGCCTTAAACACCTCCAGGGAAGATGAATCAACCACTTCCCTGGGCAGCCTCTGCCAGTGCCCAGTGACCCTTTCTGTGAAAAAGTTTTTCTTAACATCCAGCCTAAATCTCCCCTGGCAGAGCTTGGGGCCGTTCAACTCGTCCTGTCCCCTGTCATTTGGGAGAAGAGGCCAGCACCCTCCTCTCCACAACCTCCTTTCAGGTAGTTGTAGAGAGCAATGAGGTCTCCTCTCAGCCTCCTCTTCTCCAGGCTAAACAACCCCAGCTCTCTCAGCCGCTCCTCATAAGGCCTGTTCTCCAGCCCCTTCACCAGCTTCGTTGCTCTTCTCCGAACTCACTCCAGAGCCTCAACATCCCTCTTGTGGTGAGGGGCCCAGAACGGAACACAGGATTCAAGGAGCAGTCTCACCAGTGCTGAGTACAGAGGGAGAATAACCTCCCTGGACCTGCTGGTCACGCTGTTTCTGATCCAAGCCAAGATGCTATTGGCCTTCTTGGCCACCTGGGCACATTGCTGGCTCATGGTCAGTCAGTTGTCAACCAACATACCCAGGTCTTTCTCCTCCTGGCAGCTTTCTAGACAGACTTTTCCCAGTCTGTAGCACTGCACGGGGTTGTTGTGCCTCAAGTGCAGGACCCGGCATTTGGCCGTGTTAAACCTCATGCCATTGGACTCTGCCCAGCGGTCCAGCCTGTTCAGATCCCTTTGCAGAGCCTCCTGACCCTCCAGCAGATCCACACTTCCACCCAGCTCAGTGTCATCCACAAACTTTCTAAGGGTGCACTCAATACCTTCATCCAGGTCATGGATAAAGACATTGAACAGGGCTGGACCCAGCACTGAGCCCTGGGGAACCCCACTTGTCACTGGCCTCCAGCTGGAGTTAACTTCATTTCCCACCACTCTCTGGGCCCGGCCATCCAACCAGTTTTCCACCCAGGAGAGTGTGCGCCTGTCCAGGACAGAGGCTGACAGTTTGCGTAGCAGAATGCTGTGAGAAACTGTCTCAAAGGCTTTACTGAGGTCCAGGAAGATACATCCACAGCCTTTCCCTCATCCAGCATCCGAGTCACTTTATCATAGAAGAGGATCAGGTTAGTATGGCAAGACCTGCCTTTTGTGAACCCGTGTTGACTGGGCCTGATCACCCGGTTCTCTTGCATGTGCTTCATGATCGCACTCAAGATCACCTGTTCCATGACTTTCTCTGGCACTGAGATCAGACTGACAGATCTGTAGTTCCCTGGATCTTCCCTGCAAACCTTCTTATAGATGGGCACAACATCAGCCAGCCTCCAGTCCAGTGGAACTTCCCCAGTCTTCCAAGACTGTTGGAAGATGATGGAAAGACATTATCTCTGATTTGATCTGTGATAACTCCTTCATTCGCGGCATAGCAGCACCGAATTTCAGCCCAAGGCATGCAAGTTGTATTGTCTTTTTAGATATAGATATTGGTCTTCGAATAAACTCAGGTGGTGCATACTTGCATACAAGGGCAGGTTTGGGCTTTTTGACAAAAATTTTTCTCATTTTCAGTCCAAATCAGATAAAGTTGGTTTTATGTGCCTTCACTTCAGCAGTTTGAAGGGTGACAAAATTATGTCGCTTTGTGCTAAAATCAGACTTTTTCTTGTATCATAGGTAGAAAGCACACTCTATCATTAAGCAATCAATGATTGGCAAGCAATTGAATAACTAATTAAAATTTGTGTCACCTTCTTGCAAGCCTATAAGCACATCCTTACCTTTACTTGGGTAATTGTAGTTAAACTAACCATGTTCTTATGCCTTAGTAAGGTTAGGGCCAAAGTTAAAACAGTAGCAAGAAGCATTTTGGAACCATGGATAACAGTATTAACTTCATATATTTTTAGTAAGGAGACTAATTAGCCATCCAGACAAGAACAAAGTGTATGGACTTCTAATGAAAAATCAAGCAAATCATGATTAAAAACATTACTGTGGTTGGAACTACTGAAACAATGGCTTTTAAAGGTTCATTTTTGCTAAATCATAGCCTTTCACTGAGACAGTCTGTAGCACTTATTATACTCATTAGGTCCTTTCTTAGAATCAGAAATTCAGACTTTGGCCTCATGTGGCTTTGGCACTACCAGATGTTCACATAAAATCCCTGGGACTGATTTGTTTATTTCTGCTTTTTTAGAGCTCTTCTTCCTTCCTCTCATCTCACATTCAAACATGGTGTAGCTATACTGCTATCTCCTCAAACTTTCAAAGACTATTCAGCCTCCGGCAAAGCTGACACACAGCTTCAGTCTGGTAGGAGAAAGAGAAAGTTAGGAGTGAGATATGTGGATGGCTGACTGGAGGGCTCTGGCTGGTGTTACACATCAAGCTTTCCAAATGCTTTTCTTCTGTAGGTCTCATATAAATTGACAGATGTTAAAAATTATTTGTCACACTGAAGGACCTGACACACATTAAAAGCATATAGAGCATCTTTCCTAAGACCTTATAGTAAGCTGCACCTTCACAAACAGTTGAAGCCAGGCCACATGATTTCCAGTGGCAGGAATTTTTCTTCAGCATGTCTTTGCCCTTCAATACACTGCCAATGACTCTTTTTCGGCAGTGTAAATTTTATTTAACACATGAGACATGTGACATTCAAGACTGCTGAAGTCAGGCTTTATCATCCATGTAAATGCTATGCTTAAGTAAATAGCTACAGTCATGAACACTCTATAGTAGGCAAATGCTGCCACACACATCAGTGGAGCAGACTTTTTCTTGCTTCTAGGTGAAACAAAATTCACCAATAAAAGCCATTTTTTCTAATCAGAATGATTTTCCTTTCTCTACTTCCCTCTTCCATCACCACATCAGTTCTATGGTTCTGATGCTTTCCTTCAACACCTTTACTACCACATATACCCTTGCAATTTCAGTGGTGGTATTTCATCCTTCTGTTTCTAAAAGCATCAGTCCAAAATTCATTCTTGCTAGCTGCAGCTACCTCTCTGCTTTCTCTCTACCTATCCTATGTTTCAAATACTCACTCCTTAGGCTAAGCAGGAAAGATCTGACCAATATCTATTTTAAATCTGTGAAAAGCCAGATTAAAACATCATTGCCTCAAAGATTGCTGCTGTTACCAAACAGATACATAGGAAGCTACCAAAACCACAAAAGTCAGTGAAATAGCACTCCACAGAAGAAAGTGAAGGGGCCGCGTGTTCATCACATGCAGATTTGAGACCAGACAGCAATGAGCATGTGCATATGTGGAGGAACTGAAGAAAGCTATAAAAAGCACCTGAAAAGCCCGTGCACTTGCCCTCTTCCCACCAACAGCTTTTTGTGGGACCCTTGATTCTTCGCAGGACCTCTGAGACTCCGACCCCTGAAGACGCTGTGGAGTTATGGTGGTGACTACACTTGCAATCCTCTTGCTTAACTTTCTAGCTTTGCTCCTCACTTCCTTGTTGCTGTTCATCTTATCTTGCCTTTCACCTACTGCCTTTCACAATAAAGAAAGCCTTTTTTTTTGGTTTACAGCACTTGCCCTTGTTTGTGTCTTTATCTCACCTCAAGAATTCCAAACAAAACCCTCCTGACTTTGGTCTGGGGCGTTACAAAACCCCTCTTCTAGGCTTATATCTGTCTTGGAGCAAGAAATAAATCAATTATCAAAAGTGGGGCAGAGTGTCCAGACTGGACAGTTGCTCTCCTCTTCAGCCTTCAAGTTACTCCTTTTCTTTTCTGATGGTTTTCTTTTAGTCTAATAGCAATGGAGGATTTGTATTGCCTATAAACTGCATCTACAAGGCCTGTGTTCCTACTTTATTGTGAATAACTCTGCTAACCATAGTTAACTTCCCATGGACCTGTGGACATGAAGAAATGGGAGACAATAGCAGCTCTGAGTCGATTCTACAAGAACTTACCAGCTGGGTCAGATATCCTCTGACCGGATCTGTTATGCTGCCCCTAAGGATTACATTCAGCAAAGGTCTGTGATAGCATTCTGCCAAACATACTCTTTGGTGTATAATAACAGAGACACAGTGAGGATGAGATAGTACAGAGCCCCTTACAGATGTTCTTCCCATTGGCAGCTCCTTCCATAAGCAGTTTACCCACACATTGCATCCTGCACATTATAATTTTCATGACCCTGATCCCCCAGGGAAAAAACCCCAAACCTTCTCATGATATTTTCTTTCTACTTAGGACCCGATACAGACTCGCCTCTGTGTTAAAGGAAAGGTTGTAATAAGAAGGTCTTACAGTGCTTTTAGTCCTCATTGAAGGATATAGGGCAATGTGTTAGCTGCAGGGCAGACACGAAAGATGGGAACACAACATGGGATTGTTTTGTGATTGTATACATTTATGCAGGCTTTTCTGAAGGGCTTAGAAGTCTCTCTCATATATAAACAAAGACAATTTATTAGTAACAAATACTAACCTCAAGAGAAGAGTTTTCTGTATGGCTTTTCACACTTATTTAAAGCATGCTTTTCTTTCCATAGCAACATCTTCTGAAAAGAAAAAGAAAGTGAAAAGAGCTCATTCCTTCCTGTTTTCAATAATATTTGTAATATCTTGACTGCTCTGTAGATATCATTTGTTCATTGGATGTCACAAAGAAAAACAAAAAGAGGAAAATACATCCTTTTATCTCAGCCACTAAAGTATCAATCTCTAGCATCTCTTCTCCAAAGTAAGAGTATTACATTTATTTATGTATCACTGATTAAAAGCAGACTAATATTTAGACAAATATTTTATCAAAGGGTCTGGACACAGAAAGGAGATGCAGAGAATACTGTTTAACTACTCCAATAACTTTTACAGGTGAAAAAGGTGAAAACCAAAAATGCCCAGTTTGCTCTTGCTCACAGAGGTCAGAGGAAGAGCCACAACGAGCTGCAAGTCTCCTATTTTTCCATCCTCATGAGACTACAAGCTTTATTTGCCTCTTTCTCAGATGTTTTGAACCACTCTTCTATGCTCAGCCTTGAGGAAATATACAAAGAGAAGCAGATAAAGTAGGTGAGAAAGTCTGGATTAATTAATCATCAATGCAAAAAGATGTCTCAGTAGTAGGAGAAACTTCAGATATAGGAGAAAAAGAGGAAAATAAAAGTATTATCTTGGAAATTAGAGATCTAGTGGATCTTTACACAGTGCAACAAAACTTAAAAAAATACTGCAATATAGAGGAATTATTCTATGCTGCACAAGTGTTATTTTACCTTTAGAAGTGCTCAGCAGAGGGTTTTTTTCCCCTTGGTCAGCTGAAGACACTCATGTTATTAGGAAAGAGCGTCAGGAAATGAACATAAATGTTATTGTGAGAGGAAACCTGTTTCAACTCCCATGATTACAGTTTAACACAGCTGCAACCCAAGAGAACAATAGTGAAATTTATTTCTTTTATAAATCTCAATTTTGTAAAGAATAAAAAAGTCCTGTTAAAGAAAGCTGTGAGCACAAGAACTGTCTGGAATGATGTGAACAGGAAAAAAAAAGAGAGAGGGAAAGAAAGCACAAGAGAGCAGGAACACAATGTGTACTTATGAAAGGGGAAATGAGCATATTTCCATCTAACTTTTAACTCATTTCTTTTGTGTACTTAAAGAATATTAATCATAAAACTTCCAATATTCTAAGCAAAATGCCTGAGTAAAAAAGTAAAACATGCTTGCTGTAAGCACCTACTAGATGTGTGTAAAGCACAAAAATCATGTACTTGTGCAGAGGGGTCCGCCTGGGTTTACTGGGTACTTCATGGTCCCTTTTCAAAACCATATCCTGAAAAGTGATTTGTCTTCAGCCCCACTGGCCTGTGTTTATCTTATATTTAATTTATTTTTCCTTCTTGCCATAAAAGGAGTGAATTTGAGCCCCTATCTGACTATGTCATAGTGGCTGCGTGCATGTGAGGCCAGTATGAATGCCTTGGCACATCACCTCACTCCAAAGCACAGGCATATGCTCAGATCAGCAGCAGAGGATGTGAAAGTCGGGCTCAAGGATGCTGGGATGTGTTCTATGTCTTGCCAGTCAGTACCCAGGAAAATCCCAGCAATTCTCTTTGTCTCTTCCACCTCTTATGCAGAATCTTTCTGAATCAGTGAACTTTGTCTTGCTGTGTCCCCAAAATAGGCCTCCCTCCTATTTGTAACTGCTGGTGCTACCGGGCTGGCTGAAAGGGGCTGCTGTTCCCCACCAGTGACCCAGTGCTCAGACCCCCACCACTCATGAGTTTGCTGCCTTTGCAGGCACACCAGAAAGGTTCCCATGCCTGGGGAGAAGATTAGGCAACAGGAAATCACACTCAATGCAGTGATATTGTCAAGTTCACAAGAAACCTTCTATCCCTAGTTTCCCATTTCGCAGCTGAGACAAGCAAGCCTGCTCCTCAGCTGAGAGGACAGAACAGCCATTCATGTGCCTTATGAAAAATAAAAACTGATGAAACAGAAAAAAAATAAAATGCAAAGCCCAACCATCAGAAACAACCATTAAGCAGACAGTAAAGCTTAACAAGAGGGATTGTCCCTGCATTTATTTAACTAATATGTGACTAAATATTGTATATTTTAGCTGCTCCCACGGATCTGCAAAGTTATTGTCTCAGCTGAAGGGGGAGAGAAATGATGTTATTTTATGAGAAATACATAAGAAGCACTGCTCAGCTAACCTTTTAGACATTGCATCACAAGTCAAAATTCATTCCAACACCTTTCATTTAGTAAAGTTTTTTTCAGGCAAGTATAGCATTTCTTCATTACCTGCTCTAAACAACCAGTTATCACAAGATTCTCTGATAATGATTACTGAACATCAGTTCAGAAACTAACAATATCCAAAAGTGGGAAAAGTTATACATTTTGGTTTTAACAAAATGTTCAGTCAGGAAACTTGTTTCCAAGATCTGCTGGGGATAGTTTCCCTGCCTGTAAACATAGCATCAGCTAATTTTAAATTTCTGCGGGAAGCCAAGGTGTACTTTTCTGTGTAAAAACCCCAAATATTTCTTTAAATTATGGTCACCTATGACCCTCTGTTAATAGAGACTACATATTATGATTTGAAAGATACCAATATGTACTACTGTTAACATCTAAATCTAAAATGGATGTAAAATGCTACATTTTTTTATATGAGGCATCTAAAACAAAATTTGTGTTTGAAAAAGAAGGTAGAGCATTTAAAAACAAGCAGTAACCATACTGTACCTCCTAAGAGTTCTCCCAATTTCTCTTTCTATTCCAACACGTATAGAATAAAAGTGCAGTAAATAAAAGTGGCAAGTGTTATGAAGGAAACTGTTACACAATTAAATCAGGAAAGCTTCCTACTGATTTCGGTAGATGCAGCTTATGACATTTCAGGTTTAGTGAGAAGCAGCTTGCTCTACAAACCAAAAGAAAAAATCAGTATAATATTTCAGAATGAGTTTTACTTTCTCAAGCAAAGGAGTGAATGATTGTGGATTTATTACTAAGATATAATTTTATGTTTATAGCAATTTTGCAGAAGGAATTGTCTGATTTATGCTTGGCATGATTGTCATTGTCATCTCTTCCTTTTAGATAGGTCACTGCTCATAAACATTCAGCCATGTGCTGAAATCTGTATTTCCAAATGGAGAAAAACACATCTCATAATTTAACTTTTTCATCCCTATTTGTCTGCCACCAGTTTTAAAACAATGAAAAAAAATGGTGTCAGTTTTGGCTTTGTTTTGATTAAAAATGCATTCTCAGACATTTGACCCCCAGATGTTTTAATGTATGCAGTAGTAAGGCACTTCTCCCAAAAACCTGGAAACATTTGCAAATCTTTGGGAAAATATTTAATCTCTACAGAATAAAATTACATCTGCCATAATTCAAAGAAATAGCAATGAAATTAAATTAGGAACGTATTTGGCTCCAGAACTTAGGCCAGTCTATTCCTAATGGATCTTGTAAAAAACCTAGTATCCAATTTTTCTTGTTTGGAGCAGATGTTTTCCATTCCTTTGCATACAGGGGCACCAACAAAGGTGATGCAACTTTTAGACCATCCACATTAGCAACACTTATGTGAGCTAAGGATACATCACTAACCCTGTCTGCTAAATGCTTATGTCTGTTTTAAAAGATCAGTGCAAGGATCACTCACTCACTCAGCAATAAAAGGGTGGGTTCTGCTATCTCTGTAAGAACATCCATATCCTTTTGCTGAACCAAAGCTATCCCTAAGGCCTTAGGCTGAAAGGAGGAGGGAGACAGAAGTTTCCTCCACCTTAGTTGGGCCACATGGAGCCAAGCAGAGTCCCCTTCAATGCAGCTCTCATTAAGCTGCGAGCAAGCCAATGCACCATCAGTTTCACTCAAAGAGCATGGCAGGGAGGATTCTAGGAGAAATACCTTTAGCTACTTCTCAGTCAGCAAGATGGCAGCTCTAGGTGCAAAAAATAATGAGTATTTTCTGTAAGGGAATATTTCGCCTTCTGGGAATGGCCCTTATTTAGCTGCCAGCCTCTCATAGCTCTTACTGAGTGAGAAACCACTCAACTTTTATTCAGTGGTTTTGCAAAACCAAAATGAAACTTAGAGTTTAAACACCCAAAAGGGTCAAAATCTTCTTAAAAAATAAAAGTCACAGCAGAAAGCTAGAAATCAGTATAGCACTGTCTTTTACCAGAGAAAGATGTCAGACCTTCATTATTTCCAGAGAACCTTTGTTCCCACATCTTTATTCTTTCCAGTTTAGATATCTTTCTGGCTGAAACTACCTACAAAAGGAGAAGAAGGAAGAAGCAGAAAAGGAAATTTCTCACGCCATGCACATGCTGCAGTGAGAAACCAACTTCCCTTTCTCAGTAATTCCCAGTTTGCCTCACTTCTTGTTTTCAACTGCCACCATAGCTTTAAAATATTTGTGCTGATTTACAAATTTAGGACCTGAAATTGCCATATTTTGTCCTCTTGCAAGTTCTGCTACCTACACCAAAAGGCAGGATTGCTGACAGTAAAGAGCAACATTTGGCTTCCAGCAACCAGTCTTTGGAGGAACTGATAACTACCACATAAGAAGGATTAGTCCACTACTCGACAGTGGGAGGGAAAGACAGACCTGTTATTATATAAGGCATCATACTCCGACCTGCTAAGTAATTATTCTTGAGATCTAACAGCTATAAACTTTTTTCCAACAGAAAAGACACCTGATATAACACTATTAACTACACAAATTAGTTGCTTCATTAATTAGATATTAAAAAGTTCATCGTTAGGCAGGCCTTACGCAGAATTCAGGGTAACTGGAAGAAGTAACAAAGAAATTAGGACAAAGACCCTCAGTTTGCCATGGTGCAGTCTGGGAAGTGATGCATGTGGAGGACAGCTACCTTGCTGGCAGAGAGAGTCCAGATGCTGTAAGGGGAGAAGGTATAGAAAGAAAATGAGCAAGGAATGGAAGATGGGCAATGATACAGCTGAAGAGGAAAGAGGGAAATCATGACCCTTGCTAAGTAAAAAGCCCCACAGGCCCAAACCAAAGATGCCCTGTAATATTTCCCCAGGAGGAGTCCAGTCTGTGTACAGGATTGTATGACTGTGGGGTGGGCGTGCCATGAGAAGTACAGCCCCTTAACCATAGGTTTTCGGCTGATCTCACATGAGGAACACCCAAGCCAGGAGAGTGACATTTTTATTTCATTTAGAGAGAATCGTTTATGAACTATTGCCAGCCAGCTCAGAGTCATGCTGCTCCACACATCACAAAGTGACTCAAAGTCATGATATCTTGAACAAACAAAGAAATAGGAGTTGCAAAGAGAAACCAAAGACACTACGGAGTAATAAAAGTCATGTTTCTTATTGTTTTTCATACAGATCAATAGACACTGAATCGATCAGCCTAAAAATGGGACAAAAACTTTTGGTTTTTAGGGCTTGAATTAACTGTTATGTGATCGTGCTTCTTTTAGTTTTTCTTTGCTTCTTTAATCATTCGTTACAAGCAGAAAGCAAAGAAAAATACCTGGATTTTGCCAGACATTTTCCTTTGACAACAAAGGAGCTAGTGGCACTTTGCAGTACATGCTTATACTGTCTTTTCTTTCTAGGACCTATCTCTCTAACTCAGCACTGCTTTCTTTCACAATGATTTTACTTACCTCCTTATAACTTTGGTATTGAAACAGGTGAAGAAACCCATATCTCAAAAAATCCTTTTGACAAGAACCTTGTGGATATATTCCATATGCATAGGAATTTGGAAACTCTTCTTTTAAATTCGAGGTGCAAGCAAGCAAAGCAAAGGTCCATTTAAAGATATATTTATCCTAAAGCAGGTCCAGCTGGTTCAGATGGCCTTCTAGTATTATCAAGTCATTGCAAAGGTGGTGTCAACAGAGTAAAAAACAAGGACAGCTTCCCCCTACACATACACAAGGATTTTACTGCATTACGACTAGCACAAAACCAAAAATCAAACATGTGCTATGATTATTGCCATATGTCTCTCAGAAAATTAGCATTCACACAAAATAGGATGTTCTCATGTGTGTAGCACTGTAGAAAGGTAGCTTGTAGTATTAGGCTGCAAATAACAATGTTTTTTAAAGCCCTGATATATCCTGCACGCATTAGGAAAATGAGTTATACCTCGTTAGTCAACATGAACTACAAAATGAATGGATAAGGATGCAGGATTTGCTTTGATGGACAATCTTCAGTGGAGACAGTTTTCTTGTCAACATTTCCATTTGTGAGTGGAACAATTTAAATAATGCTTTTGTGACAGAAGAAAGGAGTCAAGCATTTGGGAAAGAAAAGTAATTTTATTCTGTATTTTGGGGAAAAAACAGAAAACCACTGAAAACTCATCACTCACCCCTGGGTTAATAAAGGGTAGAAAAGATGTTGCAGAAGGTCACTAGAGATATTACTGTTAATGAATCCAAGAAGTTTATTGCCTGTTTTGTGAAGGCTAGTTCCTTGAGTATCCTGTTGAAAACTGCATTAGAGTTCCAGCTTCTCAATCCAACAGTTTTGCCTGGCAAAAATGCCCTTAAGATGCATTTTTCCTGAATGGCTTCTTTAGATTCAAATCCAAGGCTTCCCCCTTAAGTCATCTGAAAGCAGGCTGCAGCTTCTTTTGCATACACTCAGCCCATTAACAAGAGGAGTCGTCTGCAGGTTTCTACAGCAGACACAAGGTTCCTTTCATCCTTCTCAGATTGAAAGATAATATCTGTGTAGCAATTAGCTTGGATGTTAATATCATCTATGATCAGACACAGGACAATAACCTAAGTGCTTAAGAACATGCAACTTCCAGTAGAGATGGAGATGAGAACTAATTACCACATTTAATTCCTAATCATCCAAGGTCTTCCTTTGTGGTCATTCCAAGTGAGATATGCAGACATCTATAACTTTATATCCGTACTGGTTTTTTTCTCAATTCACCAGTAATGTGATGCAGAACTATACAAGGATTGCATCATTGCTGAACCTGCAATACCCACAAAAAAAAACCCCAAACAAACCCCAAACAGAATTAAATTTTCTGAACTGCTTTTCTTATAAACCTTTACTTTCTGTTACACCAAATTTTCTAGGGTTTTTAGCTTTCAATCAAAAATTTTCAGTTAAAAATTGAGGAACTGACAGCACTCACCTGCTAAAGATGGAAAGATTTGTGATTCTGATTTTCCATAGGAAGAGTGACTTTTCACCATGAGGTTGAGTGCTGCAAGCACATACTGCAAAAAGCAGTGGAGTCTTTCTCTTTGGAGAGTTTCCAAAGCAGATGAAGCCATAAGCGAGCTGATGCAATTTTGAATTTAACCCTGCTTTGAGGAGGAAACTGTGTTAGAAATGTCCACAAATCTTTTCCAGTCTCAATTATTCTGTAATTCTGTGATGCATTGAATGGTCTTTCACATTATTATACATTAATGGTACTTAAGTAGCAAAGTTATCAAACATTCTGGCTTATGCAAACAGGTAATGAGAAATATCTGCATATGAAAGGTTCTAGAGAACTAAAGCACTGCTTATTACCTGAAGGACAGAAAAAAAGCTCTAGACAGTATGCTGTAGGGCAAGCTGGAACAGCTGTTGTAATGAAAAGATCCTCAGGATATTTGGGAGCTATTACAAACTGGTTAGGTGGCCTAAAAATTCTGTTTCCCCTATCCAGAAATTTATTAGGCAACAGCTGTATTAAAAGTAATTTAAAAGGTGTCTTGTGATTTTTGTGCCTCTGGCATTATTTCTGTAGTTTCAATCTGACTCTTAGCCTGTTCTGTTGTGCTTTCAAAACCAATTTTGGCAGGCAAAAAATACATACTTGTTCAGTGCACTGCTTAGATCTAACAGCAGAAAAGTGGTGTAAGTCCACAAAAGATATTCAGCTTGAATTCTGCCATCATTTGGTAGTTGGCTGGGATTAACAATCTTTTCCACACTACTGAGAGGGAAAGCCATAAAGTCCAGCTGCAGAAGCAGGTTGCAAGAGAGCAAATATGGATCTTTCCTGAGCCTGAGGAGTGCAGTGAGGCCCCATGAGACGCCCCTGAAGGCAGCTGCTCTCATGCATTGTGTGGTCTCCAGGGAGAGCTCATGTCTTGCAGCTGGCTTTTTCTCCCAGAGCACTGAAATGTGACCTGCTTTTGCTGCTCTCTGCCTGCCTGCCTGCAGAGCCTCATCCCATTCAGCCTCTCTCCAGGTTCCTGGTGTATGCATGAGGCAGGCAGGATCACCTGTGGCCCTGGCATTGGGACCTGGCTCTTTCTTTGGTGTCCAGCAGCAGCTCTTTGGTGCCAAATCCAACAGCCAGCTTTTATCCCTCCCCTCATCTTGTGCAGCCAGTTTGTCTGCAGAAGGGGACCTTTGTAAGAGAAGAGCAAGGGGTCCCAGGAGGTGTGCAGCATTTTCTGCAGGGTTCACACACAGCAGAGAGAAACTCAGCTAGGGGAAGTCATCAGAGAGCATGCAATAGGGAGGGATGCTGGGGAACTGAGACAGCATCCATCTGCCAAAGAGGAATCTGTTCCTAGTCAGAGTCCAGGAGTTGTTCTTAACCCAGTACAGGACACAGCTGAAACAGAGCCAGTGGAGGCATGGCATTACATAGACAGTGTTCTCCCAGATGTCAAGGCAAATAGGGCATGTCCATGTTCACAGTGCACTGAGGGCAGAGCTGGGAATGAGGAGGTGTTCTCCCTAAACAGTGTTGCAGTGGCAAGTATCTCAGTGCAAAAGAGAGGGAGGGCACAGTCATTTGCTGGCCCTGGGAGCTTGCAAGGAAACTCTCCAGGCTACTGTGCATCTCAGGAACTTTGTGTTCCCCTCGGGAAAACGGCAGGCTCTGGCTGTGTTGTGAGCAGCTCCCTGAGCCTTGGTGCCCAGCCCATGGCCACCGCTGCGTGAGGTGTCCCTGCATAGCTCACCTCTACTGCTGCAAGTGTACATCCTGGGACACCTGGCTACCTGCACCTGGCAGGGCTGAGGCAAACCCCACGACAGCTCTGAGAATGGGCATTGAGGGCTGCTGTCAGCAGCACAGCCCCAGCAACAAGCCAAAGCCTTGCTCTATCCTCCGAGCCTCACAGACACACTCAGATAGAGGGAAAGCACAAGACAGCTGGGAAAGACGCTGTTGCCATGGAAGCAGCAAGGGCTGCATGGCCACCTTTCATCACTCGGGGTTGTCACAGGCCACTTGGCCAAAGGCCATCACAGTGGGCCATCTCCAGCCCCAGCAGATGCCTTGGTAGTACTCATGCCACAGATCAGATCCCTGGGTATTGCAATGGTACTATCCATTCCATCCCCCACATCTTTTGCCTTGTGCATTTCATACCTCTCACTAAGAACTCAGCTATGACTTCCCAGGGCCCCACCAGGTCATGCTGGCTGTGGCACACACGTCCAGGCAAAAATGGCAACAAGATTCATCTGGTAACACCTCAAGACCCGCTTTGAGGCTGCAAAACAGAGTGCTAGGGGCTCTCCCTGCAGTCCAACACCACTGACCAGCCCTCTGTTCTCCCCTGGTCCCAGCCATGAAGGCTGTAAGCAGGTCTGGATTTTCCTTCCAGAGATTTTCTCCTTCTTGCAGGGCAAACAAACCATACAGCGGCCACCCATCCTAAGCCTCAACAGGGAGCGATTGTTACCCTCTGCTCTACATGAGGAAGGCTGTATCTGGAGTATGGTGGCCACCTCACACAGCTTCTCACCAAGTTCCTGCTGAGTGCCTGAGGCCAAAAATGGATCCTTTCCGAGACAAAGCCCTGAGTTGCTCTGTCTGTCCTGGAAAGATCCAGACCTCTGTCCCTACGCCTGTCTGAGTGCCCCATGGTCTAATTCTAGACTAATGTGGTCCTGAATGACCTTTTTTTAAACTACTTGTGATTTAATCTTTAATTACCAGCTACTTAATCTTTCATAACATGAAATATGATGACAAACAAAAAACAAGTTTCAGATTTTCAGTCGTCCTTCTGCTTTCTGGAACTTTGTGTAAGGTCTTCCATGGTCTGTAGAAAGAAAACCCTACTATCTCTTTTTGCTTTGCCATTAAGAGGAAATGAAAGTATGAAAAACATCCCATAAAAAATCCCAAAACTTTA
This sequence comes from Clamator glandarius, assembly GCA_033459285.1. Taxonomy (NCBI): domain Eukaryota; kingdom Metazoa; phylum Chordata; class Aves; order Cuculiformes; family Cuculidae; genus Clamator; species Clamator glandarius. Next base: position 98,325 of record JAUNZM010000437.1, on the reverse strand, counting down.
AAATAAAAGAAATTTATTTTCAGAAAAAGTAAGGGATTTAATGTTGGAGGTAAGTTTGCTTTAGACAAGTTACTATTTTTCATTCTGCTTAAAACATAAGTATTTTACATACTTTCCTTTGAAAATAAGCACAAGATAAAAGCAGATGTTTGAATTCTTGTGTGGGGATATTAGGGAAATTTCAGCTTTTTTGTTATGTAAATAAACTAATGATATTTTACAGTTACCCCTTTCAAACAACTATTTCCTATACATATGTCAATATAAAGTTGAAAAAGTTCTTGTCAGGTTTTTCATTCTTTTTTTTCAATATGTACAACTTCTTGGAATCATTTGAAGACTGTGAGACTGAATAGGCATTTACTCATTGCTGGAATGCAATGAAAGACCTAAATGTACGCTCCATATAAAACCACAATAATGTAGTAATAAAGCTACATTCAAGAACTCCAAAGCCACCTGTACAGAATCTGTTCAGCACGCATCTGCTTATAAACTACAATGCAATCTTTAGGTATATACCTTTTTCCCTTGCTTCTGTGCCTCATTCATGGCATGAAAGAGAATCTGTACCCTTGGTGAGCAACTATTTGGTATGTTGTTTCATGCTTTTTGTCCAGTGCAGGATCTCCTGCTTTCCAAATAATATACTGAAAACAAAATCCTCAAGTTCCTGACAGGATTCTTAGAAACAGACTTCTTAAAATGAAATATACTGAAGCTCAGCACTGTATTTCTATTTAGTTAACTCAAAATTTTTTGGGAGGGGAGGGGTGGGGGGAGGAGGAGGGTCCTTCCATTTTTTAAGCCGGGACTTGGTGTGCTGAGAATTTAAGAATCAAACTACAAATGTTCAGTGCCCTCTGAGGAGCCTGAAACATTACACTCCATACATTCAGAACCAGCTCCAACCGTTTTCAAATACTGTTTTGGCAGTCTCAAGTCAGAAACTGACATATGTCAGCTGCTGAGAAGCCAGGAGCCAGGACCTGGCTAACTCCACAAGGCAGAAGCAGCAGTAGACATCAATTCTAGATCTTCAGGCCAGCATTAACAACTGAGGCTTTTTTTTTAATTCTTAAGCCATGCTTTATTTGCCACAAAACTCCTGTGGCTGAGTGAGACGAGTCTTTCCTACCTACATGAGGCTCATTTTTGATATACTAGTGCCTTTCCATATTACTACTACATAGTTTCTTGGGCATTAAATACTAAAATAAGTCTGCATCAAATTTTCACATTGCTTCTACAATCTGCTTGAATGCAGGATGTCATAAGTTTACATATTATGAAACAGAAAATTATGCTTAGTAATTTCCTAAGTTTCATATAAATTTAAAATTTGCATAGAAGTCTCTACATTTTTCAAGAATAGAGATCCTGTTCTCCAGAATCATAGAATCATAGACTCACCAGGTTGGAAAAGACCTATCAGATCATCAAGTCCAACAATTCCTGTCAATCACTAAGCCATGCCCCTCACCACCTTGTCCACCCGTCCCTTAAACACCTCCAAGGAAGGTGAATCAACCACCACCCTGCACAGCCTGTTCCAGAGCCCAGTGACCCCTTCCATGAAAAGTTTTTTCCTAATGTCCAGCCTAAATCTCCCCTGGTGGAGCTTGAGGCCATTCCCTCTTGTCCTGTCCCCTGTCACTTGGGAGACGAGGCCAGCTCCCTCCTCTCTACAACCTCCTTTCAGGAAGTTATAGACAGCAATAAGGTCTACCCTCAGCCTTCTTGTCTCTAGGCAAAACAATCCCAGCTCCCTCAGCCGCTCCTGGTAAAACTTATTCTCCAGTTTCCTTGCTCTTCTCTGGACTCGCTCCAGAGCCTCCACATCCTTCTTGTGGTGACTGGCCCAGAACTGAACACAGGATTAAGGGTGTGGTCTCACCAGTGCCGAGTACAGGGGCAGAATAACCTCCCTGGACCTGATGGTCAAGCCATTTCGGATCCAAGCCAAGATACCATTGGCCTTCTTGGCCACCTGGGCACACTGCTGGCTCATGTTCAGTTGGCTGTCAACCAACACCCCCAGGTCCTTCTCCTCCTGGCAGCTTTCTAGACAGACTTCTCCTTGTCTGTAGCAAACTGCAAAGAAAGTTGTCCCCTCTGTGTGCAAACCCAGGAGTTAGAGGAGCAGAATGAGGCTCCCATGATCCAAGAGGAGATGGTTAGAGACTTGCTTGCCCAGCTAGACACTCACAAGTCTATGAGGCCAGGTGAGATCCACGCAAGTTTATTGAAGGAGCTGGTGGATGTGCCGGCCAAACCCCTTTCCATCATCTTCCAATAGTCCTGGAAGACTGGGGAGGTTCTGCTGGACTGGAGGCTGGCTGATGTTGTGCCCATCTACAAGAAGGGTCTCAGGGAGGATCCAGGGAACTACAGACCTGTCAGTCTGACCTCAGTGCCAGGGAAAGTCATGGAACAAGTGATCTTGAGTGCTATCATGAAGCACATGCAAGAGAACTGGATGATCAGGTGCAGTCAACACGGGTTCACGAAAGGCAGGTCTTGCCATACTAACCTGATCGCCTTCTGTGACAAAGTGACTCAACTACTGGATGAGGGAAAGGCTGTGGATGTATCTTCCTGGACCTCAGTAAAGCCTTTGACACAGTTTCTCACAACATTCTGCTACACAAACTGTCAGCCTCTGTCCTGGACAGGCGCACACTCTCCTGGGTGGAAAACTGGTTGGATGGCTGAGCCCAGAGAGTGGTGGGAAATGGAGTTAACTCCAGCTGGAGGCCAGTGACAAGTGGGGTTCCCCAGGGCTCAGTGCTGGGTCCAGCCCTGTTCAATGTCTTTATCCATGACCTGGATGAAGGTATTGAGTGCGCCCTTAGAAAGTTTGTGGATGACACTAAGCTGGGTGGAAGTGTCGATCTGCTGGAGGGTAGGGAGGCTCTGCAAAGGGATCTGAACAGGCTGGACCACTGGGATGAGACCAGTGGGATAAGGTTTAACACGGCCAAATGCCGGGTCCTGCACTTGGGGCACAACAACCCTGTGCAGTGCTACAGACTAGAAGTCTGTCTAGAAAGCTACCTGGAGGAGAAGGACCTGGGGGTGTTGGTTGACAGCGACTGAACATGAGCCAGCAGTGGCCCAGGTGGCCAAGAAGGTCAATGGCATCTTGGCTTGGATCCGAAATGGCTTGACCATCAGGTCCAGGGAGGTTATTCTCCCTCTGTACTCGGCACTGGTGAGACCGCACCTCAAGTACTGTGTTCAGTTCTAGGCCCCTCACCACAAGAAGGATGTTGAGGCTCTGGAGTGAGTTCGGAGAAGAGCAACGAAGCTGGTGAAGGGGCTGGAGAACAGGCCTTATGAGGAATGTCTGAGAGAGCTGGGGTTGTTTAGCCTGGAGAAGAGGAGGCTAAGAGGAGACCTCATTGCTCTCTACAACTACCTGAAAGGAGGTTGTGGAGAGGAGGGTGTTGGCCTCTTCTCCCATCTGAGAGGTGACAGGGGACAGGACAAGAGGAAATGGCCTCAAGCTCCACCAGGGGAGATTTAGGCTGGACATTGGAAAAACATTTTTCACAGAAAGGGTCATTGGGCACTGGCAGAGGCTGCCCAGGGAGGTGGTTGATTCACATTCCCTGTAGGTGTTTAAGGGATGGGTGCACAAGGTGCTGAGGGGCATGGTTTAGTGTTTGATAGGAATGGTTGGACTCGACGATCCGGTGGGTCTCTTCGAACCCTGTTGTTCTGTGATTCTGTGATTCTGTGAATGAGCAGGCTCTGTTTAGCCTGAGAAAGAGAAAACTGAGAAGGGATCTTATCAGTGCTTATAAATATGTAAAGGATGATGTCAAGAACATGGGCTCAGTCTCTTCTCAACAGTGCCCAGTGACAGTGACAACGGGTACAAACTGAAACACAGGAATTTCCACCTCAACTTGAAGAAAATCTTCTTTTCTATAAGGGTGACAGAGCACTAGAATAGGCTGCCCAGGAAGGTTGTGGAGTGTCCGTCTCTGGAGATACTCAAAACCCTCCTGGACACACTCTATGCAACCTGCTCTAGGTGAACCTGCTTCAGCAGCAGGGCTGGACTAAGTAGTGTACAGGTTCTTTCCAGCCCCTATCATTCTGTGATGTAATCCGAGTCTTTTGTTAGTAGCTGTTTAGTGGTACACACACACAAGCACAGACAGAAACTCCTATAGTACTGGCAGCTACAGGGGCAGGTCCATGCCAGTTTCACTTCCCCCTGTTCCAAACCAGCCAGTTAAGGATGTTTCTTTGCATAGTGGATTGAATGTTTTTGTGGAGGGAAAACCAAAAACTCAGTCTTTCATAAAAGCTTTGTGATTTTTTTTTTTAATTTTTGAATTAGAAAGCAGAATTTGTAGCAAAAATTATTGCTAAAAGCTACCACTTGGACTGTTAAGGCAAACTCAGCCCCAGGTAACCTGCAAACCAAATAGGCAAATAGATGAAGGACAAAACCTTAGATAGAAAAAAGGACTTTCCCACTGCTGCTAAAATAAAAGTCCAATCTTGCAACAGAACTGTTGTCTTCCTGCTGACCCCTGCCTGGCCAAGAATCACCCTGATATTCAGCCTAACTTAAAGCTAACATAAATGTCTCTGAGGCAAAGCACAAAGCACAGTCTATAAGCTATACGCTAGTACAACATGGTACACATCATCTCATATTAGTAATGTATGTGTTTCCTTGAACAGTGTTAGAATATTGATTCCCAAAATCTTCATCATTAGGCAGATACTGAACCCTTTGTTCTACTGCTGAGCATTTTCGTTCTATTTCAGGAGTGACTGAAGTGATTCAAGCAGCATTTAGAGGATAAAAAGCTTTAATTCCTCATGTATGACAATATGATCATGTGCATAATTTTTGTACTGAAGTGTTTTGTAACTTGCTCCTAGATTTCAAATACTCCCATGTTTACAAACTGTTCTTTTTTATATTATGTAGCTTCCATTTACTACATAAGGAGAAGGCTCTGTGCAAGACAACATACCCTCTTAGAGAGTGCTGGCTGAGGGGGGTGGTGGAATCTCCTTGGAGATCCTCAGAAGCCTTCTGGACATGGTCCCTGGCAATCTGCTCTATGTGATCCCACTTTGACCAAGAGAGTTGGACCAGACGACTTCTAAATGCCCTTCCAATCTCATCCATTCTGTGATTATGTGAGATTGTAAGAGAAAACAAATTAGATCTTCTCTCCCTAAGAAGCATGTGATACATAGAGGCAAGACTAGACAAGAAGACAATGCAGAAAAAGGGTGAATGAAGTGTAGTTTCATTTCTCTTGTATTTATAAAGGAATGTAACCAATTATTGATGGTTGCTACACAAAGCCCAGGCAATTCTACAATGTAAATTTAGATTTCTTGAAGCTTCATGACAATAATCACCTTGATCCTGTTTTCCTGAGATGGAGATTTTGTTTTCTATCAAAGCAGAAGTTTTACCATTCTACTTATAGGCTTGGTTTCTTACTCAAATTTAACTCTGCTTATGTCACCAAGAAAAATTTAACCTCACATGATGCTGGTCTCCTTTACTAGCCATTGAAATCAGAATGGAATTCAGTGTTGCTATGAATATTAAAGAGTGGGAAAAGGGCCCTTACTGGTTCTTTACAGAAACAGAATCAACATTTAAAATTATAAGCTATAACAACTTTTAATAGAAAGAAGTAGCTGTGTATAAAGGGGATTAATGGAGCCCTAACTTTTAGTAATAACTCTGTTTTCAGTGACCTTGAGTTCTTCATTTTTCATTCCTCCCAGTGCAATTCTTTTAACTGAATCTGGACACTAAATAAGTGATTCATGTAATGTAGTAATTTATTTTGCAGGTGGTGAAGAATAACAAGAAGAGCAATAGTAGCCAAAGGAGTTAGAACCAGAACCTGGAAACCATGAAACGCAGTATATGTGTAAACCTGATGAGAACAGATCCTTTAATCAGAAGTAGAGCATGAAAAATTGTTTGAAGCAGACACAAGGATGTTATGTCTAAGCTCTTGCTCCCGATTTTTCCCTGAAGCAGATATGAAGAGGAAGAGGTTCCACATGATGTTTTGGTTTTTTTAAGATTACTTTTCTCCCAAGACAATCCCTGCTGAAATGAATTTCCCCTAATAGAGCTGCCACTAACTACTGTTCTACATTAAGAAGCCAGGTGTTCTGCTTGGTCTGTTTTGAATAAATGACAGAGAATTTCTAAAAGACATTTTTTCATTTTTACTTTGTCATATTTATTTGGTCTGTTCTTGTTTCAAATTGATCCCTTGGCACTCTCAGCTCTTGTTTGCTTTAGTTAGAATTATAAAGTGACATTGTCTTCGAAGTCAAAGTTGATGTTTATAGCTTTCAAAATACAGAGTTTTGAGCAAGAAACTGACAGATTCTTCTTGACCAAAGAAACTCTGCAGAATTTTAAAAATGATTTTACAATAGAAAGGGCAGTTTCTAGAAAACAACTTTGCATCAGGAAGTTTTCAGTTTGCCTGAAATACAGCATATTGATGTTTCACGTAGGGTCAGCTCAAGTGGTTTTATGGTGCTCTGGTTTGTTCAAACAACCTCAAATATTTCTTTCCTATTAATTAAATCAGGATGGATGTCCCTACTCTGGCAAGCAGCTGCCTGGAAATCCCACTTCGTTCTGCTCTCATGATGAAATATTCTCCTTCCCCTGGCTAACAGCCTGCTGTTGTCTGACTGCAGGGACAGCATGGGACATGTAACCAGGCCTGTAAAGGCCTTTGGGAACATTGAATAAACCACAACTTATGTGATTAGTCACATAACAGGTCTACTCCGGCAAGCATCTGCATGAGTCTCTGGGTGTGTAAGTGTCCCAATAAGAAAAGCAAGAATTAATCTATATTTTTTCACCTCTGCAGAATTTACGTATATTTACAGTGGGCCAAATATTGACACGGGCTTGCAGAATACACTGGAAATACAGGGCTAGTGCAGGACATTGGAGGTTTAACCAAGTGTGAAATCCTTGCTTTCTGCCACTTTTACTAGGGATTTCAAAAAAACACAGTTGGAAGATGTCCATAGACTTCTCTGAACAACCGGTAAGTGTTGTCTTGTCACCCCTGCATCTAAGTGTGAACAGTATTTTTCTGGTAGTTCATGCAAGGAATAATTATTAGCTGCGGTGGGCTGACATCACAAGAAAGAATGAGACTGAGAAGTTTGTGAGATTAGATAAGGACAGGGAAATCACTTACCAGCTACAACAATACGCAAAACAGACCTGACTTGTGGAAAATTAATTTATTGCCAATTCACATCAGAGCAAGATGATGAGAAGCAAAGATAAAAACTAAAAACCTTCCCTTCCATGCCCACAAACTCAACTTCACTCCTTCAATCCTGACTCTTCTACTTCCTACCTCTGAGCAGTGGGAGACAACAAGGAACAGGGTTTGTGGTCAGAACAGTGTTTGTGGTCACTCCCTAACAGCTCCTCTATGCTGCTCATTCCTCCTCATACTGCTCCCCAGCTCCATTGTGAATTCCCTCCCATAGGATACATTCCTTTGTGAACTGCTCCAACATGGGTCCTTTTCATGGTCTGCAGTTCTTCAAGAGCTGCTCTAGCATGGGTTCTTCCCATGGGACATAGTCCTTCAGGAACAGATTGCACCAGCATGGGTCCCAAATTGCTTCACAGGTCCTGCCAGAAAACCTGCTCCTCTGTGGATTCCTCCCCACAGGCTGCTGATTCCTTCAGGGAATGTCCACCTGCTGTGCTGTGGGGTCCTCTGTGGGCTGCATCTGGACATCTGCTCCACCGTGATTCTTCACAGGCTGCAGTGGGATGACCTGCTTCTCCATGGTCTTCCCCATGGGCTGCAGGAGAACCTCTGCTCCAGCACATGGAACACCATCTCTCTTTCTTCTTCACTGACCTTGATGTCTGCAGGGCTGTTTCTCTCCCATTTTTCTCACTCTTCTCTCCCAAAACAGGTGAGAGATATTTTTACTCTCTTTTTATTAATGATTTCCCAGAGTGACCACCAGCTTGACTGTTGGACTTCTTGCATCTAGCCCATAGTAAGTCTTCTTTAGCAGTGGCTTGAACTGTCCCAGCATGGAACAGCCCTTGACTTCACCTCACAGAAGCCACCCCTGCAGCTCCTCACTGTCAAGACTTGCCAATACTTTTGGTAAAGGGGCTCAAAGCCCATAACCCTCCTTGAGCACAAAATCTCTCAACTAGGCACAAGACTTTCTCTTCAGACCTGAATGGCGCCAGTTTCTTTCTGCTCAGGTCATATTATCTTTGCTCCTCATATAAAACTGCTGTAGCTCTTTCTGGTAGTCCCTGGCTCTCCATGTCATGACTCACGTTGGATGTCCATGAAGCCCTTGAGCTGTGGCTAATTCTGTCACGTTGCTTTATGCCAAGCAGCAGCAGCAGTGGCAAGGTGCAAAACCCATGTTTTGGGTGGTGTGCACAGATTAGATGGTGTGGGTTTGAGCTACTGCAATGATGCAGGAATTCAGTGAGTGCTTAGCATTTTGAGATAGAGGAATTGGGTCCAGAAGCTGTGAGAGGGAGGGCTGCATCAGAAGAATTGTGACCAGCAAGTCAAGGGGGGCGATTCCCTCCCTCTCCACTACTCTCCTGAGACCTCACCTGGAGTACTGAATTCAGTTCTGGAGTCCTCAGCACAGGAAGGTCATGATGGAGGTGTTGGAATTATATGATCTTTATTGTCCCTTACAACCCAAACCACTCTAAGATGATTCTATGATTTCCTGGGGCATTGCAACAGCCAGACAGTGAGCTCTCATTTTTGAGAGAGTGCTGACTGAAAATAGGAGATAAGGATGTTTTCTAGTGCTCCTGTGGTTCGCACTTTCTTAGAAACCTATACAACCCTCTTTCCTGAGCAAGTTTTGAATAAGGAAGTGTGTTGTGGTTTAACCTGGCAGCTGAAAACAAAGGACCATGTGGAGTCCAGACTGCAAAAAGAACTCTGAGACTGCAGATCTTACCCCTGAGCTGCAAACAAGAAAGCCATATTGGCCACTCACTCACATACTACTCCCTTCTTCTTTTATGATGGGAAGGAGAAATGAATACAAAAGATAAAACTTGTGGGCTGAGATAAAAAAAAAAAGCTTAGAAGAGCAGCAAAGGTAATAAAAATACAACAATAACAATAAACGTGTATATAAAATAGGTGACATACAATGTAAATCACTCACTGCTCAGGAAATGATGATTCCTTGTACTCCTAATTCTGAATCCCCAGCCAAGTTCTGCAGCTACACATCTGGACTCACCTGCAAAAACCCCATGCACCACTCCGAGCTGCACTGCCAGCTTGCCATCTCACAAACCACAACCCTGGACTGGCTACCTTCTTATAACCTGAGCATGGCACCGTATTATTGAATATCCCTTTGGCTGGTTTGGGGTCAACTGCCACCAGGCTGGGTCACTTCCCAACAGCTTGAGAAAATTCAGCTTTTCCCTGTCAAACTCAGGAAATTAACATTTTCCCAGCTAGAACCAGGAAAGAGAGCATCTTCCTCAGTGGGATGATGCGCATAATCAGCTTAATGCTATGTGCCGATTCCCATAGCACTGGGAGACTAACAACACTGCATTGGCTGCAGAGCACTGGCTGCAAGTGACTGAAGGGGAGACCTTCTTGTGACAGCAAACCTATGACAGAGTGACTACGCTGGCAAACATGGGAAGAGATATGCCATCATCTATCTGGACTTCTGAAAAGTGATTTGACATGATCTCTGACAACATTTTTCTCTCTAAAGTGGGCAGATGTGGATTTGATGGGAAGATTGTTCAGCAGATGAGGAGTTGGCTGGATGGTCTTATCTGGAGGGTAGTGGTCGATGGCTCTATGTCCTGATCAGGGGATCAGGGGCAAGTGGTGTCCCCCAGGGATCTGTACTGGATCTGTAGTATTTAATCTTCATCAGGGACATAGACAGTGGGATAAAGTGGACCCTCAGCAAGTCTGCAGATGACATCAAGCTGAGTGGTGTGGTTGATATGCCTAAGGGATGTGATGTCACCAGAGGGATCTGGACAGGCTGAAGAAGTGTGCCTATGTGAACCTCATGAGGGTCAACAAGGCCAAGGGCAAATTCCTGGGCGGGGGAGACCCCTAGTATCAACACAGGATGGGGGATGAGGGGACTGAGAACAGCCCTGTGGAGAAGGACTTGTGAGTACTGGTGGACAAAAAGCTGGACAGATCTAGCACTGTGCACTTTCAGCCCAGAAAGCGAAACATATCCTAGGCTGAATTGAAAGCAAGTCGAGGGAGGAGGTTCTGTTCCTCTGGTGAGACTCCACCTAGAGCACTGCATCCAGCTCTGGAATCCAGCTCTGTACTGAGTACAGAGAAGACATGGTCCTCCTGGAGTGGGTCTAGAGGAGGGCCATGAAAATGTTCAGAGGGATGGAACACCTACCTTATGAAAAGAGGCTGAGAGAGTTTGGGTTGTTCAGCCTGAAGAAGAGGAGGCTCAGAGGACACCAAATTGTGGCTGTTTACTACCAAAAGAGAGGTTATAAAAGAGATAGTGGACAGACCTTTTAGCAGGGCTTGTTGTGATGGGGCAAGGGGTAATGGTTTTAAACTAAAAGAGGATAGATATAGACTAGATACAAGGAAGAAATCTTTTATAGTGAAAGTGGTGAACCACTGGAACAAGTTTCCCAGAGAGGTGGTAGATGCCTCATTCCTGGAATCACTCAGGGTTGAGTTGGACAGGGCTCTGAGCAACCTAATCTAGTTGAAGATGTCCTTGCTCACTGCAGGGGCATTTAACTAGAAAGATTTTAAGAATCTTTTCAAATCCCAACTATTCTATGATTCTGTGATTTCTTTATCCACCAGTACATGCAAACAGAGCATGGGTAAAATCCTGTAGTGCATTAAATCAGGTTATTTTCAGGTAGTGTGAGTTTTTTATTTATACTATCTCATAGTAAATCAAAGGGCATAGATTCTTTGAAGTCATGTCTATGAATGCCGGCATGCTTAAAGAAGACTGGGGATGGCTGGATGACATCACTGAATCCTATTTAGTACTTCTAAAAGATGCAAGAGCATTGGCTTTCTTAATAAGAAAAAACTGGGCAATGAGAAGTGATTTTTCCCCTTGACTTACTTAGTTGACCTCTCACATAATTTTAGGCTAAGTCATTAACTTTATTGTGTTTGTCACTCCCCTGATTTCCCATCCCTTTCTTTTAAGACTTGTTTGAACCATTGTTTGTGCTATACTGGAGGCTGTACTGCAGAGCAGAATAAATATTTGTAGGGAATAGGTAAATGTGATCTTTCTAAAAAAAAATAATTAACCATCCCCAATATTTAACAGTATCTGGCTGTTTGCAGTCACATGCTGTCTCAGAAGTTAGTTGCCATAAGTTAGCTAGTATGAGGATAATTTCACGAGTAGAATTTCATTTTGCACTGCCATTATACAAAGCTGAAGTTTATCACTTATTAAGAGAGAATAAATCCATGTCTATAAGGGTGAAAGCCATCTCAGTAGCCTAATCTACCTGGACTCCACACAACAAACAAAGAGCCTTAGCGTCTCCATTACCAGCAGTCAGATGACAACCATTTAGTGGCATTCTATTATATTACAGGAAAATATCTCATGGTAACTTGAACTGTTACTGTTGTTAAAAAGAACTTCCTTAAAATATTAGTCCATTTTTACTGTTTATGTGTTGACTTAACTCAGATTAGAAGGTCAGACTGTCCCGATCACTTTTCCTTTCTTAGTGAATGATGAATATTTTCATTTTCTCACTAATATTTTCTGTTGCATGACCAATGGAATAGCAGCAGGCTTTCCAACTGTCTCCTTAGCACTCCCTCAATGTTATATTAATTTCCTGGTCATTTCCTGGCCACCATTTGCTACATCACTTATATCTCTTGTCTTTTCAGTTTCTCGGGCATAGCATTCTGAAAATGCAGGATGGTCATAACTTTTCGGGTAACTGGAGGATCCTAGAGGATCTTTCCCATACCCTAGTTGCAGCAGTGATACCAAGAACACTAGGCTGTGTTCAGTAACTGTCATTTCAGCTGTAATGTAAATACCGTTTACAGTTCAGAGTCCAGAGATAAAGAAAAAGAGCCTGGATTCCAAATGCATGGAAATGTAAAATTATTGTTTGTTTGTATCTATCTGAAGCATTTCTCTAGTGCTCCTTTCAGCTATGCACAGTACACATTGCAGAGAAACTGCCTGTATTAATAGCACAGAGGCAGGGCTTACAGTTATACACAATAATGCAGAGATTTAATTCCTGATATAAATAACATGCACTAGAGAGTTTGTCTAAAGATGTGTTAATTTCTCAGCAATAATAATTCCCTTGAAGTTTATGGCCACTGCAGATAAAAAGCCTGCCATATATCTTGTAATTCCCCAGAATATAACAAAGACTTTATTTTTCTCTTCTTTATTCTTTTCTATGCTGTGTTTTTCTCAGGGTTTGCTAGGCTCTTTGGTCAAATACCAGTTTTATGTGTGTACTACTTCAGCTGTGGGACCAGTGTCTTGTGAGGCTACCCTTTTCTTACAGTCATTTTGAGACCACACAGAGACAATGTTTGGATTTCCCCCTCCTCCCTCGCGTAAAGGCTTTTTGCCTATGTAAAAATGCATTGCATATTTCAAGGAATCTCTTCTCCTTGCATGCTTCTTAAATGGGAAAGCATGAGTTAAAGAAGAACAACTGAAACCTGAAACAATCAAATACACAAAAGTCTGCTCACCCAGAAAAACATACACAAGAATTAAGAGGTTTATTTCCAGGCTGAAATGACGTCCACACCTTGTTTGCTTGGAAACGTCTTGCTCTTTCAATGGCACACTTTGGTTGGTAAACAACCATTAAAATTCTGAGCAGATCTGCATAGCTTGCAGGAAAATCTCTCAAACAGCTGCAGTCTCCTTTCAGCAGATGGGAATGAATAATAGCCTTTGTTCTACAGGCTCTTCCGTTTGCATCCACAAAATGGGGTGAAAGCTGCTTTACCCAGACCACTGATGCCTACAGGAGCCTGACATGCCCCCCATGGTGTGAGCTGTGGTTTAGGATGAACAGGAGAGGGTAAGGATAGCATTAGCCTCTGCCTCTACCCTCTCCCTTGCTGGCCTCTGCAGATAACAGTGCTGAGTCTAGCTGGTACAGTGGCACACAGACCCACTCTCACTCTCTGCAAACCTCTTGTTTCTCCTTTCAATGCAGGTGAAGCCACAGGGCATACTTTTGGTGCTGCAGTGTCTCTAGGAGATGCATATTTGGGACTGAGGTGTGAGCTTTGTGCATGGCCCAAGTGCCACCATGGGCTTGAGGACTTCCAGAAAAGTATGATAACCTACCATTAAGGTAGATAATAGCTCACCTCTGCTGCCTAAGAGAAGCTAGACAGTGGCACCACCCTGCATGCAGATAGTGAGTCCTTCCTAAACGCTGGCCGTGGAGGTAATCCCCAGCCTGCAAGGTGCAAGTACTGTCCGTAGATGCCTACATTGTTGTGGGACTGAACTAGTGGCTGACTCTAGCCAGACTTCTCTTTATTCACCCAGAGTTTACTGTTTTGACTGCAACAGGTCTACATTTCAGCTGGAACTTCTGGCTTGTGCCTTTATTCTGTGTTTGGTATTTTTGCACTGGAGTTTTTATCTCTAAAAGTGAGGGAATTGCCAGGAATGCCTCTTGATTTCCAAAGCTGCTCGTTACAAGGCCACGAGACCGCTGGCAGGTGATCTGCACTGAATTTGGCCACTGCCTGTCATCTGGAGCTGCCTCCCATCCCTGCTGCCTGCACATTGTTGAGCGTCCCTGTGCCCTAGACTTTTGTCCTTACACTCCCCATGGATCAGGACCAGACTGCCAGAGAAGCTGCCCACTGCTTTGTGATGCTCCAAGACCACATTGCCTCCCCACAGGATCAGGAGACAATGGAGAAAAGAGGGAAGTATGTGAGACATGGAGAAAAATGTTCTTGGTTGAGGGCACTCACCTGTGACTGGAGCTCTTTGAGGAGATGAGACCCAGCCAAAATCCCCAGGAGGTCACTGAATCACAGAATGACAGACTCATAGAATATAAGGTTGAAAAGGACCTTAAAGATCATCTAGTTCCACCCCCTGCCATGGGCAGGGACACCTCCCACTAGATCAGGCTGCCCAGGGCCCCATCCAACCTGGCCTTGAACACCTCCAGGGATGGGGCAGCCGCAGCTTCCCTGGGCAACCTGTGCCAGTGTCTCACCGCTCTCATGGTGAAGAAATTCTTCCTTAGGTCTAGTCTAAGTCTGGCCCTCTCAAGTTTATACCCACTGACCCTTGTCCTATCACTACAAGCCTTTGTAAACAGTCCCTCCCCAGCTTTCTTGTAGCCCCTTCAGGTACTGGAAGGTTGCTTTAAGTTCTTTCTGAAGCCTTCTCTTCTCCAGGCTGAACAAGCCCAACTCTCTTAGCCTATCCTCATATGGGAGGTGCTCCAGCCCTCTGATCATCCTTGTAGCCCTCCTCTGACCCAGTCATCACTGGCAACCTCTCTCCTGACCCCTCCCAGGTCAATGAACAACAAAATGGGGACCAGGGAGATAAAGCCTGTCCCACTGTAGGGGAAGATCTGTTTCATGACCACCTGAGGAACCTGAACATACATTAGTCTATGGGACCTGATGAGATGCATACCAGAGTCCTGAAGGAATTGGCTGATGTGACTGCCAAGCCACTCTTCATGATATCTCAAAAGCCACGCTTGTCACAAGAAGTTCCTGTTGACTGGAAGAAAGGGACTGTTGTCCCCATTGTGTTGAAAAATTCACCCTGGGAACTACTGACCTGTTAGCCTCACCTTGTTGCCTGGGGAGATCATGGAACAGATTCTCCTAGAAGCTATGCTAAAGCATAGGGAGGTGATTCAAGACAGCTTCACTAAGGTTAAGTCCTGCCTGACCTAGCGGCCTCCTGTGGTGGTGTCACTACATCAGTGCATGAGGGAAAAACTACTGATGAGACCTCTCTGGACTTGTGTAAAGCCCTTAACACAGTCCTCCACAACATGCTTCTCTTTGGATCTCAGAAGTATGGATTTGGTGGGCAGACTGTTTCGTGGATAGGGAATGGGTTGGATGGTCACATTCAGCGTGTAGTGGTCAGTGGCTCAGTGTCCAGATGGAGATCTGTAACCAGTTATATCCCTCAGGGGTCTGTATTAGGACCAGTGCTGTTTAGTATTTTCATTGATCATATAGACAGGAGGATCAAGTTCACGTTGAACAGGTTTGTAGATGACACCAACCTGACTGGTGCATTTATGACACCTGAAAGGCAGGATGTGATCCAGAGGGACCTTCACAAGTAGGGGAAGTGGGCCTGTGTGAGCCTCATGAGGTTCAACAAGGCCAAGTACAAGGTCCTACACCTGCATTGGGGCAATCCATGGTTTCAATACAGGATGGGGGATGATGTGATTGAGAGCAATGATGTGGAGAAGGACTTGGGGATGCTAGTTGGTGAAAAGCTTGACATGACCTGGCAGTGTGCACTTGAAGCCCAGAAAGCCAACCTTGTCCTGGGCTGCATCGAAAGAAGCGTAGCCACCAGGTTGAGGAAGGTGGTTCACCACATCCACTTTGCTCTTGTGAGACCCCACTTGGAGTATTGTGTCCAGTTATGGAATCTCAGACATGAGAAAGGTATGGAACTGCTGCCATGGGTCCAGAGGAGGGCTATGAAGGTGATCAGAGGACTGGAGCATCCCTGCTGTGAGGACAGGCTGAAAGAGTAAGGCTTATTCAGTGTGGAGAAGAGAAGGCTTCAGGGATGTCTTATAGCAGCCTTACAGTACTTAAAGGGGGGTACAAGAAATCTGTGGGGGGAGTTTTTACAAAGCCATGAAGTGATAGGATGAGGGAGAATGGATTTAATTTGGAAGGGGGAAGATTTAGATTACACATTAGGAAGATCTTCTTCAAGATGAGGATGGTGAGACATTGGAGCAGGTTACCCAGGGAATTTATGGATGCCCCCTTCCTGGAAATGGTCAAGGACAGGTAGGATGGGGCCTTGAGAGGTCTGGTCTAGTGGGAGGTGTCCCTGTCCATGGCAGAGGGGTTGGAACTAGATGATCTTTAAGGTCCCTTCCAACACAAACCATTCTACGATGTTACTATGCTATGATAATTTGCTCCTACTGGTGTGTTTACTTTCTGCTTAAGAACCTAAAAGGTGTGCTTTAATACTGTGATCTGGGCAGCCTTGCACTTCTCTTTCCCCTGTTTTAAGATACCAAATGAACAAAACTTTTTTGCTGATTTAAAGAAACAGTGGAACACATTGGTGAACTATTATTTTTCTCTAGTGTAAACTGTTGAGGTCTGATGAATTTCTTTCATATTGCCATTTGATTAAAGAAGAGGAACACATTTCCCAATAATTTTTAATTTCAGGAATTTTCTTGCATTGTTTGGAATTGTTTAGGCTTCCTTGTTTTTATATACATGTTGATGATGTGTGCCTCAAAATCTTCTTTTGCCAACTATTGTCAGATGTCCAGATGCACAATGGTGTCAAGTTCTAACTCAGATGACAGTAAGAAAGTGTTGCAGAGAAACAAGAGGAGGTTTTCTGCATAGCAAAAACTCAAGCAGACTGAATTTTCTTTTCCTGTTCTCTTCATACCAAACGAATGCTGTGGGATACGAGAATTAATGCCACGTGTATCTACTATTTCTTTTCTTTTACTATGAGATGGAAGCAGAAGGCATACTTACGCTATTTGATGACAGATTGATTGAACTAACAACTTAAGGACAACAGAACACATTTTTATGTGGCAGCATGACATCTCTTTTAACATCTATGAACAGACAGGTATTCATGACTGGATAGGCAATCTCTATTATGCTTAGAGGAGAATACATCCACTGTCTGTACCTAGAATTCAATGCACTGCAATCAGTGAAGGTAGTGGTCTACAATGGTAGACTTGCAATATTTTGAGAACACAAACTTAGGATTCAGATAAAACTTGTCTGCTCCCCAGACAAGTCGCAGTTGTCCTCCAGATGCCAAATTCTGCAAGGGATCAGCAGGTGGGCAGTAAGCAATTCAGGTCAATCAACTTCAGCAACCATTTACTGCCATTGCTCTTTTCTGATGACTCATATAATCGCCTAGTTTGTCTTCATTTTATAGCAGGAACAAACATTGCTTCAGTGTCAGGAAAAAGGGAGCAGAAGCAAACCGAAAATGTCTATGCTTTCTAAATGAAAGAAAAGTCAAGAAGTTGTCTTTCAAATATGACTACACTTCAGGTATGCCAGGTGGGATCCAATCAAGTACTGCATCTGAAGTGCACTTGAGATAAATTCAGAAGAAGCTCATTTTAGGCCTTCACGTTTTCCAAATTTGTGAGCATTTAGTTAAAGTGAGAGTGTAGACACATCTCTTACCTACTCAAGCCAAAAGTTAGAAGATAGAGATAGGAGAAATAAACCCCAAATCTCTGCAAGTTCCAACAAAAGATTACAAGATGTACTGTAACTAGGTATAAGGTTTCCTTGTAATCAGTCACCGAAGGGATAAATATATATGGAAATGCCAAGAGAAGTTTATTTTCTGTCAAACAGGAAGAAGATTAGTTTACTGGGATACATATCCCTATTGATTTAACGATGGCTGATTATAAGCAAAGATTTTCATATGATATTATGGTACAGGACACATGGATTATACACAGCTTGTCAGGGACTTAAAACTGTGAAAACAATTGCAAAACATCTGCTTTGCTTTACTGCAAAAGCCTGTTCACATTTCTGGAAAAAGTCCCAGAAGAAATGATACCAAAGATGTGAAAGAAGGAAAAGGTATATTCTTCGTATTTTCTGTTTTGTCTTACAAATAAAGCAAAAAAAAAAAATTCGTCCAAAAAGTTACACTCAAGAATTTTGTCATAAAATGGGAAGTATTACAGTTCAGGATCAAGAATAATGAAATCAAATAACCTGGACTCCTGAATGGCAGTTCAGAATAGAAGGAATGCATGTAGATATTGTAGTAAGGCAGCTGATAATTTCAGAGGAAAGGAGACAGTTAAAGCAAAGTGAATTGCCTCTGTTAGATACATGAGGGCAAATGGATAGAGTTTTATCAGTGTGCTGGGGAAACAGCAGTACTTGGTAGAAAGTCCATCTGTTAATAAATCAGGATGGAGGCTAAATGAACAGACATTTAGAGTGGTTGAAACACTGCATTTGCTTTTGCATTTTTCTGAAGAAATTTAATAGGCAAAGTAGATTGAAAAAAGCCCTAGTAAATGCAAAGGGAATAACCTAGCTTAAAAAAAAAACCTAAAACCAAAGAAAGAGGTGAAACAAGATATAGGAAATCTGGACTCATACGTATCACCTGGATGACCCACATTCATGGGTGTTAAAGATACTGTTTCCTGAATAGTTTTCTGCCACTTAGAACTGTATGAAAACCATGGGCAACTGTGGAAGTGCTGAAAGATGGAAAGGAAATACCATGCTGCTTTTCTAAAACAGAAAGCAGAACAATTCTAGCAAAAGCCACATCAGGTCTGTGGGTCCAAGCTCTCCCCAAAGAGGAGAGCCATAGGAGCACCCCCTCTCTCCTCTTCCCTCCATCCCTTTCAGCTTAAGGAATCATCTCAGCCTCTCAAACCCAAGTTTATCTTCAGTGATACACAAGCTTAGCCATAAGGACTTACTTGGATCTGCGTTTCTGAGAAGAAAATAATTTCTGAGTATTTCTACTCAGACTGTCAATGGAAAAGGAACATGCAAATGCACGTGAGATGGTGGAGAGAGAGGTGAATGGGATATAAATATTGTTTTGCTTGACATTAAACATCCAGGAAAATACAGATTATCTGAAAGCTCATAGAATGAAAATATATTAGTGCAGCACAACACAGTTTCAAGATTAAAGCAAAAATCTGCAGCAATATTAAAAAATACAAACATAAAAATAACTCTATTCCTCAGGCAGGATGCCATTGGTTTTGTCTTTCGTAAACTCGGGAGATACAAAAGAAATCATGAGATTCATTTGCTATTTTTAATATACAACAATGAATTTCAGCCATTAAAGTGCCCCAGTGGGTGTAGATGTGGAATAAAGAGTTGCATGGAAATTCAGAATGATGAACAGCTCAACAAAAATTCGCAATCTACTGGCATTATGAAAAATATCAGGATATTATTAATTGTGGTAATTTTTTCCTGTTTCAAGGGAGAGTTTTTCTGTTGGGGATGTAAATACACTCACTGCCGCTTTATTAAAGGCTTTCATAAACTAAGTTTCATTAAAGGGAAGATCTGCAGCATTTCATCATGTCTCTAATGTCTCATTTGGACAGAGCAGCTCCTTGATCTAAGCTTCTGATACTTATGTAGCCCTGATTCAGAGAGGCATTTATGTTCAGAAACAGCCCTTAGTATTAAGCATAGATACAAGTGATTTTCTAAATGGGAAAAGCCTTAAAGACATTTAAATTCTTGCTTGGCTCAGGGGTTGCTTGTGGTCTTTCCTAATGCGGTGAAACAGAAACAACTGTGACTGTTACTGAGGTATGAGCTGTCAACTGCAGCAATTTCAGCTGGAGATGCCCTCCTCTTTGAGCTTCTGACTCCTCTTTTGTAGCCTGACCTAGAAATGCATTAAAAAAGAAAAGAAAACAAAACGCAAAGCACATTTATAAACTTCTTGGTTCAGCTGTTGAGTAGAATGGAGTGTCTGGAGGTCTGGTCTGGGAAAAATTGTATCTTGTGGGAATAGCACTGTTTCATGGGAAGAGACTTTCATGCAGTTGCGCTCTACTCCCATGGAGTAACTCATCTGCAGTCCACAGAGCAAGATTTCTCTGCCTGGAAATCTAAACTCCCCTTTCTTGAAACAGATAGCAAACCTCATTGAGACCACTTGTCCAAGATGCATGCAAAGGCACCTACACTGAGTGAGTCAGATCAGGTACCTCTGCTTATTATGACGATCCTTGAAAGAGGATTTCTCATGGGATCTTCTATTCTCCTTCCAATATATATTTTTTTAATTATATAGTCATTTAATTTTTGTCCATCACATTATAAGGTGGTTTGTGGGTTTTGCTGTTTTATTTTTTATGGTTGCCTTTTACATTTCACAGAAACACAATATGAGAGAAGGTTTAAAAATACCCACTTTAAAATGAATTCCAAATTAAATCCATCCTCAGCAATTTAACTGGTAGAAAATAAATAGAAAGTATTACAAGAGAAATGCTTTCTCCTTAGCAGGTTAGGTGGGAAAGCATTTCACATAGTCAAATTGGTTTGCAAATCTGCTCTCCATCTCAGCCTCTGCCACTGCTTTTCTGTGAGACCTTTGACAAGCTGCTTTGCTTCTCAGTGCTTTTTTTTAACTCACAAGATGCTTTGTCAGTTTTTGCTATTTAGGATATAACCTTTAAGGGCCAGAAATTCTCAAGGTTTTTTACCTCAGGGTGTTAAAAAGTTATTGACCCTCCCATTTCATTCAGAATGGCTGAGAAGAACCTTAACAGACTGTATTTAAAATTTCCTGTCTTGAACTTCCTTACACTGCTGACATTGAATTTTCAGAACAGTTTTTTTTCCAAAGAAAACTTGTTGATACTTCTGTTTACCTAGTGTGGGACAACTGTAACATTTACCACCAAACATCCACCAATTAATATCAGCTGACCCGTTTTTCACTGTTTTACTTCTGCATGTGATTGTCCTTATAGAATTATAACAGTGGGGAAACACTTCCTTTAAGTCTCTTGATGTGTTGGACCACAGGTAAGATTTACAAGGATGGATGATTGTGCAGTGAAAGCCCAGCCATGTCATATTGATTCTAAAATAACACTTTCTGTCTCTAGGAGACTTGTGGTACTTGCACCATGTGTTAACTCAAGCCAGTGGTGATGGATGAGGAGCCCTGTGCACAGGATCCATCCCTGTTAAGCTGGTAGGTGCTGAAGGTTGCAACCTCACGATTTTCACTGTGGTCTCCAAGCAGCCTCTGCTCTCCTGGGTCAGGATTACAGATTAGTGGGAGGCAGACAGGGCATGGTGGGGCCCCTCTGGAGACTCAGTCTGGCGTCTGACACAGACCCCTTCAGGACAGGGAGTCTGAGAGGCTTTAGGACACGGATAGAATGCAGACATCTACATGTGGGCTGTAGGGCCACCCTGCTGCTCAAGCCCTGCAAGGAAGGGGTGTAGGGCCCTGGTATGCAGGGAAGGGGGAACACTTCTGCTTCTTCCTCTGCTTTCTCTCCATTTTCCCTTCTCTCACTATCTCTTTCTCCTTGAAGTGTTTCTCCCTCAGCCCCCACAGTGCCACAGGAAACTTCACCCACTCTACCTATTTTTGCCTGCTGGCATGTGGGCAGGTATACCTGCCCTGCATGCCTTAGCTCAGCGCTGTATCATGGAGCAAGCACTTTTGTTCAGAGCTCTTTTTAAAGCTATTAAAATTAAAAAAAGAAAAGAAAGGAAAAGAAACATACAGAATGAAGCCTGAATAGCAGCATTTCTATCATCTGTTGTCATGACACACAGCTGACGTGGGAACACGGCAGTAAGGCTGACTGCTAGATGGGTTTAATTTTGGTGCAGAAATTTGCTAGAAGAAGCTTTCAAAAATATCTCTGGGTGGGAGGAAAACAGGTGGGTGCTGGTTATGCGTATGAAGCAGGAGGAAATAGTTGTCAGTCTTACCTAAGCATTACTCCACATGCATCAGCCTTTGGTACCCCCACTGCTCTACAGGGAAATAAATGATACCATCTCTCTCTGCTTCTCTCTCCTGTTACTTCTGGAGAAGGTGCTGGTGGCCCACAGAGTGCAGGGAGACCACACGTGATGACTGAATAGAATCATGGCTGTCTTGGTCTAAATACACCTTGCCCATGCAGTCTCTGTAAAGATGTCCATACAGGAAGGCAACCTCAGTCTCATCCACTGGAGCCAGGTGATGGCGAGATCCACATAGGAGAGACTTCTGGTCATTAGTGTCTAAAATGCTAACTGATATTGGAGATGAGTTGTGATTATGTATGGTCTGTATGACTTCTAGACTGAACATGGTTTCTATAGTTGTCCGTTTAAGTAAATGAGTGAACTCAGTAGCCTAGGTAGTCTGTTCAGCCTTGTTACTACACCCCATATACATGTTTTGTTTCAAAATTTATATTTTGTTTAAAGAATGTCTTCTTTTTCCCTGTCAGTGTCCCTAAGTAAGACAGACCTAGTCTGGTTTTCAGCCATTGGTGAGCAGTCACAGCTTCTGTTGGCTATGAAAGAGTGTAGGTGTTCAGAAATATTCTCTAAAAATCACTCTGCTAACCCATTTGATGATCATTTTCTTCTACCACAACTACCCTCTATTAGTATATTTCTCATCTCTGTTAGTCATCTTGACTAATGACTCTACTAATCTATACTAGTTTACTCACTCATTTCAATACTTTCCTAAATGGCAGGAACATTTTGTGACTTAATTAATTAATCTATTAGAAGCTCAGAGGTCTTTGAATGAAATGTGTTATGTTTTATAAAAGAAAAATACTATGATTACATGACTGGAAAACATAATTAATTCAGTGTAGGGACTTCCTTTCTTCTCCACATTCAGTGTTTGAATATCTGCAGTGATGATGGTAACAAAACTGGAACTGACGACTCCAGTTGTCACCATTCAGAAGTTTGAAAGAGGACATCCCCACTGCTGAAAGTTAATTGTGTGGACTGAGACAGAGTCAGAGAAAGAGCAGGAAGAGCTTACTTGGAGAGGAGATGCACCTTCCCACTGGAGGTGCTCAAACCATTGATGTTCACTTTATTGCTGCCCTGAGCAGATACTGATAATGGAAGGGCTATGAGCTGCTGTCCACCGAGGAACTCTTCTTATCAAACTGCTCCTACTCCAGGGTATGTCCATCTGGTTCAGGCCATCAGAAGATGGGATACAGTGTCATTCTCCTGGCAAAGTGTTCAGTGCCAAGCCTCAAAGCAAGTCTATGTTTGATGGGTGACATTGGGCCTACAGGGTTAGAGTAGGATTGGCTATATGGCATACTGCTCTCCCTTTTGCACATGGAAAGAAAAACAAGAAACAGGATGGCTTGTCTGAATTCTTGTCACATTTCTTTTTTCTTTTTCTTTCTTTTCCCTTCTAAATTCTAGAGGGCTGGGGAAAAAAAATCAGTTCTGAGTTTGTCATAGGGGAAATATAACCATCTGGGAAAAATATAAGCTGTGACTGTAGGGGCAATCTAGCTTCCTATGCTCAACAAAGACATTGATTTTCCCTTCCTCCTAGTTATTGTACTTTGCATAATTTTTTCAAGCCACCTTAAAAAAACCAAACTGGATTAGCATTCTTCCTATATAAACAGCTCTGTCTTTGGTAGAAAGGTTACTTTCCTTTATATGAATTGCAGCCCTGTGCTTTCAGTCAGAATACTTTGAACAAGAAAGGACTCAATTACAATTTTTAAGATGCGTGTTTTTTTTTCTAGTCTCTCTGCTGCCTGCTCAAAACTGAAGACAAAATGACTGCCTGTCTGACGACAGCAGATGTCTCAGCGATCTAACTGTTCACTACCCCTGAATCAAAGCCCCAGCATAGCTGAATACACTACTGTATAAAGACAATATTGACTGTCTTTGTGTTTGTTTGCTTTTTGTGTAGGGGGTTGAAAATTCTAGTGATGTTTAAACACCTCTTTAGAGTCATTACAAGATAATGTGCAAATACAGTAATTTTTTCCCTGGTAAGCAGGCATGAAATGCACATTTGCTTATCAGAATGAAACAGTTCCACGGGAGGTATTGATGTCTGTCAGGTGAATCATCTAATCTCCACATTTAATGTATTGAACTAGGTAAATAACTCACTTTTTGGAGATGTCTAAATATACATTTTCCTGAGAGCTTTTCCAGTCTCTAGGGTAAATAAAGCATACTTACATAAAGATTGGGGTTTTGTATAAAAAAAATATGACTACCTGAATAAATAATTGTGGTATAACCATGTAGTGCACATACCAGGCATACCTAATTCCATATATATTCCTCTGTAAAAATGCCATTGCCAAGCTGCATCAGCCATTTACGATTTAATAACCTATCATAAGATATTTCCCCCTCCTACTTGGGAGAAAAAGAAAAGCAAATATAAAACATACAAATTTCATAGTCAAGAAAATTGCCATACTTCATAGGAATATTTAAGTTGTAGCATAACCTGACAAAAATCAGGAAGTTAAAATTCAAAACCAAGCCTGTGTCCTTAATTCACCCCTTTATGCTTTTTCTTATTATCATGCAGAAGAACACGACCATTTCTGCTGTGAATCTTTGCAACACTAATCTTCCCTACTGCATTTTCAAGATTACTTATTCTGGCTGCTAGCTACCTCCAGAACTGTTATGGAATGTCATCTGGTCTATCTCTGCCAAAGTGCGTTTATCCCTATTGCGCATATACAAGGGCTTATCCTGCCTCGTGTAAATATCCTATGTACGCGGGCTTTCTCTTTATCTTTGCTTTACTGCTGAATTATTTTTCAGACTAGACATATGTTAAAAAATGCATCTTTCACCTGATATAATTGATTTTGTACTAAACAGGGTGTTTGGTATTTCCTGTCAGCTACACATTGTCCTTTGCTGTATTTGCCTTTCCTTCCCAAAAGGCAGCATCTGGAAGTATTGTCTCCTTCTTTGACTCTACAGAGCAAGGCAAGAAGTACTTCCCAGTTTCTGACTTTGCTTTTGGGATGGATCCTTTACCCCCAGCTCTCCCTTGAGCTTGCTTGCTTTCTGCACTCTCAGTGTTTTTTTCCACCTTACATTTAAATTTTGCTAAGGTGGGGAGAGAGAACAGAAGGAAGAAGGAGCAAAAATATTTTCAGAACTTTTATTTTCATTGATGTACTATATGTAATTTATGAAGTGTACTAGTAGGAATGTATTTATTAGAAGTAATTAGCAGTATGGCATTGTACGGCCAGTCTCCAAGAAACAGATGATAGTGTATTACTGTGGAGTCCACTGGAGTCCAACTGCAATACCTACTAACAGACTTTAACATATCCTTTGTTTTATTTCCCTTATTTTTAACCATGATGTGCAACTGAGCCAGGAGGTAACTGGTTATTAGCCTTGCTAAGTGTATTGTTCATGGCAATTCTGTACAATTTTGCTGGCATCCAGAGAACTGAATCAAGCACAAGCTGGCTTTGGAGGCTGTCATGGAACTGAGTTAAGCTGTAGTTCCTAAATACTGCCTAATTAAAAAAAAAAAGGAACTGGAGCTCAGATCCTCCATTGGTTTATATTTATAGGGAATTTTGCTTGATTCCTTGATTTCACTGATAGTACGAATATTTAAATGCTAAGCACAAATATTCTGATATTTTTAACAGTATGATGATGAAAGGAAATCGAAAGAACTAAATTACCTCTCCTTACATGGAAATAGAGCATGGTTTTTCTGTTTGTCATCTTCCATCTTCTAGTGCTGAACAGAGCAGAGTAAACTATAAACATTTTCTTCATTATTTGTCCTTTGTAAAGAACAGTAGCTTACCCATCCTGCAGGTGAGTAAACAAAGGACAGACTGTGAATACTTGCTCTAGCATTTACCTAACTGAAGCATGGGCCAGGGTGCTTTCTCTGATATGGGAAAGGAGCAGAACAAAATTAATTTCAGCCAGCAAGTGCCAGAAAGCACCACAGGATGGAGTATCACCTTTTTGCAAACACTTCTGGTTGTGCTTGCATTGTGATCTGTGGCTAGTCTGTGCAGGGACAGGACCTGCGGGAAAGTTAATCAAATTCACTTTGAAATGTATTGGTTAAATTGCATTAACTCACTGTGGTGACATTTTTATTTTGATTTATAATAGGCCTTACTTCTGTTTCTTTTAATTCACTTTGGAATGTAATGTAGTTTATTTGGTCCAATTTAAATTCACACCTTGAGTTAGCTTATCTTACCTTTCCTCAGCATCCTCACACAGCCAAGCCAGGGCCTAATTTTGTTTTTTAAGTCTTGCAGTAGTATTCTACATTTTCTTCTGAGTGTCATTGGGAGGTTTCTTATTTTTGCTCTTCACAGACAGCTGCATGCCCTCCCTCCCATTACACAGCTAATTTAACCAGCTGTAAAAAGATGTGATATTAGCAGGTTTTGTCTACACATAATTACTTTCAAAGCTGGTAATTAAAAAGAAGGTGAAAATACAGGGTGAAATATTAATTCACAGGGGAAAAATGGAAAAGCAACGAAAAAACCTGAAAAGTCCAAAAAAGCCAATGTGACCAGCTATATGGCACTTTTGTTAAGGTAAGGGACGGAAGAGAGGGTGTGAATATAGGCTTTTAGAAATCGTTTTCCCTGCATGGGGGATGTGGAGGATCTGCGTTTGCACTTGGTGGCAGTGCTGTCCTGTGCTGCCGGCAGCTCTGGCCGCCCAGGCGGCTGCTGCTGCTGCTGCTGCAGGAGGCACGGAGGGGAGTGATGCCTCTGCACAACCGGCAGCTCATCATCTGCCCAAGAGCGTTTTATTAATTCACTTTAAATACCATTCCTCTGCTCTTTTATAGCTTTGGCTGGTAACTAAAAGACTCCTTAAAAGGAAAAAGAGGAAAGAAGGAGGTGGAAATGGGTGAAAATATTTGTAGTTCAAGACAGGGGGAGCTTCTGTTATTCAGTCCCTTGAGGTTAAGGATAGATGGTGGGAGGGAAACAGACGGGATGTCTTAGGGCCACACTTGATATTTTACTCCTGTCTGGCATAGTGCCGCCCCCACCATGGACTGACCCTAGTTCTCCCTTCCCTCCGTCCCTCTCTTCCTCCCTCTTTCTCTCTCTCTTTCCCTCCCCTTTCCCATTTCCTTCCTTTCTTCCTGCCTTTCCTGACTTCTCTCCTTCTTTCCCTCCCAAGCTCATGGTACTCCAGTAAGGGAAATGCTGTGCCTTCCCCAGCCTTCACTGGACATGTCTGAAAACAATAAGGCACATCAGCCTCCAGTGAACACCCATCACTAGGGCATTTATTGGTTGTCCTTTGGCTCTCCAAGAGGACAGGACAACTGATGCTGGAGGTCAGGTTCTTTATCAAGTTAGCTGTCAGTTAGAGCACCAGAAGCCACAGGCTACTCTTGAATGAAGCTCTTATCCTTATGAGACTCACCAAAATTACCAGGGCTATGTGCTCTGGACCCAAGTGGTTGCCTCTCCTTCAGCAAGACATCCATAGTATCGTAGCTGTGGAGACAGAAAGGGGAAATAAAATGACCTTCAAATGCCTCATTTGGTGTATAATGAACATCTTTCACTCAGATTCTGCTGATGACAGTCTGGTAGCACTCCGTCTGTAGGATGTTCTCACTGGTGGCTCTGGAACAGGGACCTCCTGATTTTTCTAATATATTATCTTGAGAAAAGTAGAGTGAATGTGGTGTGATCAAGTCTCATAATCTTATTATAAGATGCATATTCATGGCATTAGATGCTTTTCTCAAAGCTTCAATCTGCATTCACATGATATACAGAGAAGCCCATTTTTCTTCTTTCAAAGGAAATGTGTGGCTTTCCTTTTGGTGTGGAACAGCTTGAAAATGTGAAAAACAGACTCTTCGATGGCAAAAAAAGAATTCCTTATACTTGCCCAAGAAAATGCAAGACACTTTATAGTCCTGATTTCTGCAGGCCTCAGATGGCCAGCGGTCAAGAGCAATGGAGTTGTCTGCTGCAGCTGCATAGACACATTTTTAGTGCAACAAAACAAAATGTGGGAGACTGTGCAGCTGCTCCCTCAAGTTACATCAGTTGTTAATCTGCTGTGGTGGAAAGCACTATGTAATTGGAAGATAATAATATTGGAATACATACAAAAAAAAAAAAGGTTAAAACTGCTGTGGATGGAAGTAGGAAGTCTTTTAGAAATTAGAGTAGAGAGAACCTGGAGGCTTTCTTGTAAAAGCATTGGGAGAGGGAAATCAAATGGCCTTTTAAATGCAGTTTGAGTTATTCCTAAGGAGAAGGTGAGATTCACAAGACCAGACATTGACACAGGACAACTGTTTTTATCTACTCATACTTGGAAGTTGATTATGCACCATGCAAGTTCCTAGTGCACTCTAGGTGCAGAGATTAAACATTTGATGCTGAAATGGGTCCAAGACACAGAAATCTTCCTTCCTATGACACAGAAATCTTCCTTCCTATGACACAGAAATCTTCCTTCCTATGACACACAATGAAAAGTGAGGTTAATGTGGTTTCTGTGGCAGACTGGGGGCCAGTTGTTCAGCAGCAGATATTTTTCATGGATTTATTTACTGTCAGATATGAGTCTTGCTGCTTTTACAATTCAATGGACCTCCTGATCAGCCCAACCTCAGTAACGAACCAAGGCTGTGAAATAACTTGTATCCTCTATTTGAGACAAACAAGCAACAACGACACCACTTAAGGAAGCAACATAAATAATGAATGAGTAGAGAAATATGGTCCTTTCTGACAGAAATGATACTGGTTTTAATTTGTGTTTATGGCACCTAAAGTAATGGGCACATGAAATATGCATGGAGAGAGGGAACCAGCAGAAAAATCCTTGCATAACAAGACCACAATACCCTGGACCCCCACCAAAACTTGCAATGAGAAAAGTGTAACCAGAAAAAGAAGGCTCCTGTAGGAAGAGGAGATTGAATAGATCCTGGAAAACTACAATGCATACCTTTCTCTGATGACAGCTATACTACTAGAAAATCAAATCACTATTTAGGAAATGATCTCAAACTGTAAGGTTGCCTGGTGACAGTCTTTAGCATTTGGTGTAACAGGGTCAAATCTTCCTGGATTCAAAGACAGTATTTCAGTGCTTCTTGTGTATAGGTAGTCTTGGTTTAAATTATCTGAATCCTTCTTTCAGGATTTGTTCAAGGTGGTTTTCTTCTAAACTTAAAGGTAGTATGCCATGAATCAGATTAAAGTATGGACCTAGCTCATCATCTTGAATCTTCCTTGGAAAACTGAGATAAGTTTAGTTAAGGTTTCCCCTGAAGAATATTTTAGAGATTTGTAAAATAAGATCTAAAGTGATTTCAGTTTTCATAGCTGAAATTAGCTTCTTCTTGGACTTTGTAAAATCTACAGAGGTGCTAATGTGTTTGAATACGGGGAGTATAACTATAAAATTGTACTTTTTTTGACTGAGCTACTGAACAATAATGTCCCAAACCTGCAGTCCATCAGGCTGATTACAAGATTTTTTTTGTGGAACAGCTGCGCAAACTTTTTTGATTGAGCTTGACCATAAAATCTGATTGACATGAAGCAGCACATTTCATTTTCATCCCAGGGAAAAAAAAAACATGCCAGCTTCCTCAGCAGGGGTTGAAATGGAATGGGGTATAGGCGTTATGTGCTTGAATTTAAAATGTGGCTATTTCTAAATAGATTTTTCCACAAAGGTGAAATTGTAGCATAGATTTCAAAACGGGACTTCTACATACCATAATAAGGCTCCTGTACTTTCATTTCAATGACTGCTCATAGCCACGTGGCTGGAACACCGCAGTATGTGTGTGACCTAGGAGTTAAAACCACATCTGCAAGGGCAGCATCTTATCTATATTATAGTTATGAATCACAGAAAGACTGTACTGAAAATTGTTAGTCCAAAAGGAAGTAAAAAATAATGGTCTTCAGATAGGTAAAAGGTTACCATAAACAGCTAAAAAAAGCCTCCATAACATGACAAAATTCAGAGAAAAACCTTTCTGAAGATTAAGAATAGCAAAGGAGTAGATGCCCTGGTTATGAAGTATACATTACTGAGATGTTAGACCAATGTCAGTCTGTGCTTTCGGTCTGACATGGCTTTGGCACAGGCAGTTCTGTGGAATCAGGACATTAACAGGTACATGGAAAGAAGATGAAGGAGGAGGGTGCTTGAGGACTCTTTCAGTCCACTGGTTCAGTGGGCTTATGAAATAACTCTGTTGCTTCATGGTTCAGGGAAGTGTTCAAGTTGTGGGATTATTCAGTTTAAATTAGTATTACATCTAACAGGGGGTGTGATATACAGTGCCTAGCCTGCAGGGCGGACAGATGCCCTTGTAGAAACCCTCTGTATGTTTGCTTCCTCCCTGGATGAAAGACTATATCCATGCAAAATGGAAAAACATCAACAGTCGAGAGTTAGCAAAGCCATACTGGAAGCAAGATTTGAAGGAGAGCAAAGGTGGAGTGCAAGCCTGGGCTTCCCTGGAAGTTTCTTGTGCTTCAAGGCTCTGATGTCTACCCTGGCAGGTGAAGATGGAACTGCTCCTTTGTGTTTTGTTACACATATGAGAATGCATCTTTCCAGTGTTTTCTACTCACGAATTACTGTGTCATTTTTTATTTCAGCTGAAAGTCCTCCACAAATGCCATCTGAATCTGCAGAGAAGTCTGGCCACCTGAAACCTGCATTTTCCAGAGAATTTTCTGAAAAGCGAAAAAAGATGTGTGTGGGGATATGTCCATCTCTAGTGAAAAAAATCATTTGTTTGCAAGAAGTTCTCACAAATGACATAAGAATTTCCTGTTGACATCTTTGAGGGAGATCCTTGCATGACACAAACTGGAGCATGTGTAACCCAAACTTTCCTGTTTATTGATATTGTGGAGATTGTCTTTGAAGTGCCTTCATTTGAACTAAAAATGGACTGAAGGTATGGCCTTGCCAGAATGTATCAAAAGGATACAGGCTTGGATCTCCAGCTGGTGGAAATCAGTATATTTCCATGATTTTGGAAGGTTTAAATAAGCATTAACTAGTCTTTGCAGTTCAGCAGGGACATAGGAAGAGCTCAGTATTCCTATGCAAGGACTCCTTGACAGAGATTTCTTACTCTCACCTGTTCCTTTCCCCAAAACAGCCCATGAAAACAATTCTGTGGCATTCAGCAAGCCCTGAAGGCAAGCACTGTAGCAAGCACTGTAGCAAAAAAGCCTCAGCAAGGTTGAGATGTGCTGCGTAACTAGGGAGAGCTGTAGAGACCTCCCTTTCCAGGACCCTGAGGAGAAGTATAAACAGTCAAAACTGCTCTTCGCTCACATGCTATCTTTCGATTGTGCATTCAAAGTTCTTTTGAGCAGAAGGCAGCATAATTGAAAAAAAATGTCAAAGTACTGGTAGAAATTTACAAGCCTGCTAGTTGTTCTTCAGAAGAGTTTCTGTGGAATGAGCACAAATCAGATCTTACTATATCTATTGTGTATAGGTATACCTATTAATAACCTGAAAAGTTAAACAACTTGGTTGTATTTAAGTGTCTGGAAAACTAAACACTTTCCCCCATCACACAGGAACATATTTTTTGTTGTGTTGGTCTCTTCAGGAATCTTGAACTCAAACCAAAACAAGAGAATTGTTTCTCAACAAATCTCTGGTTGACGGTAAAAGCAACACAGTTAAGTAACAGAACGAAAAGTATTACTGATCTCTTCTGGAGCTTTTGCTTTCTTCTCTGTTGGGTGGCAGTGCATAATGGTAGCCTCAAGATAAACAGCAGCATTTCAATGCCACAAGAACTTCTTAACCCTTGTTAACTGCAAAGCCAGTGATAAGTTGCTACAGGAACTTTTCCAGTGGGACTAAGTTTGGGCTAGACCTACTCTGAAACATGTTGCAGTTGGTGTGGCCCCTCACATGTGCATTTTAAAAAAAATTAAATTTGGACTTATAAATCAGAGACATCTCTAATAATCAGGTAAGAGATACATCCTCAAGGAGCCCTTCCACCAAACATCTAGTTTTTCAAAGTGAACAGCATTTTCAGCACTGATAAACTCTTACCCAAACCAGTGATGGGGTGATGCTGGCTGAAGGCCTAGTTTATTTTGAGGTGCTGGAGTAATCCTGCCAAGGAAGGGAATGATTCTGGAGGGAAAGGACTTCTGAGCCACCCAAAGTTTGTTAGAAATAGCAATACCTGAAGTGGATTCTCTTTTCTTGGGCAAAAGGAAAGGTAGTGTGGTAAATTTTGTACTCTGCTAGGAGTATCTAATGTCGGCAGATTCTTAAACAAGTGTTAACAGGTCCAACTTCTTTGTGTTGTTAGAAACAAGATCACACACAAATTATAAATACGTTTGGAAGAACTGCTTATCTAATTTTACACTGTACTTAAGCTGAACACTTTTCGGACAAAGCAAGGAAGCAAAGCACAAATCAGACTTGTAAAGAAACCACAGCCCTAGTTGTGTGAGCCTAGAGCCCTACACAGCTCTAAAATAAGCAGATATTTCTTTGATAAGTCACTTTACTTATCTGAATGTTGACCAGGAAAGCGAGTCTTAATGGAAGAAATAACATTTCCTTTGCAGTGGGAAGACAGAATTTCCTGGAACTTGGGCAGGGCAAGAGCTAAAATCTCTGATGAGTGTTATTAAGGACATTGTTAGGCAAATGCAATACATTTTAGTTCTTTGGAGGAGGGATTTTTCTGTCACAAGACTATATTGTAACAGTTATTTTAACAAAAGCATGTCCAGATGCATTTGTTTTGATAGTTTTCTTTCCTCTTTTATGGAGCAGAAAGTTTTGGAACATACGGTTTTTGGAAAAACTGATGTGTAAAACTTCACTGAAAAGCCTCTCTTTTAAGTCATGACTTTTTCATAATTTGCTGTGCTAAAATGCTGAAATACTATTTGAAACATAAGGTTTGACTTCCATACGTTGGCTCTGTCCAAATTTTTCCTTAAACATTTCTTCTAACGTCATAAAATAAGAATATCGGTAACATCAGAAAATATAAGGACTGTCCTCCAAATGCAAGATGTCTGCGTGACCTCATTCTCATCAGGAAAATGTTTCAGTGAAAAGTATTAACTATTGTCAGACCTCATAAAAAATTCCTTACCACTGACTTTAACTCTTCATTACTTGACAGTGCAGGATATTTTTCTTCATTAAATGTTTTTTGCATTATACAGTAGAAGCACCACTCTTCCTTCTCCAGTTGTATGCAGACAAAATTGAACATTCAAAGTCTGCTGAAGTTTTGGAAACTAATGGTGAAGGCTGACCTTTTGCATGTGGGATGAACACATCACACAGCAATTTCAGATCCGTGCCAATTCCAGAACGGATTTTTTGTCAGAGAAACCACTGATTGGAGATGAGCTTGACCAATGCTGCCAAATTAATTTCCAAAACAGGCCTGAGTGACACAGGCTGGCCCTGCCTCCACACAACTGCAAGGATGAGAGATGTGTATGCTGTCAATTTGACCAGGTCTTCTCCCAGGAAACTTGCCTGACGTTATGTTGCTTATAACTATCAAATACTTTTCATATTGTCAGAGGATGAAGCAAAGGCTAATTGATTTATTCTACAGCTGAGCCCAGCACTGTAGGCTGTTTGGTAAAGAGCAAGAGAGTTTTCTTGGAACTTCAAGGAATGAAACTTATCGGTGTCTTCTTATTTATCAAAAGCTCCATTCATGTACATAAGGCTGCCAAGTTGTGAGAAGATATTTCCTACGTGTTCTGTAGATAAAAGAGAGAGGCATGCCGTGCAGGTAAGCCACCCTTACTGACAGGTAGTACAAACACAGTCAGCTCTAGGAATAAGCAACAGAAATACTCTGGCTGGCCTCTATCACTGCAGGTACAAAAGATGAGGAAGGGAGAATGTTAGGACCTGAAATGTATTGTATCAAGCTAAAG
This sequence comes from Clamator glandarius, assembly GCA_033459285.1. NCBI lineage: Eukaryota > Metazoa > Chordata > Aves > Cuculiformes > Cuculidae > Clamator > Clamator glandarius. Next base: position 64,499 of record JAUNZM010000437.1, on the reverse strand, counting down.
TAGAAAGGTACCACAATCTTTGAACAAAAGGTGCTACCAGCAGCTCTTGATTCTGGCTGGGAAATAGAAGAGTGTTTTCTGTGATCATTATGATGTGATAGTACTTTTGACCCTGGACAAGTCAGAGACGATACAGAAAGAAAAAAAAATCTGGTGAAAATGTTAGGTTAAGGTTCAGGTTGTTCCTATTTTAACTCAATTGATTCATTCTGTCTTTTTACTCATCCAGCCAGGTCCTTCCAACAAGATTTTTACTGCACAAATAGCTTGGGGCATTGAAAGGAATAAGGGTGTGGGGTCTGGAAATGCTTAGTTAAAATTATGGCTCTGTCTCTTCCTTGTGCATTTTCCAGCTGGCTAATTCATGTTTCATTGCCTCGGATGGTTCATCAGTGAGGCAGGCTGACAGCAGTTCACACAGAAGTAGTGATCAGGGAAATAAAAATGTCTTCCTAAATATGTAGAATATTAAAAAATAAAAAGGGTAAATACAAATCAGAAAATTATGCTTATTTTTATAATGTGGGTGAGATGTCTGCTAGCTCAGAAATACAGCTAGGGACTTTGTGAGATCAGGTTTTAGGTTAGTTGCAAGTCGGAAGCTGTCAGACATAGCCAACTGGGTATATATTCGTATACCTTAAGATTATTGTAAATTATTTGGTTTTGATGCCTGCATTTGAAGGCTCTTTAGGGGGTAGGTTGACTGTAATGTAGAACACAAAGGGATATAATCTGTTGGGGTTATAACTCCAAATTCATGACCAACCCTTCCAAAAAACTAAACAATCAGTTGAAGATGTGTCATGCTTGGTCAGTGTTATGTGATATTCAATAAGAGATTGTGAACACTCTCCCTCACTCTTAAACAAATAGCCCTACCATCCTTTTAGACATGAATCTTCTTTACTGTCAGGTACAATTTAGGATAGCTTGTGCCACTGGGCCAGAGTTTTTCATGGAAGTGGCATGGTTTTGTTTACACATTGATGTCCAATGCTCTTGTATGTGGTTTTGAAACTTCCCATGACATTTCCCACAAAGTTAGAACTTATTTGAAAAAGAAGGTGAGGGGTTTTTTTCTGTCATGGAGATAGATATAAATATTAAAAGCAGGCACATGTAAAGCAGTAAACATTAAAACCCGTGAAATTTAAATTGTATTATATTTTGGAATAGATTCCTTCAGCACTTGCAGTTTCAGAGATATATGATTTTCACTTGATACTGAAAACCAGGAAGGTTTTCTGACCACACAGCATGGTGTATGTTATACAAACCTTTGCTCACACTACGCTGTTGAAAAACATATCTCTCTCTCTCTTTCTCTAACACAGATTATGGTTGTTTTCAGGAATATAAAGCCCTATAATTCCTGGGATGATTTCTGCTAAGAATTGGTGAGCTAACTGACAGCTGAGTGCATGGTCATTGTCTTGAGTTAGCAGGTGTGTCTTACTTTAAGGAAAAGCAAGGAAAACACATGGGATTTATTTGTGTGCATTAGTTCATCCTGAGTGTGAATTGTGCTAAGTCTGGTTGTCTGTCAAGTTTTCTTGACCTGACACTGATCTGGTATTTCAAAGCCTTTTCTCTGTTTGCACAGAGTAAGCCCTGACAAGTAAAACATGATGGTACTCACCATAGTCCCTTCGGAGGGACGTTATGTGGGGAATCCCTTATTTTCTGTGGGATGACCCAGCAACAGAAGCCTTGGTGTTCAAGCATAGCTTTGGGCCCAGCCATTCCTGGGGAAAGCTCTTGATTGCAAGACAAGGTTACTGAAACTCAGGGGTAAATGCTGGCTTTATAGCTTTCCTGAACATGCATGTTTTCCTGAATTGGACCAGAAGAACCACCTACATTTATTGGTGCTTTCCAGAAATAGGATGTATGCTAATTTATACCAGCACATAGATGCTAAGCAGTACAGTAGATGGATTGGGTATGAGTCCTGTATAAACAGTTGTATTCTTCTTTTTTCAGACAGAGGTAAAGACATAAGGAATTTAAAAAGTTTCTTATGTCAACTTGTAGATTATTCCACCCCTTTATTCCAGAGAAAAAACTGTATTCTTATAATATGTATGATAGGACAAATTTTGAGATAATGAGAGGCGTTATTTAAAAATATACTTTCTACTTTCACAGGTATACTTTTATACTTTGTTATAATCCCCTATGCACAACAGTTCCAGCTGCCACTTTGCAATCTGTGGCCAAGCTAAGTCAGTCTCTGCTTTTGTTTTACACAGGAGTCAACACGAGAGAAAAAGATAGGAATGCTGCTCCCAAGCTGGCCAACAACACACTCCTAGAATTCCCAGAATTAGTCCCCAGACCTTGTTTCCCTTAAAAACCTGCTTTTCTTTCCAAAATATGTGAATTGGCAACATTAAATGAACAAGATTTGTGACATACTCTTTGGGAGAAACCACTGCAACAGTACACAAGAACTCACTGGAAGATAAACAATTCTCACGGTATGTCATCTTAGCTTTAACAAGGAAGTATGTTTTCACGTTAAAGCAGTAGGCAGGAATGTAATATTATCCGTTGCATTATGATCTCTGCCATAAGCATCCACAGTAAGTTTTCAGAAGTTAGCCCCATGCTTCACCTGTAAAATGTGGAAAACTTGTCAGTAAAATACCAGCTCTCGTGTGAAATTAGATAAAGGTTTGCCCATTTGCAGGACATAAAAGGAGACTCCTGTATTTGTGGTTTCTGAGCTCCCTTGTAGGGTTCATCATTACTGGAAATACCATTGCTGCAATTGTAGACAATGAGTGCAAAAGTGTTATAGAAAAGGCAATGTAGCCGCATTTTTAGCACACAGTATTTTAGAGCAGTCAGCTTCTTTCTGGGCTTGGCAGTATCATTAGGCTGCTGGGCTCTAATAACTCATAATTGCTGAACCTGTGAATTGGGCAAACATCCCATTTTAAGGTTTTCAGACGCTGTTGATAAATTTAATCACGATTGAAAAGCTTTGTCAGATGAATGTAAAGAGATTTATGCAGTATACGACTCATCTACCTCCTCAGTATTGTTATCTGTGTTTAAGTATTGCAAGTGAATAAGCACTTCAAAACACCTGAACTTTGCTGTTCCACCTAAAACTAACTCCTGGTTGCTTCTGGCCCACAGGACCCCTCTTGGAGGAGTACATGCCAGAGGAGAGAAAAAAAAATAGGAAGAACAAAAGGCTTTTAACTTGTGCCTTACATGATAATGACAGAGTGCCTTCAAAGAGCACTGGGGTTTTTGAAAATCACAGGAGTGCAAAGAGGTCAGCCATAGGTATTTGAATTATTAACACATGTTTAACCATTAAAGAAAAATATATTGATAGAATATCAATGTAATTAATTATTTAGTTACACAAAGTATGGCACAGAAAACAAGTTTAAGTATTCCCTACTCTTTGGGAAAGATGAACCTTGAATAAATGCATCATAAAAGGGTTTGTTACACAAGGCTTGTTAATAACAGATGATCTTAGAGTATTATAGAAAATGTGTACTAGTTGGTTGTATTTGTTTTTGTTACAAGGTGAACCTTCATCAGTTGATCTATAGTGAGATGGAATGGAGAAAACCACAAAGAACCACCCTTATGTTTGACGGGAAACGTGGCAGCTGTTTAGCGTGTGTTGACCTATTAAAACAAGTAGGTTTTCAAAGGAAATGTGTACATCTGTTTGAAGAAGAAAATCCACCTAGTATGACAATCTCACACGTGCTGTTTTCTGTGTCTGTATTAAGCAGCATTGTCTGCATTGCTAATGCAGATTCTGTGGGAAGAAGAGAACATCCCTCTCCTAGTCTTTGTTGGGAGAAAAAAAATATTGTGCTGTTGGAACTTGTAGCTTACATTTTTTTTTCTACTGTGGCAAATAAAAGCTTGAAGCATTGCACATCTACTTTGCAAGATGCTCATGACTGAAGATCCTTCAAAATTTGATTCTAGTATACAGTTATTACATAGTTTCTTGAGGAAGTTATTCAAACAATCCAAGCAGATTTTTAATATGAAGTCCAAAAAAGTATAGTATAAAACCAGGATATTTTCTCTATGTATACGCTATAAGAAATGTTGAATTAGTAAGGCTAGTTTTAGGAAAACCTCCTAAGGTCTGCCTTTTTTTTTATTTATAACTTGTGGGCACTCAGTAGAGCTAGGTGCCCAATACTTGGTAGCATGTTACATCAATAATGCAACGTTATACTTCTCTGCCTGCAGTAGAGGACTTACCACAGGAGGTTGGCTATGTGTTAGTGTTTTCCATGCCTAACAAGAAGCAGGATAGAGACTGCAAGTATATGTATATCTGTTGCTTTCTTGGTTGAGGCAAAATGAAAGACTGTACTCCATTTCCTAATGTGTCCTTTTCCTCCAGCACTGAAGAGTCAACTGTCTCCTAGTTGTAGCCTAGAGGGAACACTCATGGTGACTGTGTAGCAAATGACTGCCCATGGCCATCCAGGAGGCAGAGAGAGAGAGAGAGAGAGAGGAGAATCTGAAGTCCGCTTGGGATTGGGATAGTGTTTCTGGCACAAGTGGGAATTAGGAAAAGTTGGGTACATCTGATCGTGACCTCAGGAGACAGCTGCACTGTGACACTGAGTTACGTCCACCTTGTTCATGCTGACTTCAAGGTCAGATAAGAAATCTCAGCTATTTGGATGCCTTATTTTTATATCACTGCACTTTTCAGATGCCAGAAATTTACTTTCTTTCTAGTGTAAAGACATAAGATAACATTGTACATAGCCAACTGGACAATCCATCTGGAAACCTAGTACACATGTAGAAGAAATAAAAAGAGGAAAATGTAGGAACAAAAGAAAAATTAAAAATCACTTGTTTGTAAGTAAGAATTGTACAAGCAATTTTCATTGTGCTGTAAATGAAATGGTAAGGTAAACAGTAATGCATCATATGACTTCTAGTCTCTAAAGTATACGAAGAACCATATCTGTGAAATTTTTGTTGTGTTTTTTTTGTCAACTGAAGATTTCTAGCTTGTCAATTATGTGCACAGTAGTCATCTTTTGTATTAATATGAAACCATATCAATCATTCTGTAAGTGATGTAACAGTTTATTGCTCCATTTTGGCAATTGCTGTTGTCCAGCAAATGTTTGATAGCAAATTATGGGAAAAGCAGGCTCCAGGGTGGCTTGGAAGCAGGTCTCCTGGGAGAAAAAGCTTGCAAAAGGTGTTAGGGTGCAATTCAAGCCTTAAACATGTCAGAAAAAAATCCTGTCTTTATTGTGGTGGAAAGAAGACAACCCTCTGTTCAGGTCATTTTGGTCCAGTGAGGCTTTCGTAGATCTTGTCCTCCTGGCTTGTTTTGGGATCTAGCACCAGAGGAACAGAGGAAATTCTTGATTTATAGCCTTTGGGTGTGAAACAGAGGGCGGCTGAGAAAACAGGCTCATGGTGTTTCTGAAGGAGAGGTCTCTCTACCTTGCCCCATAATTTTAGGGAATTCACTGAATAATTTAATTCTAACAGACCGTAAGGATTTCTCACATGGAAGTCTTCTGCCAGTTAATATGTGTACTGCTCCTTGCATCTGCAAAGCACTTTGCAAACATTAACTGATTAAGCCTCACAACACTCTGGGGAGTGAAGTGTAGGTTATTACTGTTAAGTAAGGCAGGCTCTTGGCTCTCCTCTTAGTGTAAGTCTTGGGGGAGATCCTAATCCTTCATGTTGCAGCCCTTTCTGGTCTTGGTCCCTTCTGTGAGTTACATTTCCAGAGTGAATGCAGAAATGGAGCTGTGCTCTTGCTCCTTGCACTTCCACAAGGAATTTTTTAATTCTCTGGCACCTCCTGCACCTACTACTGCTGCTAGCAGGGATGGGTTTAGGGACTGCATGGGTCTTATTCGGGGTCTCTTTCTTTCCAGAGGACCTAGCACCTTGAAGGTCTGCAATGATCACAAGCATAATAATGATTTTCTTGGACAATTCAGAAAATTCTTGAAAAAAAGACCAATACTTTTATGAACAAAATATCGGGAAAACCATATGATTTAGCTGCTTGGGAAATTAAGGCTGCTACTTTAAAGCTTGATCTCAGCAAGCAGTAAGGTCCCACTAACCTTAGCCGTGCAGAAAGACGCCTGTAACAAAATTGTCAGGAGCCCTTATATTTTCAGCAATACACAGGTTTCCAGCATGTCAGTTTTGGGAAAGCCAGTGGAAACTATGTGCCCAAATCCTGCACATCCATGAAGTCAATGGTATTTTATTGGGAAAGCAATTCCCAAATACAACGCCAGTAAAAGTGGTATGGACCATTACGGTTTTTGTCTCCCAGAACAGATTCCTGCAAACACTGAAACAGTTTCTGTCTTACACTGAGGTTTCTAAAAATGTCACATGCAGGAATTCTATGTAGCAAGGGAGGAAAAATCCTGACAGCCCCAGCTGTGACCAGCTAAGTCTTTGGCATGTGTAAGTTAGAAATGAGAGAGTGTGCTCCACATGTGACATCATTCATTTCTGTTAGAGGAGCACTCTCCATAGCTCTGAAGGCGTCTCCATTGGAAAATCACATCCTCAGAAACCAAACCTTTGCTCTGCAGAGCTCCTTGTGAGGATTTGGGGTTTAATATTTATAGTCATAATACTGCAGTTAATGTACCACATTAAACACAAATTTTGAAGCTCTGACAATGGGAGTGAGAGAAAGAAGAATGGCAGCTGCTCTGTCAGTCACTTTCTATTCTATGGGAACCAGCTGGTTGTTATTATTGCTTATTATTTAGCACTTAAACTAGACATGTTAAAAAAAAGCCTACATGGCCAGGAAATAAAGCAAAAATGGCCTCTGGGGACTTTGGAAACTTTCTGTGGTCTGATACATGTTTAACTTGATGGTTTTTCAATAAATCCCTTCACTTCCTCCTCCTGCCACCTCAGCTGCCATATTAAAGTGATCAAGTTGACCACAGATTTACTAAACGGTAAAATGCAGTTCACTTAGTCTTTAAATCACATAAATACCTAAGAGGGAATTCTCCAGTTTCCAGCATTCATCTTGAAATTACTGCTTAATGTTATATCATCAGACCTCAGATTTTTTTATATAACCCATAGGCAAGCACTTAAAATCTCAGTCATCTTCCACTAGAAGGGAAAGGAGTTTACCTTGTGCAGTAAAACAGGAAGGGTAAGTTCCTAGTAATGCTGAAGAATCTGAAAAGGGTCAGTTATTTGGTGAAAAGTATAACAGGCCTGAAGATAATCTAAGCTTATGGAGACTCCTGTTTTCTGAGAGGTGCCCATATACATGACTGCTTAACTATGTGTCTTCAAAGGAACAAGCCTGCATGTACTTAATTCAGGCATATCCTAGGCTTCTGTGCTTTAACTGTGCATATAACATTGTCCTCTCTGTTGCTTGTCAGGGATGCGTGTGCACGTTTGTGTGTGTGTGAACTTTATTTACTTAGATGTTTTCTGCAGGGAGGAAAAAAGAATCCAAGAAAATCGTTCTTTGATAAAGACTTTTGCATTAAAGTTCTGTAGTTGCCTCAATAAAATTTAAAAATACATTTGACTGCCACTCACACTAAGTAACCAGGGAGCAGAGCACTAGCAGGGCAATCAGCAGAGATCATCCTGCACCTTGCCCCACGCTCCCTGCAGAGAACACCCCATTCAATGCAACTTTCTGTCAGGTCTCTACTTTAAGTCCTTACCATCATCACCCCTATAAAATGTATGACAAGGGCTAAATAAACAGCTGGTGTGGGGTAACCACTGCTTTTTGTGCTTATTTGTGTTGGCTTGCTAGAACCTTCAACACCTCCCACCTGCTCATTATATTAATCTTCTATCTAGTGCTTATGACTTATATCACGCCTTGGATAGATGTGTGTGGAGTAATGGAAATCACTTATTTGTATGGCAGAGTGAGCTTGAGAACAGCTGGACAGTATCCATGGACAGTGCTGCAGGAAAACCAAATCATAATAATCAATATGGCAGAGAGCTGGAGGAGCAAACTGGTAAAAGAAGTGGTAAGCATTTTTGGTTTAGCTGAGGCCCACAGAATATTGGGAGCATGTACCTCATTGGCAGGAAGGGACAGTTAGCCACCAAGGCAAGAATTCCATTAACACTTTAACAGAGGTAACCCAGACAAGCACAGCTTTTTGGGCTCCTCCAAGGTACATCAAGGCACTCTGGTTTGCGTGCCATGCACAGTACTCCCTGGTATTGCTGTGTGACCCAAAGAACTGAGAGCACCTTGAGTTACCTTTGCAAACACATGTGGCTCAGCAGGCCTTGTCAAAGACACCCACACCAGCCAATGGAATTTTGCCACCCATTTGTCTTAGTGGTGTTAGGAAATTCAATACATGCTTGCAATTCAATACATTCAATACATTGATTATTTCGTAAAGGCTACTGTCAGCCTTCTTGGAAAGTGAAATTTAAAAATGCCTGTTTTCTTCTTCCACACCAAATTAGCCATCCTTTGGATAGAGGAGTTTGGCTACTTTTTCTAAAGGGCCATCCCAAACAACATATGGGCAACAGTCTGCCCTTATCCTCCTCGACTTCAGGGAAATTAAAAAGGAGATGTACAGAGTTCTTTCTGCATTAGCATAATTTATATTTCTCCTTCCAAAATATTTGTTCAGGAGCCTGTTTCACTCACAATTTTTTTATCAACAATTCTACTTTTTTTTTCCTATGTATACTCAAGTACAAGATTATAGCTTCTCCTGCTCCTCCAATATATAAACTGGTCTTGAACACCTGATTAGTTTGCCTTGTTTGACTACCTGCAAAGTCATTGTCCTACATTCCTTGTTCTGATAAACTAAAATTAATTTTCTCCCTCCTACTCTCCCAGTTCAGAAGAGCTTTAAGCAACCTAAGTTTCTTCCCTGTAAGTAAAATTTTATTCTTACATGGTGGTGTATGATTTCTGTAGACATTGCATGTACATATCTGAGGGCAGAATTTGGCCCAATGGCATCCTTCACCCTGTGCCAGCATGAATTAAGAAGAATTGGTGTTGTAAAAGAAATTTATCTCTATCTATCTCAATTAACACAGAGTTTGAATACATCATGCATGCACCACTGATTTATGTAGTTTTGTGATTCGAATTTTTTGCTGAAAGAAGAGTAGTAATCTGCACAATTTATTTTTCTCTGGAACTCACTCTTCAGGCATGATTTAAATATTCATGATTGATCCATGAGAATATTTGGTTTTCAAAGCCTTTGTTTCCATTGGGAATTGTGTTTCTGCCAGGCACCAGTCAGGCACCACACACGCAAGAAGGGAAGGTGGAGTTCAGCATGTGATTTATATTTGCAGGATTCTCAAAAATGTCTGGTTTACTCACACGAGGGAGTCATCATCTTTTAACAGCTTCCTCACATAAAAGCTGAAGTTTTAGACTTATTCTTTTGGAGAAATTGGTGTGGTTCCATGATAGACTTGTTGTTGTTAGAGGAGAGAGACTGGTTTGTGATAAACCCTGTTAGGTAGCCATATAACCATAAGATTTGAAGGTCCCAGAAAGCACCCATGTTGAAGCATGGGGTTCATCTCCTCTTCCATTCACAGGGGATAAGAAGTTGTTACAATTGTTGACTGCAAAACCCCGGCTGAAATTACAGTATATGAAGCTTTTGCCAGCAACGAGTGCATCATTTGATTTCTGTGTTGTTACATAGCTGGAGGCTGTCATTTTGGCTACTACTGTCATTTGCACAGCTACTGCACTTATTTTACAGACTAGTTATTCAGAGATGAGTTTTTTTAAGGAGAAGAGACAACAATTTAAAGTGAGATTTTTATATCCAGAACTAAACAAGCAGAAGCACCATGATTTGGCTGCACCAGGTAAATTCTCCTGCAAATTCTCCAGTGTCTTCTTTTGGGCTTGGGTTGAAGAGTTAAGTCCTGGGAACAACACCCTTCTCCTTGAGCTCAGTGGTTCTGCCTCCTGTGTGTGAAGCAACTATCTCTCTCTTTCTGAAGGCAAAGAAGGAAAAGAGCGGCTGAGGTAAACATTGTAAGGCCCCCAGACTGTGCTTCTGTTTGTGATTTACAATTCAAATACAGACATACTGTTCTGGTAGAAATATCCTTGCTGGTGTGTCTGACAGTGTGTTTCAGAAGGTGATTTTGCTCCTCAGGACTGAGAAACAAGTCAGTTTGTGTGTTGTGTGTGGCACTTGCCTGTTTCCCCGAAGAGAAAGCTCTTAATGCATTTCAGCTCCTGTGATGACAGTGATGCTATGTTTCAGTTTTCTCACTGCACCATAAATGGCACTATATTAAAAAAATGCCTTTGGGTAGGAGCATGCAAATGAACAAAACACATTTGATTAGAAACAACTCCTACTATTCATTGCAATATTGCACATGATTGCCAGCAATGTAACTACAGTCAGTGCTGTTCTCACCTGTTGTTGGTTGTATATTAGTTCATTCTATTTTCCATCTTTTTGTTCCCTATAATGGAGGTATAAGCCTCTTTTGACCCTGTTGTTTATGCACTAGTTGTGTGCTACTGAACATAAAAAAATATGTTTACTGTAAGGCAGTTACCACATGTGATAAGTTTTGTCCAGATCTTCAGTCAAGTCTTCCAATGGCATGAGTCAAGTCAATAGAGCCAGAGGTGACAGCAGAAAACACTCTCTAAGAGCAATCACACAAATCCTGTAACCTGATGAAGAGTTCTATACTTCATTTTTAGCATGTTGATTATCTCTCAACACATTACAGTGAGCATGAGTTCCTTAGAGCGGACTGTTTATCTGTGCTGAAAGGGAAAACTAGAAGTTGAAAATCAGCTTGGATAGTGACAAAAGTATTTAACTGCAATTTGGATCTCTTCTGATGACACTATGGTAACACCCTGAAAAAACTATCAACTCTGATACATGCCTTAAACCCCAGACATATGCTGTCCAAAGGATGGAGAATATAGTCCAAAATGTTTTTCCATCTCGGAATTCTGTCTGTGCACTGAAGTTTGCAATGAATCTTAAATAACAGAATTACAAAGGAAAAAAATTGCTATGGCAACAAGATATTTCTATTTTAAGTGAGCTCCTTGTAAGAAAAAGGAACAGTGTGGTTTAAACAGAATAAGACTTTGCAAAATAAGAAATGCAATTATTACTTTAGAACTATATAATAATTTAGCTCCATTCGTGGTGGCTTCTCTACTCGTAACTCTCTTTCCTCTGGTATTTTACACCTCTAACACTTTACACCTTTGGAAACTGAGACAGGAATTAAATAAGCTGAGCTCAAGAGACATAGCAGCAGTTGTTTAACAAAGCTGGATACAGAATATACATGATTTAAAATATGGGGTAAAGACAACTCCTAGTTAGTGTTAGACACCAGTCTGAGGAGTCTGAATTAGGAGCGTTTATTGCCAGAAGATACCTCTGTATTCAATGAAGAACAGCATAACTACGTCTTTGGCTGAATTACCAAGAGCATATTGTAAAGGCCTGTTTCTCCTCTGATTTGCAGGGATCACAGTAGATCTGTTCTCCTAGCCAGCTATCACAGTTAGATGACTAGAATGACGATCCAGGGCCAAAGGTCTTAATTAGTCCAGTGATTGATAAGAATTATAAAACTGTATTCCAATGCAAATTAATGTCACTTATGTACCTTCATCCAAGCTACAATGAAGATTTCTCTGACTTCTGGGTACTTCAAACAATGATGTCCACTTTTGCTACAGCTTTTTCTGCAAGATAATGCTTTGGCAAAAGGACAAAATTCAGCATCTTCCTCTGATTACTGATAACTTTCTAGTTGTTAGTATAACAGAAGAAGGTAAAAACAAACCTTTTTTACAGCTGATGGCTTGGCTGTTGTGGTTTTATTTTTGGTCCTGGTGTCTATTTCGTGCACTTGTTTTTGAGGTTTTTTCACTTGTCTGTTGTTTGTTTGTGTATTTTTCAAAGGACAAAGCACTTTCCAAGAAAAATACATGGATTAAAATGTTTTATAATTCTAGGTAACCCTTTGTCTTCTGCACCATCATCTCAGTGGCTTTTTGGGGAATGAGTTTTTGGCTTAAAAGGCCAGCTGCCAAAACTCTGGAAAAATCAGCAGATTTCTGAGAATGCTGCTATTATGGTAACACACACAAAAAGAAACATTTGCACATATTATTAAAGCAGTTAGTGTTTTCTGGAGAATGACCTTACAGACTTTCTATGTAGCTGCTTGCTCCAGTTTATTGAACTGCATCTTTAAATGGAGAAGAGATAAAATTCAGCTAAACTATATATAGAGAGATACTACCTGCTTGTCAAGTAAGTATGATCAAACCTGCCTGTTGAAAATGCAGTCTCAGAAATCCCTACAGAGCTCCACCTCAGTCCAGTTTATCTGAGCCTTGACTGTACCTTGCAAGGCAATGTGAACATGAAGTACTGATGATTAGTGCAGATTTACACTGGAAAGCCATATACGTCCCTGAGGTTAGTATTACCAGTGGGCTGTTCTAGGCCTTCAGAGAATTTCAGTTGATGTGAAACACCAAGAAGGGATCTCAATTGTAGGCTTTAATGACTTGAAATCCAGGCTGTACAGAAAGTTAGAAAGCCACGATGATCCCAGTTGTGTGTCTTAGCAGTGGCTATGAAAAGGCACTGCACTTGTTCAAAACAATGTGCTACGAAAAACTCCAGTACAGAGAAACCACCCAGGCCATGGAAACTTTTCTGAGTGTAACCCTCAGAAACAAGTCATCAGCTTGTGTGGAGGAGGATACCGACTTGTCAGTGACAGCCCCCGGATACACTGTACAGAGTAATGCTGCTGCCATCTCTGCCTGTAGGGATGGAGTTCACTGCAACTAACCCTGATGCAAGAGACAAGGGGAAACTTCAGGGAGAGTGCATTTGGAGCGTATAGATGAGAATCATCTTGAATGTGTTGTCTGTTAGTGATCAAAGTGATCTGGAAAGACTTAGCAAGTAATGGATGTCATCTTTTCAGCAATACTCAGCTGCTTCAAAGGCTTCTGCTTTATCACTAAGGCAAGCAGCTTACTTTTCTACAGAGGCTAGGCCAGGTTGTGCAGTGCTCTGCACAGTCATGTGGATTCAGGACTAAACCAGATGATTCAAAAGCAGTTATTTTTGCCAAAAAAGCAAATGATAGTTTAATTTGCCAATCAATTCAGAATAGGCTCTGCAGTGAAATAAATGGCAATTTGATTATGTGCTGCTGCGACAAAACACAATTTGATTTGACTTCAGGAAAGTGATGGCTTTTTCTTTAATATTTGGTTACAGCCTTTCAATTGAATGTAACCAGGGGAGAGCAGAATGCTAAAACATAATGATTTCTCCATGTTAAACTTGAACATGTTTAATAGTTATTAAAAGATTAAATTACTTTTAAAATGAAATGGAGTGACTTGAGCTTGCAGAATAAGGCTTGATCTCTGGCTGTTCTGCCCCTGAAAAAAGTAATACCTGTGGTGAATGGGGTCTTTCTTTGATGTATCTTCATTGAGCTTCCTAGATAAAACTATCTTAATTATCTCTCTTTTGTTACCGTTACGGTTTGGGATTTTTTTTTATAGGAAAGACATTTTGATCTACTGCAGTAGGTTTTTTTGTTTTCTTCACAACTGGACACTCCCAGAAAAAGTAACTATTCATGTTATGCCTCATGTGAAAGATTCTCCTAAGTAAACATATTATTTTGAAACAATCAAGATTTTGATAGTAAAGCATTTAATGCAATAGAACGATAGAATTTTACAGCCGGAAGCGACTAGCCATTCTCTGGTCTGCTGTCCTCTACCTATCCTAAAATTTCACACAGTACTTCCTTCATGAAACCTAGCAACTAATAGATAGAAATGGAACAAACTTTTTAAGCAGATACCTGATCTTGGTAAAAAGAGATTTTGCTGCCAGGTTATCTATTAGTACAATGCTTTATAAGTTCATTACAGAGTTGCTATTTCCCAGAATACTGGCTTTGGTCATTAGATACAAACCAATATTTTTAATAATTTAATGGAATTTTTTAATTTGACTTTACTTGATGGACTTCTTTGACTGCCTTATTTACCATATTTTCTTGTAATATCTTCCTTGTTATTTACAATTTCTCCAACATCTGAGCACTTATTGGACTTAGTCTACAGTGACTTCATTCTTCCCAAACATCTATGAATTTGTACCTTCCAGACTATATCTAAACAATGAAAATTCCTTATGAAGTTTTGTAACCTGAGACCTCAAGTTTATCATGAGCAGCAATCATTTGTTGAAAAGACACTGCACTGATGCATATTTTTTTTGCATATGATAGTATTTTGAAGAATTTCTAGCCTCACAGAAAGTATCAGGATTCCTTTATCAAACAGACTCGTAATGTTCTGAAAAAAACCTACTTCTAAATTTATTGGAACCATGTGTTTTCTCCTGCTTTTTACATGATCATCTCAAATTATGATTTTATCCCAAAACCTGGAGTTACAGACCGTAAGATATTGAGTATCTTTTCACATTTCCACCTTCATGAAAGGAAATCAGCCAAAGAAGTGCATAAAAAGAAGTATGAGGCTGATTTCATTCAAGGGATTTGCCTACTGGAGTTAATAGTTTTAGGCAGAGATGAGCAGGGTCCAGCATACTAAGTCTACACTGGATTGACTGGCAATCTTCAGAAATAATTACATTTCTGCAGGAAGATATTTTTTATACTTGCATTGAGAAAGATATAGACTTGAAAAGCATAGAGAAACCCTAGAGAAAAAAAAAATCATTTTACAGTGAAACATCTCCCACTGTGGAAAAGTAATGTTCTAAAGACAATCTCTGTTTGAGAGCAATGTTTTCAAGCTGAGATGAATGGATAATATGAATGGTGACTAGTACAAAGAGAAATAGTTAAGCGATCAATGAATTTATGAATTATAAAGAAGGACAGTGAGAAAGATTCTTATGTTAACATGCCTAAAATTAAAGATTTTTTTTTCGTATTTAATCCATTACCTAAGAGGATAAATATGGTATCTGGCTTGTGTGCAGGGTTTCCTTTGCCTTGGAAGGGGGAAAAAAAGTATTTTCATTAGCTAATTACAGAGGAGGGGCAAGCCTGTGAGTAGAAGATTGCTGTTGTATTGTGTGTTCTTCTGTTTATCTCCAAATGTCGTGTCTTCCTAATCAAGCAATGAAGATGTGGAAGTAACTGCTACAGCACTGTTGCATCTCCAGCACAGAGAAGCAGAAAACAACACGTATGTGTGCTCTCTATCTCTTTCTGGGAGCACAGGGTGATGGACATATTCTTCTTTTTCTGGGATCCAGGTTCCTCTTTCTGTCCATCTTACTCTTCAAAAGTGAATTCCAAATAATTTAATGCTGCAGTGAGACCTTCAATAAACCAGTGTAGGAAGCATAGGGCATAGAAGGCTGATAGTGGTTAATCAGGAAATAGCATACATAGTAGGAATAAATTTGATCAGAGTGAATAGATTTCATGAAGCACCTTGCATTACAAACTCAGATCCACGTTTCTAGCTCGGTATCAAGACCTTTCTGTTCTTTGAAAAAGGACTAATAAATAACATGGGCACCATGCATAATAAGGTCTACTGTGGGGTCTAGAATAAGAAAGATCTGTGGGAAATTCTGCTTGTGGAGTTTCAATGTTCAGCCTTCCAGAGGACCCACAGAACACTCAAGTATCAACGGAAGCCCCTCTGGGCTTGACCACTGCAGTTAATGTAAAGATTTCCTCTAACACCACAGGTGAGCATCCATACATATTACTACTATACAGTTCACAGTAAGATACATTTTACAACGCTCAACAAGTTGTAAAAGATGCTTCAGAGATATTGTAATGTTTGGCAACAATTCCAGGTTCCTATAAGCTTATGCACCTATATAAAGATCTGAGGGTTGCAACTGACTAAATAGAAATGCAGGGTTTCTCTAGGTCTAGTGAAACACGGTTTGCAAAGTGGCCTTGAAAATTACATCTGAGAATTTTTGTGCATTCAAGAAAGATATGGTTTTCTACTGATTTGACATGCCTGTGGGAATGAATACAGTCTTTCTGGAGGTCCATCTGCTGTGGTCTACTTGAAGAATGCCTTTGGCATGTTCATCTAGTTCACATTTTTCTGTTTCCATCATCTTCCTATTATCTCAAATTCTCCAATTGTTTAGCTTGAATTCAGCAAAATATCATGTTTAATGAGTATAATACTCATAGTCTCATAATCTAATCCATAATTTATCTTGTTAGCTGACTGGCATGGAAAAATAATGTCCATGATAGCATCTCTGGACTTTGTTCTTTATCTCAGATTCCTGCCTTTTTCTTCTTTAGAGCACATTATTAGAATTACTTCCTCTTAGACATCCCCAGATGACCAAATCCCCATTTGACCTTCAGGTATGATGTTGCAAAGTAACTACTTCCTCCTTGTAGGAAGCTGTGACTAGGGTGAGATTATGGTAGGACAAATAGTCATCTTAAAAGTAAATACTTATGTTTAGCAGCAGAAAAACCCCAGCAATATAAAAGAAGATTTTTAAAACTGCAAAAGGTTTGTCTTACTTAAGGAGCTGGTTTGTTGAGAGCTTGAATAGAGGCTATATTCTCAAATACTCTCTCAAGTCTAGGGTCATCTTACTGCACTGTTAGCCTCTCTTTTCTTCTTATGGAACTTCCTTTAAACCTAACTGAAATTTCTTGATCCTTTACATGTTTGGACCCATAACTAAACTTGTTGAGCTCAGGAGATAGTTGCAATAAAATCACCAAACTGAACAGCTATTGTATTGTGTCTGAAGTATCTGCTGGGGAGTATATATCCAGTTTCAATTCTTGCTCTTTCTGGGTATATTTCCTGACAATCCAGTTATTGAATTAAGTCACTATATGAATACATGTATATGGAGCAGACAGCTCAATAATGAATCCAGCTTATAATATTCTTAAATTACTTCAGGCAAGCCCACATCTATTACATAGGCAATTTCCACCACTGGAAAAGTTTGTGTTTGTGTGAGAAAATGAAAAGGATCATTTACGTTTTATTACAGTATGCCATATGAAATCATCTTATTCTGCTCATTAACTGAAGATGATACATATTGTATGGAATTGCCTTGAATTGCTGACTCATTGAGGATATCTGTCATAAACAACAAAATACACCTGCTACACAGAGCCATTGGAACTCCCTCTTGGGATAAGTTGTCCCTGGGGAAAGGACCAAACCTAGTATGATACCCATGTGTTAAGATATATTATGCATCTTCTGCTCACAGAAGATGTGATATCACAGACCTCAATGAAAACTCAAGCATGCTAGAAATCACAGTCAAGAAGCTGTGTCTCAGATTCCTTGTTAAACCATGCCACACAAAAAAGCAATAAAGCCAAACCCCAAACAACTAGATTTTGTGCCTGAGCTGAGTGAAGGAGTAAACCAAATAAAAAGCAAAATTCTCATACATTTTGATGAAACCAAGATTTCACACAAGAAATTTTAATTTACCAGAGATCAGAGCTTACTAAAACACTTCTGGCTATATCTTCTTTGTCTGTTTCTACCCCAAGCTGTTCACAGTGTTTTGATATAAAAGTTGTTACAAAACCTGAGTGGACTGGGGATTGCTGGAGCATCTACTGGAATAGTTCCCTAAATACATCGGCCTCTAAGTCTGAAAATTGTCCATTGAAGGATTTTTGGAAATCATATTGCTAACATTATGTAAGTCTTTAATGTTACCATTCAATGACTAGCCACACAATAAGTAAAAAAAAAGAGCATAATAATTCAAAAATTAAAGCGAAGAACAAAATAGAAAGGAAACATTCACAAAAGCAATTACTTAGAGCATTGCACTAAGCCTCATCATGGCACAGACTGGAGTCTGTCCCATAGGAGTCAGTACTTAAGGGCAAGGGAGCCCATGAGGTCTGGATGCTCTTCAAAAAGGAAGTCCTAGCAGCTCAGGAGCAAGCCATCCCCTTGTTCCAGAAAATTAGCCAGCAAGGGAAAAAAACAGTTTGGTTGAGTAGGAAGATCCTGAGAAATATCAAAAAGGGGAGGATCTATGAGCTTTGGAAGAAGAGACAGGCATCTTGGGTGGACTATAGAGAGGAAGTGAGATCGTGCAGAGAAAAAATCAGGAGGGCTAAGGCCCAACTAGAAATCAGATTGGCAAAGTCTGTGAAAGATAACAAAATATCTTTATATAAATTCATTAACAATAAAAGGAGGAGAAGGGAGACTATTCAGTCCCTATTGGATACAGAAGGAACAACAGTGACAGGGGATGAGGAAAATGCTGAGGTGCTTAATGCCTTCTTTGCCTCACACTTTAGTAGTAAGGAAAGTTGTTCCCTCAGTGTACAAACCCCAGAGCTAGAGGAACAAAATGAGGCTCCCATGATCCAGGAGGAGATAGAGAGTTGCTTGCCCAGCTTGACACCTGCAAGTCTATGGGGCCAGATGGGATCCACCCAAGGGTATTGAAGGAGCTGATGGATGTGCTGGCCAAACACCTTTCATCATCTTCCAGTGGTCCTGGAAGACTGGGGAAGTTCCCCTGGACTGGAGGCTGGCTGATCTGGTGGGTTGCAGGGAGGATCCAGGGAACTACAGGCCTGTCAGTCTCACTTCAGTGCCAGGGAATGTCATGGAACAGGTGGTCTTGAGTGCTATCATGAAGCACAAGCAAGAGAACCGGCTGATCAGGCCCAGTCAACATGGGTTCACAAAAGGCAGGTCTTGCCAAACTAACCTGGTCGCCTTCGGTGACAAAGTGACCCACCTACTGGACGAGGGAAAGGCTGTGGATGTATCTTCCTGCACCTCAGTAAAGCCTTTGAGACAGTTTCTCACAGCATTCTGCTACACAAACTGTCATCTCTGGCCTGGACAGGCGCACACTCTCCTGGGTGGAAAACTGGTTGGATGGCCGGGCCCAGAGAGTGGTGGGAAATGGAGTTAACTCCAGCTGGAGGCCAGTGACAAGTGGGGTTCCCCAGGGCTCAGTGCTGGGTCCAGCCCTGTTCAGTGTTTTTATCAATGACCTGCATGAAGGCATCGAGTGCTCCCTTAGCAAGTCTGTGGATGACACTAAGCTGGGTGGAACTGGCTAATTGCTGGAGGGTCGGGAGGCTCTGCAAAGGGATCTGAACAGGCTGGACTGCTGGGCTGAGACCAATGGCATGAGGTTTAACACGGCCAAATGCCGGGTCCTGCACTGGGGGCACAACAACCCTGTGCAGTGCTACAGACTAGGAGAAGTCTGGCTGGAAAGCTGCCTGGAGGAGAAGGATCTGGGGGTGTCGGTTGACAGCGACTGAACATGAGCCAGCAGTGTGCCCAGGTGGCCAAGAAGGCCACTGGCATCTTGGCTTGGATCAGAAACAGCGTGACCAGCAGGTCCAGGGAGGTTATTCTCCCTCTGTACTCAGCACTGGTGAGACCGCTCCTTGAATCCTGTGTTCAGTTCTGAGCCTTTCACAGCAAGAAGGATGTTGAGGCTCTGGAGTGAGTCCAGGGAAGTGCGAAGAAGCTGGTGAGGGGCTGGAGAACAAGTCCTAGGAGGAGCGGCTGAGAGAGCTGGGGTTGTTTAGCCTGGAGAAGAGGAGGCTGAGGGGAGACCTTATTGCTGTCTATAACTATCTGGAAGGAGGTGGCCTCTTCTCTCAGGTGACAGGGGACAGGACAAGAGGTAATGGCCTCAAGCTCCACCAGAGGAGGTTCAGGCGTGACATCAGGAAAAAGTATTTCACGGAAATATAGGGCACTGGAACAGTCTTCCCAGGGAGGTTATACATTCACCTTCCCTGGAGGTGTTTAAATGGTGGGAGGATGAGGTGCTGAGGGGCATGGTTTAGTGATTGATAGGAATGGTTGGACTTGATGATCCAGTGTGTCCTTTCCAATCTAGTGATCCTATGATTCTATGATTCTATACTACTTTAATGGGACAGGAGAAATTACTACTCAGGGATGCAAAAAATGTGAAGAATGAATGAAAAGAAGGAAGTTTGAATACAAAGTAAGAGACAGTAATTTGGGCCAACATGTGTTACCTTAGCTGGATACACCTTCCAGGTCCATAGTTCTTCATTTCCCTGTAAATTAGGAAGACCATGTGTTACAGCAAGGAGGACATGTTCATGTGTCAGTAGTCCTAACAAAAGCTCACAGCTCCTATGGTCATCTGTTACTAAAGCTTTGGATGAGCTATTGATTTTCCTCAAACAAATTAAAGTGACTACCAGGAAAAGAATGTGGACAAACACACATAAAACCAAAAAGGAAAATAGTAAAAACCCCTACTGCTATGGGACATGCCTCAGTCATATCTCCCCATTTCCTCCAGCACAGCTGTGTTCGTTCTTCTGTTTAAAATGCAGTCACTGTGTTATTGATTTCCTAGATATGTTTTTAAAAGCATTTAGGATTGGGCAATTAGTTACTGCTTAATGTAGAATGTCAAAACAGAGTTATTGATCCAACTAATTGAATAATTGATTCGGTATTTCCTTCACATTGCTTGATGTGGACCTAGTCTAAAAGAATAACAAAAAGAAAAATAAGTTGTATTTTGTGAGGAATACTGTACAACAAATTTTAGGTAAGATTTATTAATCTTGAAAGGAAATAATTTGGGGATAAAAGTACTTTTTCTGTAATTGCTTGTTTATTGAAGGAACTACTCAGTAGAAAAGCTTACAACAGGGCAACAGAAAGAAGAAATACTGAACAGTGTACACTCTTGTAACCAAGAAAAAGGGTATGCCCTTAACCATGTTGTCAGAACAGTTTTGATATATTGTAATTTTGTTAATTCTGAAGTAAAACATAGAATACTAATTATTATAATTAAGAAATCATCTTTCAACCAGAAACCAGCATGATGATGAACTTCATCTGGAACTGCCAAAAATTTTGGGAAATTATGTGGGATAGAAAACAGGATATCATCATGGAAACTGTTCTGGCCTCTTCATCTGGGAGGAAGGGCTGATATACATTAATAGAAGAACAGGGCTGATGTAACCGTCACCTCATGGAGTCACTGAAAGACAGAGATAGGGAAGGACCTCTGAAGATCATTCAGTCCGACCACCTAGTGACGAAGAGTCACTAACAGTAGGTTGCTAAGAGTCATCTCCAGTCAGATTTGAGTATCTCAGAGGATGGAGGTGCTACAACCTTTTTGGTCAAGGTGATACCACCTTTTTGCTTGCCTGCCTTCATGCCAGCCCTAGGAGAGTTGTTGGAGGATGCACACTGTTGTATTTCCCCTCCAGTATAAACTACATACATAGCTAAAGCATCCCGTCTCCTCTTCTCCAAGCTCAGAAATGACTATTAGCCTTCTGCTGTACTGGCGTAGCTAGGAAACACACACCTGGAGACTGAAAGACCTTTCAGGTGTATACTGTTTTCTGCCTCAGTCCCTACTAAAAGAAAAACAACCAACTAAACCTCTCCAAACCACAAAACCCACTTTGTTTTGAAAAGGTATGCTGCACAGCTTCCCTCTGGGCCACATTGCATTCTGCACATGCAGAAAGATTAAGAAAATTAAGACAAATGCCACTGCTAGTCCCAGGGTCATTTTTTCTGAAGATCTGTTGTCCTCAAAACATTACAGATAAGCAGCTGTTGTACTAGAATGCCAAAAATATCCCATCAGAAATTATTCATTAAATAACGATGGATGTAGCTTATGACCTGTGACCCATTAATACCTATTACAGCAGATTCTGACTGAAAGTATTCTACGAACAATCAGTTAAAACAAATCTGCAGATCAGGAGGCAATTCAAAGCAACTGAAACCACCACAACAGGAGATGCCAAAAGTTGTTCTGTTAAATGCATGCTGTCACTGGATTAAAGATAAATATGAATGGATGATAAACACTCAGGTTAGCTGCATGGTTTTAAATTACACCTCAGAGAATTAATTCTGTTTTCATTTTACCCGTGGGAAACTGCTGTGGCCATTAGTGTTTGCCCAGTGCAAATATTTTAACTCAGGGATGAATGCAGGGCATAGAAAGAAGGGCTAGAAAAATCTGGATAATTTTAAAAAGTCAATGTAAAAAGGCCTGTGAAATTCAAGCTAAAGAACTTCAGATGTAGCCAAAGGATTTTCTAAACCATTAGCTATTACCTTCAAGAACTTGTGAAGGACAGAGAAAATCTCTAAGGGCAGGAGAAGGTCAGATGCAGTAGCTACTATTAATAGGAAGACAAGAATGTGACTTAGGAAGTATAGACTCATCAGGATAACTTTAATACCTGGAAGATACTAAACCAGATGATTGCATAATAAATTTGTAAACATCTAGAGGAGAATGAATGTGAAAAAACACTTCCAACATTAATTTGTCAAATCAGGTTACATTTTTTAGGAGATAACTAGCCAAGTGAATAGAGAAAAGCAACAGAAGTGACACATATTGACTTTACTAAGGCTTTTACACTGTGTTGGGCCTGGTGTGCTCTTTATTAAAGGAAAATACAGTATAGAAGAGATCATCACAATGTATACTGTAGTTTGTTCTATAATATGAAGACTTATAAATATATTGTTACTTATTCCAGTTAAGCATATATGTGCCTCTGCAGAATTTGCTTAATCCAAAATTTTCGTTAATGAGTTGGTCTTTAAAGAATGCAATTGGAATTCGTGGATAATGCTGAGTCAGGAGGGCTGAATTATACTGAAGAATTCTTAATAAACTGAAGTAATGGTCTGAAATTAAAGACGAAAATGAACAGACACAAGTGCAAAGTATTTTGATGAGGAAGCAGGAAGCACGGAAAGGAAGAGCCTAACTAGCAAGCTGCAATAGTGCAGAAATGGGATTGTAAGTTACAGCTGATGCCAAACCCAACCTGAGTCAGCATTCTAGTGTTCCTGGGGATAAAAAGGGAAGTCTCATTTTGTAATATACTGGCAGAATGTAATGTGTAAGGTGCTGTAGGAAATTATTCTTTCCAATGCATCATCTGGCAGACCTTAGCTAGATAAACAGGTTTTATTTAAGGCATTATTCTTTATGAAATTTATAGGAAAAACTGGAAAGAAGCTAGAGGAGACAAATAAGAAAATGAAGAGTTCTACAGAACATCACCACTTTATGAAAATGGAAAGAACTCTTTTTCCTTATATTGAAAAAGTGTAACTGAAGGAGTGAACGTGATAGTAGCCTTCCATAATATGAATGATTGCTAAAAAGATATATGCACTCACTGCTAGCTTTGTTTTAAATAAAGATTTTATTTGTTGGAAGAATTGTTTCAGAGAAGTAATTCAAGCTCTAGGAATAGAGATATATGAATAGCATCCAAGCAGCCTAAGTTGTCTTGGTGGAAAATATTAAGAGACCAACTGCCATCAATAATGTCTCAGGACACAACCCAGTGAAAATGGACTCCAAGAAGACCGACTTTTATTTCCCAAGCTTTGCTATGGACATTGTATGTTCTGAATAGCATCACTGAGCTATACCTTTTTTTATAAGAAGCTAATAATAATGGTACTCACTGAAATAAATCCATGCATATGCTTTCCTGGGTTAAAGAACACTCCCTGAGAAGTCACTCCAAGAAATCAAGAAGTAAAATCTGTTATTTCATACTGTTTGAGAAATCAGAGGAGCTTCGTGGGGATTTGGTAGGCAGCAATGTCCAGTGTGTTGAATAGAGAAAGATGTGGCACAGATGGCATTCGCTGTTTGCAAGGCCTTTCCCTGCCATGCTTGTCCTAGTGGTTGTGTTAGTATCAGACCAATGTTAGCAAATCATTAATAAAATACAGCAAAAAGGATAGTACTCTGATATTTTTGCTGAACTTCTGTTTTATCACCTGCCATATCAACACAGATCAATGGCCAAATTAGAAGCATCAGCAATTATTCTGAAGAGGTATAGTGTATGTCCCTCCTAGTGCTGAGAGTGGAGATTTTACTGAGCAATTTAGTTACAGCTGCAGCTTTTTTCAGCTGAATGATGCAGCAGATGGAAGAAACTTGTGTCTTCAGAAAATATGTTGTTTTTTCAATACTAGGTGATTGCATGGGAAGTTGTGCATTCCACCCACAACATAGTGTTCTCTGTGCATTTATGTAGTTTATCTCTGTTCACTTATGTAGTTAATTGCACACCTGCTTATACCATACAAGAAAGGAAACAAAAACATATTTAGATTTATTTTAACCTAACATGTTGTTTTATTGAAATTATCTATAATGTTTTCTTTGATTTTTAGGATGTTAGAAGGAATAGTTACTTGCATATCAGAAATATTTGAAGGTTTGCTTCTCCATGTTTTGAATATCAAATATGGAGGTATTAGGAAGGCAAGAGAAAAAAGCATGCTAGAATGATGGATCTCAAAAAAAATGAAAATGAACAATGCTCTCCAGTTACACTTCCATCTCCTTTTATATGGACAGTTATGATATTAAGAATCATTCACCACTCATCATGTTTCTCCAAAACTGTGACAATTTTTGCCATTTCCTCCTGCAGCACACTAAAGATACATGTTAATACTGCTACCAATGGAAATATAACCCATTTAGCTGAGTGCTGTTTAAGAGATTGTATCCACAACTTCTTTCATTTCACACAAATTAACCCAGTAATGATTCCTGATGGCTGATCAAGTATCTGCTGGATTCTTCCACCTTGCAGGGAGATTTGCAGACATGCTTCAAATTATTTTTCAGTTATTTTTATTTTCTGTACCTTGAACTGATGAAAAATAAATACTGCTGTATTTGACACTGAGACTGAATTACTGAAAATGTAAAACTGAGAAAAGCCTGTGTGAGGCCACAAATCCCAAAGATTAGATACTAGCCACAGTAATTATACCTACCAATCCATAAGAGGGTTACAGGCTTCATAAAAGGCACTTTCATATTTTAGTAGCAGAACAAGATGT
This sequence comes from Clamator glandarius, assembly GCA_033459285.1. NCBI lineage: Eukaryota > Metazoa > Chordata > Aves > Cuculiformes > Cuculidae > Clamator > Clamator glandarius. The sequence goes on along the minus strand of JAUNZM010000437.1, from coordinate 39,496 downwards.
CTCTACTGTTACACTTTTTTTTTTTCCTCTGACACCAACTAGTAGTTCTGTGGTTCAGTGCAGCTTGGTAAGACCCGTCAGAACAGAAGACGTCTAAATGCAAATATTTGTTTTATTTCAAGATAGAAGAGTTCTTTGCAGTGAATAATAGTGTAAAGAACAGGAATATTCACCTGATTAACATGTGGCTCAGAGGATGGTGCCTTCAGGGGAATTTTGGGGTTTTTTTGATCATGTAGATGTTTACATGGCACCAGGTCTGCTGGTGACAGATGGATTTCAGCTTTCTCAAAGGGAGAAAAGGATTCTTGCACATGAGTTGGTAGGCCTCATCAAGGCAACATTAAACAAGGTCAGAGATAATATTGCCAGACTCACTTGAGTTGACCCTAGGTGTAGCATGCCAGTGTTAGGCATGAAATTGATAGCCCAGCTCAAGTGCATTTGCATCAATGTATGTAGCATGGGCAACAAACAGGAGGAGCTGGAAGCCATTGTGCACAGGATAGCTATGACTATCACAAAGAAACATTGTGGGATGATTCCCATGACTGGCATGCTGCAATGGATGGTGATAAGCAGAAGGGATAGGCAAGGAAGGAAGGGTGGTGGGAAGGCTCTGTATGTTAGGGAGGATTTCAACTGTATTGAGCTCAACAATTGTGATGATTAGGTCAGCTGCATATGGATAAGTATGAGGAGGAAGGCCAACAAGTCATATATCTTGCTGGGAGTCTGTTATAGACCACCCAACCTTGATGAAGAGGTAGTTGAAGCATTCTACAAGCTATTGTTCTCATGGGGGGACCTTTATCTTACTGCTGGAAATACAACACAGCAGAGGACAAATAGCCTAGGAGGCTTATGGAATGTGTGGAAGATAATTTCCTGAAGCAACTGGTAGGTGAACCTACCACTGGAGGTGCCTCGCTTGTCCTACTAATTGCAAAGAGAGAAAGACTGGTAAGAGATGTAGAGGTCGGAGGCTTTCTTGAGGTTAGTGACCTTGAAATGAATGAGTTCTTGATCATTGGCAAAGTGAAGAGGAGGGTCAGCAAAACCACCGCCATGGACTTTTGGAGAGCAGACTTTGGCCTATTCAGGACACTGTTTGAGAGAGTCCCTTGGGAGGCAGTACTGAAGGACAAAGGACTCCAGGAAGGCTGGACATTCTTCAAGAAGGTAGTGTTAAAGGCACAGGAGCAGACTGCCCCCATGTGCTGTAAGATGAACTGGTGGGGAATTTGATGGGGCAGGCTGAACAGAGAATTTTTGCTGGGACTCAAGAAAAAAAGGAGAGTTCACCACTTTTGGGAGAAGGTGGAGGTGACTGAAGAAGAATATAGGGGTCTTGTTAGGTCATGCAGAGAAAAGATTGGAAAGGCAAAAACTCAACTAGAACTCAATCTGGCCTCTGTTCTAAGAGATGACAAAAAATGTTTCTACAAATACATTAACAACAAAAAGAGACCCAAGGAGAATCTTATCCTTTATTGGGTATGTGAGAGAACATTGCCACCAAGGATGAGGAAAAGGCTGATGGATTTAATGCCTTCTTTGCCTCAGTCTTTAAAAGCTAGAACAGTTATCCCCAGGATATTCAGACCTCTGAGCTGAAAGACAAGGAGGGAGAGCAGAATAAATGCCTCACAATCCATGAGGAAAAAGTTAACTGTCTGCTATGCCACCTGGACATTCACAAGTCTATGGGCCCCGATGAGATCCACTTAAGAGTACTGAGGGAGCTGCTGGAGGAGTTTATGAAGTCACTCTTCACCATTCATCAGAAGTCCTGGTTAACAAAGGAGATCCCAGATGGCTGGAGGCTTGCCAGTGTGATACCCATCTACAAGAAGGGTAGGAAAGAGGATTTGGGGAACTACAGGCCTGTCAGCATGACCACAGTATGTGGGAAGACTGTGGAGCAGTTCATCTTGAGTGTGCTCACCAGGCATGGGCAAGACAACCAGGGTATCAGGCCCAGCCAGTATGAGTTCCTGAAAAGTAGGTCCTACTTGACTAACGTGAACTACTTCTGTGACCAAGTGACTGACCAAGTAGATGAAGGAAAGGCTGTGGATGTTGTTTATCTTCACTTCAGTGAAGACTTTGACACCATTTCCCATAACATTGTCATAGAAAAGCTGGGGGCTTCCAGCTTAGACAGATGTACTCTTTTCTGGGTAAAAAATTGGTTGGATAGCCAAGCCCAGAGACTTGTGGTGAGCCTCTGCTCAAATAAATCCAGTTGGAGGCCAGTCACAAGTGGTGTTCCCCAGGGCTCAGCGTTAGGGCCAGTTCTGTTTAATATTTTTATCAATGATCTGGATGAGGGGATTGATTGCTTCCTCAGTAGGTTTGCAGATGACACCTAATTGGGCAGGTGTGTTGAAGGCTTAGTCTTCTCCAGGTTAAGCAAGGTCAGCACTCTTAACTTCTTGTCACATGCTCTATCCCTCTTAGGATGTAAGGGTGCTTCCTCAACTTTGCCCAGCTCACCAAACCTGGTTGCCCTACTCCAAGTACAGTCTTCCCTATGTAGAGCATAGGACAATAATCACTTCCCTCAGCTTGTTGAGATCCAAGTGAGAACCAAATCTTAGTGTGTGTGACAGCCATACTGTTTGATTGCTCTGCGAGAAGGAGAAAAATCTCCAAGAAGAAACCCCTGTTTTACTTACAGAGAGGGACCAGGAGAACCCAGAGGGCTGAATGAATTCAAAATGATTCGGGTGTTCAAGCCCAGGTTGGATGGGCTTGATCTAGTAGAAGGTGTCCTTGCCCATGGCAGAGAAGTTGAGAGCTAAATGATCTTTAAGGACCTTTCCAACCCTAGCTGTTCTATGATTCTATGATTTGCGTATGGAAAGTGAATTTGATTCTCCTTAATGGATAATATATGCCAGTAGCAGTTTCTTCATTTAACTCATGAGGTAATCCTTAAAAAAAAGCATAATTCTTGTGTTCTGTATTCTTCTGTGTTGCTTGTAACAAGATCCTGTTTGACTACTCTTATCTCCTTCTATGCCCAGGTGACCTGCCTAGTGGATGAGGGAAAGACCGTGGATGGTACCTACCTCTACTTCACTAAAGCCATTGACACTATCTCCGACAGCATCCTCCTGGAGAAGCTGGTGGATCATGGTTTAGACAGACATACTCTTCACTTGGTAAAAAAAATCTTTGGATGGCAAAGCTCAGAGAGTTGTGAGCAGAGCTAAATCCAGCTGGTAGCCTGTCAACTGTGGTGTTCCCCAGGGCTCAGTGTTGGTGCCAGTCTTGTTTAATATCTTTATCAATGATCTGGATGAGGGGATTGAGTGATCTCTCCGTGAGTTTGTAGATGACACTAAACTGGGTAGGAGTGCTGATCTGCTTGAGGGCAGGAAGGCTCTGCAAAGGATCTGCACGGGTTGGATTAATGGGCCAAGGCCAATAGTATGAGGTTTAACTGAGACAGATGGTGGCTCCTGCACTACAGTCACAACAATCCCATGCAATGTTCCATGACTGGGGAAGCATGGCTAGAAGGCTGCCTGGCAAAAGAGGACCTAGAAGTGCTGTTCAACAGCTGGCTGAACACAAATCAGCAGTGTGCCCAGAGAGCCAAGAAGCCAACAGAACCCCAGCATGTGTCAGGAATGGTGTGGCTGGAAGAACTAGAGAAGAGATTGTTCGTTCCTCTGTACTCAGCACTGGTGAAGCTGCACCTCAAGTACTGTGCTCAGTTTTGTGCACTTGACTATAAGGACACTGAGGTGCTGGAGTGTGTTCAAAGAAGGATAGTGAAGCTGGTGAAGAGTCTGGAGCACAAGTGTTTTGAAGAGTGGCTGAGGGAACTGGGATTGTTTAGTCTGCCAATGAGGAGGCTGAGGGGAGACCTTATTGCTTTCTACAACTATCTGAAAGGAGGTTGTAGTGAGATGGGTGTTGATGTCTTCTGAGTAACAAGCATCAGGGTGAGAGGGAATGGAATGAAGCTGAACTGTGGAGGTTTAGATTGATATTAGAAAAAAATTGTTTAAAGAAAGAGCATTGGAACAGGCTGGCCACAGAAGTGGCTGAGTCACCAGCCCTGGAGGTATTAAAAGAATGTGTTGATATGGCACTTTGGAACATACTTTAGTAGGCATGGTGGTGTTAGGCTAACGGTTGGACCTGATGATCTTAGAGATGTCTTCCAAGCTTAATGATTCTATGATTCTAAGTCTTCAGAAACAGAGAAAAAAACCTTCAAAATATGAACCAAACAGAAACTAAAGCAGCCAAAACCAAAAGACCTGCAGAAAACCAGCACACATTCCAAATTCAGACCTGAGGTCTTTGATCTCTGTGTCAATTGTGTGCTCATATTTGTTTTAAGATGAGTTCAAGGAAATAATTCACAGCCATTCTAATGGCTGCCAGCTTGTGCTCCAGTGAAGGTCATTACCTCTTCTGTTCTCCTTGCTGTCTGTGGGAAACTGGCCTGATCACAATAAGAATAAATATCCCTCCATGCTGATTTCTTTAGGTCTTTTATGACTGCTTTATATTCCACAACAGCTCGAATGTTAATCTCTATTTCAGGATATTAAATGAAACAAATAATGCAATTTCAATCACCCAGTCACCTTTGAGCATACCGCATTACCTAATAACCAAGAAGATAGGATCAGAGAAGTGAATTTATGTAACTGAAAGAAAGCATAATAATATCTGAAGAAAAAGGGGAAGGGGGAAATTAATTCAGATATAATATATTACTAGTGATTAGGGATTCATTAAATTGAGCCAGATCACCCTTAAGAGATTCAAATCTCAGTGATACAATTGAAGCCTACTTTATTAACTTTTGGTTGAAATTCACATGTCCTCCAGAAAGGCAAGGGTTGAAACTCTTCAGTGTTTGTGGCAGGATAGCTGAGAATATGATCTGGGGCAGATGAGAAAATGTTTTTATATTAGACTCGGTCTCCAAGATGCAGCTATTGTTGTTCAAATGCCTGCAACAGATGCTAACTCCTGGAGGTGAAGGGCTCTGCCACTTGAGTTCCCTCTGGAATGGTCTCCTTCTACAAGGTCTCAGCACATGAGTGTTTGTCTTCCATTGCCACCAGGTAGGTGCTGGCCCAGAAGCAAGGGATAACCACCACAAGTGCAAGAGGCTGCAGTACATATGGCCACCTATTTAGACATACCACTGGACAGATCATCTGCTGAACTTTGAAAAAAACAACCCCAAACCCAACAACTGAAAAGCCAACGTTGTCAAATGTCGCCTCTTGAGCATAAGACCAAGCTAAACTAGTAGCACAGAAGAGTCCTATTGATGACTGGATGTGCATGCTGAAGTCTGCTGAGATGGGCAAGGAGTTGAGAGAAATCTGAAGGACATGGGGAAAGTTCTCCGTGCAGTTGTGGAAATGCAAGGGAAAGTGTGTGCCAGTGACTGCTTTCCCCTCTTTCACCCGAGATGCAGTGTCTGTTCCCTGCCCACCCTTGCAGTTCCTGTAAGCCCCTGATTGCATTAAGCTCTCTGCTAGGTGCTTCTTCCAGCAAAACTTTACAAGAGATGCAATTTTAAAAACATCACTTAATTTCAGAGCTATATATAGTGCAGCAGCTTGTGTGCAAAGAGGATAGTGGAAGGGAGGAAGAGCAGACAAGCAAAAAGGAAACATAGTTAAGGTGACTTGAAAGTCATTCTGGAGAATTATGGGGTTTTGGTGTGGAAATCTGTCTATGCACAAAATCTACCTGTTTGCATATAGAAGTATGAAAGCATACAAACGTATTCTCCTAGTAGAGTTTACATTTTTAAAAATCAGATTAAACACTAACCCTCGACCTCCTCCAAACAGCCAGTGAGCCAATTTATTAAGTCTGAAAGAAAAAAAAATCTACATTCTTCAGAAAAGAGTTTAAATTCTCATGTAGTTAAGTAGAATTATATTGGGATACTAAAAATGGGCATGCTTTCTCATACTTGAATATAATCTTGCCTCCAGATACAGTAACTGTGCATGGAAATTTCTATGTACACTTCTGTGTAAACCACAATACTACTTAAAAGATAAATAAGTTATTTAAGTTTCTTCATGTAGACTAGTTTACTAAATATCTGAAACTGGTTGGAAGGTTTGCTACCTACTCTAACAAAAGAAGTATTTTAGCCAGCAATATTTTTCATTTAGCCCTTTCAGTAGGACTTATTTTTTCATTAAAAGGAAGGATATACTCTTTGAGATTTACCAGAATGCTACAGAGTTCTAAATAAATTTTAATATCATAGGTAATGTTTGTCAAATAATGAAGAGCCATTTTATTCTGTAAGATTTAACTTGTGTTTAAGTAGCATATTAGTTTGCATCATTATACAGCATTTGACCAACAACTTTCCCATAATTTCACTCCCTTTTCAGAAAATGTAGTAAATTTATTAGCTTCAGTTGTCTTAATTTGTAATATTCATCTTTAAACATACTGGAGTCTTTTTTATTCAGCCTGTCTTTCATTGCACAATGAGTGAGTTTTTAATAACAGCAGGAAATTTTGTTTCTTAAGCAAGATGTATTTCAACTTGGATGTATATTTGGAAAACATGGTATGTAATAATTTCAACTAACTCTTTGTAGGCCATCTCAACAAATTCTTTAGGGAGACTTAACCTCCTTCATGTGTATGCTGGAGGACGGGTTCAATACTGAACTTTTGCTTGTTCTTCCACTCTCAGTTTCTTAAAAGCTCAAAGATAATTTGGAAAACACAAAGGACTAGCTGCAAGATGTCAGACAATAAGAAAGGAATGCAATTGAAGCCAGTAAAGAAGTTTTCTCTGAAGTAACAAGGCAGATTAGAAGAAAGGGTAACCGCTCTATATACAGATTTTATGCATACTTGTACCTATGTATGTATGTATATATGTACACAGACACACACACATATAGATATTATATATAGATACATTTTATGTATATGTATATCATAAAATCAGTGGAAGTAAAATACCTTGTATGTAAAATAACCGTAGATGCAGAAAGGGACTGCAGACACTAAGGAAAAAATGTGGATGTTTGCAATTCAGATAAAAATCTGTGCACTGTTTTCACAGTAACCCAGTTAAATTATGATGCAAGACTGGTTACTTCACTCTCTCTGCCTGTTTGCCCACCTGCAAGATCTTCTGTTATCTCAGTCAAATGCTCAGATGTTATCCCATTTAAGTAATACTTGAAGAAATGAAAGTACCAGTTCCCCATCTCCCTCTGGAACACTGATCCTTTAGATTAGCCTCCTCTTGAGGAACTTCTTTGAAGAAACCAACTGGGAATAATATAATAATTTGTTTTTCAGGAAGGTATAGCTATGTGATTATTTTGAAATAAAAGCCATTCCCCTAAAAGAAAAATGGCTGTCAAATATTATGCAGCAGGAAACCTCAGCAGAAAGGGATGCATTCCACTTTCTGCCATTTAGAAATACATGGATTTAATCAGAAAAAAAACCAGCCCCTGAAAGGCTCAATAAGTCATTTCCTTGAATCAACCTTGCCTTACTGGTTGGAAAAGTTATCCATCACTTCAGAAAAACTGTGACGTTGCAACTTCCAACTTTTAAGCCTAACAACCCACCATGTTAAGGCAAGCTGTTGTTTTGGACATGCCCTTTTCCACGCAAAATATCAGCCTTCATATTTGTCAATAAAGTCCTGTGCTGCTTTACAGGGAGGCGTTGACCAAAAAAGTAGCAGCTAATATCCATCTGAAGTAAACCTACATATCTGACATCCACTAAGACTTCAGGCAGATGTGATGTTCTCAGCTTGTAAGAATGTGATATTTTCTGGTAGTCCCTGTTAAAAACTCTCTGGGAGATGCAGCTCTGTTTTAGTGCCAGTGAAATGATCTGTGTTGGTGTCAGTCCTGAGAAAGGTAGAACACACAAGAGAAAATACATCTGTTGTCTGCTTGTCTTTGTTCCCAAACAGAGCAGGACTACAACCTGGCTTTGGAGCAGATGTGACTTACTGTTCACATAACCCCACCCCTTTTTTCCCCCTTATTTTGTTCCTTAAAAGAACATGACCAAGTTGACAAAATCAGTCTGGGATCTTGCATTACAGCCAGGATCCCCAGGCATTGCTAATTTTGACTCTTTGCTTGTGAGGAGGCAATTGTGTTCCTCTTTTCTCTAAACTCTTGTCCTGGCAAATGAAAATGAGACCCCAAATTAGGTGTCCAGGTCCATCTGCTTGCTTTTTTTCTCAAACTATGGTTTTTCTGAATTAAACTTTCAGTCTCCAGATAGAAATGTTCTGTGAAAGAAACATCAGAAAGTCTGAATGCAGGAAGTGGAGAGAGAAGCTGGGGCAAGGTGAGAGAATGAAGATCATCCCAGGACCACACTTCTTCCCCCCTACAGGGTTGCTGGCTCTGACTCTGCACAGGAGACAGATACACAAAGGAATAGTTGTGTGAAATCACAGCCCTTGCTTAGCAGCAGAAGCAAAAAAGTAAAATACATGAGAGGCAGTTTGCAGAGGCCAGTTTGGGATCTGACTAACATGTTTAACTACTAAATCCTGTTCTCTGGGTCATGGTGCCTTTAGCTTATCTCATCATCCTCACATTGGTGACTAGAGCCAGTGTTCTCACTGTTAAAATTTTCTCCCTATCTAATGGAGAGAATAGTTCTGGTATAATTGCATTTTCTAGTGCAGGCCTGAACTAGTTAAGCTGTCATTTTAATCGCTCTCCCAACCAGTGTACAGGAGAACCATTGCACTGGCCTTTGATCTGCCCTTATTGCATTTATCACTCTGTTCACTAAATCAACAAAACACACGTAAATTTTCAGGGCATGACTATTAAATTACAAAGACTGCGACACCCAGTTTAGGACAACTTCTTGCTCTTCCTAGTCCTCCACTATGTTGGTGTTTGTTACACACTGTTCCTTCCCGTTACCCACAATAAGCATATTCCTACTGCATTACCTCTGCTATGACCACAGGAAATGAAGTGACGTCAACAAAAATGTCAATTCTCTTCTTTCATAAACAACTCTTCTCTGGTCTGCCTAACATTGCTCTCTACAGATAATGGGAGATTATAAATAAAATGGAGCCAGACTTCTCACAGGTGTGTGAAGAGAAGGCAAGAGGCAAAGGCTCAAGGTACAAAAACGTGGTATTCTTATTCAATATAACAAAAGCCTTTTTCACCATACACCTAGCCAAACCCACGGCCAGGTGCCCAGAAAAGCTATGAGCTCTCCACCCTTGGAGGCAAGAAAGTAAAAACTCAGCTGGACATGGCCATGAGCAACCCACTGTAACTGGACCTGTTTCAAGGTGGAAGATTGGATTGGATGACCTCCAGATGTCCTGTTCAGACCAAATTATTCTACAGTTCTACCATTCTACCTCCAGATGTCCTGTTCAGACCAAATTATTCTACAATTCTACCATTCTATCTTTTTTACTGAAGTTTTTTTGGCAGTCCTTGTTCATTTAAAGTGGATTTAAAACAGAAGTTTCAGCAGATTTAGCTGGTAAACTATGGTAAAGAATGTGCACAGATAGTATTGTTCCCTTCTCAAACGTGATTTGTTTCCATCTAACTTTACTTCATCAAGAAAAGATCTGTGTTGCAGTTAAATGAGCTGAAGTACTTACAAGCCGAATACTCACAAGATTTTGTAGTGGTTTAGCCTTACACATACATAGACTTACAGACACACATCCTGACTGAAATCCCAGTCATCACTGTTTCTATGCATAATAATGAAAACCTGCAGTATTTCTAGGGTGTCCTGTAGGTTTTGTGGCTTTTAAACTTCCAGTCGTTTTTACAGACAACTGTTTTATGACTTGTCATTTGGACTTTATGGGGATGATCCTAGCTGTACCTACAGAAACCATCCAAGTATCCCACATGTGTGGGTGAGTTGTATTTGCAGACCTGGTGTCTTCCAGGCCCAGGTTTCTATTCTGAAACAAAAAAAGACATCTATTTTCAATATTGCTTATCTCTGTTACAAACCACAAACAAATAATGGATTGACCTAAAATGTATCAAGACAGGGCATTTTCAGTCTGCATAGTGACACACTTTTACAATGTATCATCAAGGATATTTTTTAGGTATGTTTGTGGTAGAACCTCTCCCTAAACTGCTGCAGTGGGGGAAATTATTTCAATTTGGAAGTGCTTCAGGTGAAACTCTGTTTCAGACAAGGAAGGCAGAGAAAGATATAAAATTGCAACAAGATATTTCAAAAAAACGCAGAACCTGAAATTCTCCAGTCATGCCTCAGAACAGAAACACTAAGATATACTATAACTCGAAGAAGGATTTTTGTATGCAAATATGTTTAAGACTACGTAGAAAGAGACTGATGTTACTCAGTTGCTTGTTACAGCAGCACATGAAAAAAAAAGCAAATATTTATAATTATTATAGCTACATGATTACTCAGGCACCTAAAATTTTATTTGCTTATAAGACTAATAAAACACTGTGCAACACGGAATCTTCATTGCTTTAATAACATATTTAAATTGTTCCTCTGATCTAGTATTTGAGAACCTGTGGTAATCAAGACGATTTTCAGAAGAATTTATCATCATTTGGGAGTAACACTCTTGTTCAGGTAATGGCAATTGAAAGTTAGCTAATCAAGATTTCAGAGTAAAAGTACCCAAATCAAAGAGCAAATAAAATCTGCATCTGAGGACTTAAATAGCAACATTCTTTTCAGACTTGTCATGTGTGTGTTTGTGTTTTCTCCTAGAGAAGCACCCATTTCTTGGTAAAGCTGAAAATCTTCTGTCGATGATTATATATACCTTTAAGTATTAGATTAGAATAATTCCAATTGAATGTAAGCATCACAGCACTGTAGTAAGGCATCTGAAAGTAGACTTGCAATGTTGCACAATGCTTGGGGGACATTGCTGTAAGTAACGGCAATATTTTTATAAGAAGATTTTTGCCCATGCCAAAATGTTTTTCCTAAAAATAGGCCTTCTCCTTTAACTGATGTATAGTGAAGCGACCTGCATTCAGGGGCCTGATTTAATGCAGCAGCTCAGCACTAGTCAGAGTTACTAGAATACGTGCTTTAAAGTAGGTAGTCATTACTAGAGCCTGAAAGCCATCAGCTGCTGAAGAATTACATTGGAGAGCTGCAATCACTTAAGGAGCAATTCCCAAGACACTCAAAAGCTGTTTATAAACAAATTTATCCCCACTACATTTAAAGTTATTTTGTTATTTCTATTAGAAAATAACTTCTGTTTATTCAAAGCAGAGGTCAGCTGAAATTACTTTTGTTGGAATGAGTACTTGGAGAGCAACTATTTTCTTCTCATTTCATAAATGTAGTGGGAACTGTTCAATTTTTTTTTCTTTTGCCTTGCAAGGTAATGGACCCTTGAAATAAAATTGCCAATATATGTTTCACACAGAAAATTCTGAGTGCTGTCCTGGGAAGATAAGAGGAAAGACAGTTGGTGGAGTCTGGGACTAACGTCAGCATTCGACTCTGCTTCATTAATGGACAGCAAGGCTCTGAAGCAGACTTGTGAATAAAAGGGCAAATTGCAGAGTTAATGCATCAGGATGTGGCTTGTAAAAGAGTTGCTGCTTCTGCTGACTTTAAAAAGCAGTGGAGATCTCTGTAGAACAGCGTGTGGATTTTTGTGATATCACAAAAATCACAAAAATCCTGATTCTTTATCAGCCTTCCTGTTTCTCCTTCCACCTCCTCCTCATAGCCTTTCAGCTCTACTGCTGTGTAGGCTTTAGATGAGTGATCTTTGAGGGAAATGAGACACCAGACTGGAAACAGAAGACCCACAGCAATCTGATGTGCTTTTGACCTTTTGTTAAGGTTGTTTGAATAGGTGCCATAAACAAGTGAAGAACTCAGGATAAGACTTTTCAGCCAAAACGGGTTTTGAAATGGATCTGCAGAGAAAGAAATTGTTCTCTCTGTATTTATTGCCTTTCCTTCTTTCTTGTTCACTTGTATCTTGCTTTCTCCCTTGCTCTTTTGGCACTGGGACTCAGTTGTCACTCAAGCCTACCCGTGGGGCTGTCTGAAAGGACATGTTCCTGTGGTCACTCTGCTCTTCCCCACCAGAGCTTTGCCACTCATGGCTTTGTGGGCTGCTCCCACTCCAAAACTACTAACACTCTGCCAAGAATTCTTCTGGTTAGTTTGAAGCAGTGTGTAAACCAGAGACAGCATCAGAATTGTAAATTAAATTGGTTTTGCTTCTGGAAACAGCAGTGTAATGCTTTCTTCTTTTCACTGCTTTCTTCAGTGCTGACTGAAATCTAACTTTACCAACAACAAATATAATTCAGTTATGGAAATCCTGCCCACCACTCATACAACCTTCAACTGTAAAGACAGGGAATGACTGTGAAAAACAAGAATTGACTAGAAATATATCTGCAGCCACAGAGAATGAGTGACTCTTTGTTAAAAGTGAGACCCTTCAAATGTGCTGATTACCACACTGTATTTAATACTTTACTGCACAGTTTTTACCATTTATTTGCTTTATGAACTGCTTGGCATTTCAAGGATAGCTTGTGCTTGTGGTGAAAAGACTTGAACAGTCTGATATATATGATCGGTAATGCAAGAGGCAGTAAAATTTGGCTCCTTTTTTCACAGCTAAGAATACAGCCCAAAAGTCAAATATCTAGTGCTGATCTGGGCAGCCACAGCAGCCCTTGCAGTTTCCTTAGGGGTGGGGAGGAAATGAGATTTTTAATGATGGCTACCTAGCAGCTACTAGAATACTGCATGTGTGGATTTTCAAGCCTGATCATCCATCCCTGTGATTGAAATGCTGGCTGAGGACAGATGCACTTGCACGAAGAGACACATACTCCAAAGTTTTGCTCTTGGACAATGTTTTTGTTCTGCCAGCTCCGCTGGTTTTATAAGAATAATTACCTTATTAGTGCTCAGAGTTCTGGGAAATGATGGTAATAGAAGGGTCTCCACTTTACAAATTGTTTTGAGACAAAGCCAATGTGTACAGAAAGTACTAATATTTAACTTAAAAATCTCAAAGATTTTAAACAAATCTCATGATATTTAGAAGATTTTGGAACTTCCTAATTTTTAAGTTTGGTTAATTGGCTGGGCTCCTCCATTCTGTTTCTTCTTTCTGGTTTGGATTTTTTCCCTTCAATCTGTAATCCAAGTCATCCTACTCAAGGCTGGTTTTGTTCTTTGTATAAGAAACTATAATGGAAAATCCACACTTGCCAGCAATGATCTTATTTTCATTTTGGTGGCAGATACTGCAGTGACTCAGTATACACACTATGCACATAACAGTTAAGGAACTTGCAGGAGACAAATGCCTGGGAAACACACAGGTTATGATGAAACGTTCAATTGACTGTTAATGAGTTAGTTAAAAAGTCCTTGACCTTGACATTTGTATCCTGAGGTAAAGGTTAACAAAGATGCATTTTTTTTCCATCAGAATTTCCATGACTGCAACCTGGTAGGAGAACATGATTTAATTGAATGTAGGTAATTAAACAGAGATACATAGGGAAATTTTCCTCCCTCTGAACCCCCCCAGCCCATTTCTATTTATGGGCTGAGTACAGATCATAGAATCATAGAATGGGTTGCAAGGGACCTTTACAGGTCATCTAGTCCAACCCCCGTGCACTAAGCAGGGAAATCTTCAACTAGAGGTTCAGTCAATTCCCTCAGAACTCTTGGATGCATCTCATTTGGTCCCATGGATTTATGTCCATACAGGTTCCTCAGGTGGCCACAAACCTGATCATCTCTTACAATGAGAGACTTGGCTCTCCCAGTCCACTTCTTGCAACCCATCCCCTCAAGGGGTGTGGGAAGAGAGGTTGCTAGTGAAGACTGAGGCAATAATGTTGTTGAGTATTTCAGCCTTCTCCTCCTCCTCTGTTGTTGGCAGCTTAGAAATCTCACTCATCAGGACAAGCTTACTCCCTTGACTTTTCTTTTCTGATTAACATATCTATAAAAGCCCTTCTTGTTATTCTTTGCACTCCTCATTAAGCTCAGCTCCAGCAGTGTCTTGGCCTTCCTGACCTCATCCCTACACAACCAGACACTGTCCCTACACTCTTCTCAGGATGTCGGTCTCTGCTTGTAGTGCTTGTACATTTTCTTCTTGCCCTTTAGTTTGAGACACAGGTCACAACTTAGCCATGCCAATCTCTCGCCTTTCTTGCCAGAGTTCTTGCATCTGAGGACAGAGAGCTCTTGCACTCTGTGCAAACATCCTTAAAGAACTGCCAGCTCAGCTCTGCTCCCTTGTCTCTCAGGGCAGTTTCCCAGAATATCCTATCAACTAACTCCTTGAACGGCTGCAATTTTACTTTCCTAAAATTCAGGGTCCTGGCTTTACTCTTCATTTGGCCCATATCTCTTATGACCGCAAACTCCACCAGAGTGTGATTGCTAAAGCCCAGGCAACCTCCAGCCTTGATGTCCCGATTAGCTTGCTCACGTTGGTGATCAAGTGTTACATTTCCCTGGTATGATGTGACAAGCTGCACAATTTCATCACAAGTGATCCTGCTCATTGTTGCAGGAGTTTCCAGGCAGGGATTTCAGACAGTCCAGCTGTGTGAAGGCCAGTGGGTAAGCACTACCTGCTTGTACACATGTGTTGGTTAATGTTCTGGGTGGAGAGCCTGGCCATTCAGAGATGCCCCAGACATTTCACATTTTAAGATTCACCAAATCTTTAACTACTTAAAATCAGGTGTGATTTGGTGAACCTTGAAGTGTGAAATGTCTGGGGCACCTCTGGATGGCCAGGCTCTCCACCCAGGACATTAACCAACACACATATACAAGCAGGTAGTTAGAATCTGATCCTGCAGGATTAATGACAGTCATGTAGGGTGTTCTTTTCTTCAGGGTTAGGAAAATTAGAATATGTTTTTATGTAGTTTAAGATAATCCACAACAAGGAAATGCATGCTTAGGTGGGACCGCTGTTCAGCTGAAGTGTGAGATATACTGCCAGGAACTTTGCAACAGAGACTCCCATTGCCATCTGAACCCCATCCTGTTCAGGAACTTCAGTTCCTCATAAGACCGTCATCCTATACAAAAAATCTCAATAAATCAGGTAGGGTGGTTTTTTGTTTTGTTTTGTTTGTTTGTTTGCCTGCTTTTTTAGCAAACACTCTGTCAATATCTAGGCAACACATCCAGGTTTGCCAGACTCTCCTTTCCCTTGCTGTGTTTTATAACTCTGGTTCCTATTGTGTACACAGGTTTATCAAAGAAACCAATGCATTCCTAATGTTTGTGCAGTGTTTAATAAGTTGTGTCTCCATTATAATGGCACCAAGTTATGTGTCTTATGTTACATATGCCTAGCATACAAGCATGTTTCTCGTTATCTCTTTATTCTGGGTTTCATTAAAAGTAATTCATGCTTTCCCCCCCCCTGCATTTGCATCACTGTAGTAAGTGAAGTGCTACAAAATGAAAAGCTAAATGACATTACAGGCTTGGCAAGAATTTGTTTTTCAAGCCCTGCTAAAATGCTCAACTCTATTTCCGAAGCTCTACAGATTACCAGCATCTCATGAAGTCTCTCAGACAGGACTACAAAGTTCAAATAAATTCTCAGACAGACTTCTTGTTCTGTCTGATCTCATCCTCTGTCCAACGCTTATTGAAGTACCCAGACTTCAATGACTGAAACAGCAAACCCTGACAGTTTTCTGTCTGGCAGTGCTTGAATTGCTTAGGCAATCTGCCTATGTAAGTGTTTTACCCTTATGATGATGTGTTTTCATGTAGAGACTGAAATAAGAGGGCTTGAGGAACATTCTATACATTAAATGCACTAAAGGCAAAGCCCTCTTTCTCTGTCTGATAGAGTAGTCACTGATTATGGGGAGTCTGTATTAAAAACACATTAAAGGTATAAATTCTCTCTGGCTTGTGAGCATTATAGAATTGTGAAAATTTTCCAGGGATTTATTTTATTAATTTTTACTGGTAGCAACACAAGAAAGCAAAATTAGTCAAACTGCTCTCAAGCTTGGTTTCACAGATTCTACCCACTGTTGGTTATTATAGAGAATCTCAAACATAAATAAAATTAGAGTATGTATTATGTCATGCTGTCAAAAACAGAGCATCTTTCCCTATTTTGAAAATATCCCAAATAACCACCATGGCTTCAGATCTTTTAGTGAGACTTAGGCTAACATGCAGCAATTATAAGGGAAAGTTATGACCCACGTGTCTAGATAGAGGATAAAAATTTTTCAATTAACTATGGATATCTATGTCAACTGAGAAGGTTCTTCATTGTCAGCCATTTTACTAGCCATGTTAAACACCTGCACCTTAAAATCTGGGATGCTTGTTAGCTTAAGCATTATCCGATTCCTTTCATGTAGATATTTGAATGTAGATGTGGATTCCTAAAAATCAACAGCCACATCTGAAAACATGATCTTCTGAATTAAGTAGAGTACAGTGACTTCAGGTCTCTGAAGAACACCACCTAAAAGAACCAGAGCCTTGTAACTCAGTTGTAGCCTCTTCATTTGTTTTTTTCTTGAGATGCTCGTGATAATACGCTATGTTTCCATACTGTATGTACAGCCAGAGGCATTGTTTCAGAAACGGTTGCCCATGCCTGACTTAAGTGGCAGGTTCAAGTTAAATATCTCTTTATACAAGTAATTTGAATTGAAGTGCTAATTAGACAGGAAAAGAGATGCTTGGCATTATCACTGTTCAGAAAACTGGATGAAAATAGCACTTCTCTAGGAGCTGGAGTCCTAAATATCTCCAACTTATCCTACTTTGTCCATCTGAAAGAGATGGGAATTGGGAATTTCTGAAAAAGTTAAATAATGTCTGTCCAAATTATCTCCCTGCATTTCTCTATCCATAGCTTTCAAATACTACTTTGGTTGCAAATTATTGCTGTTATTTTTAAAATATGTGTACTACTAAAATGTTTCCAAACTGGCATGCAATCTGTTCAAGAGTGGCTGATACACTGTAGAGGATGATGTGGAAAGGACACTGTTCTGATTTTTGAAAATTATGTTTCAGCAAATATTCCTGAGTAAGACTCAGTCCTACATATCTAACAAACAAAAGAAGGATTCCAGTCTGAGAAGACATGCCAGTTCCTTAGCATCTCTTGCCTCTGTGGGATTTCTGATATGGTTCTCAAAATAATATAGAAAGCTCTGTAATGGTTCTCGATCTAAGACTGGATTTGATTTCCAGCCTATAGACAGCAATGCCAAGCTGCTGACAGTGTTATCACTGGTGATCAAGTTCTCAGTACAAACAGTCTTACAACTATCCATTCCAGTAAGATAGGACTGAAATGAAATACAATATATGACAGAGGCGCTTTTCTCTCTTTTCTTTTTCTTTCTTTTCTTTTGACTTTTTTTTATTGAATACTTGACACTTATCTTAAAAGCAAGGACACATCCTTGGCTGCCCTTCTGTAATTCTGCACTGCACAACAGCAATGATGCACAAACCTGTCCTACAAATGTAGGTTGTGCATTCACCTCACTGCCTAGTAGAGAGGAAGCATAACAGATCTCTGTTGCCTTGTGTTTCAGCTTTCCACAGAATGTCTGTTTATAGAAGATATGGACAGCAGCCAGTATACATCTTTCTTTTCTGTTGGTGTAGCTCCCTGAAGCCATGCTAATGTGGCCACTGGAGACTTGAAGGACTACCTTAAAATGCATTAGAGAGCAGTTTTTAAAAGCCTTCATGCTGAATTTCATTACCCAATCCTTGGTTTTTGTTCTAATACACAGAAACATGTTCACCTGGAAACTTGCCACTGTCCTTCAACAGTTACATTTTCAAATTTCTGAGTTAGACACAAAATGGAGAACCACTTGTTTTTTCCTACATCATTGTAACACAGCATGGACTATATACCATACACATTGCATCCTGCAGTTCCATCTATGCCAGAGGATCTGTCTGTACACTGAAATAGCCAGTGATATGGCAAGCTGTGCACGTCATGTCACTATGTGTGCTTAGATAAAAAAAGTGACACTAGCATAAATAAGTGAGCTCTTTAATTGTATGTCTAACATCACAGCGGCATGTTTGAACATTAGAATAAAATTCCTATGGGTATGTGACTCATGGTGACTCTGCTGCAGCTCAAGAGTCAACTTCTTACCCCTGAATTCCAGTGCCATCAAGCTGCACAAATATTTTAGAGTCTGTGTTACAGACAAATTCCAGACAAAATACCTGATGAGCAACCTCAAAAATGTTTTTACAAAAGTCAATGCAGTGGAAAAGTCTATGGGTTAAGATTTCTTATGACCTGTCTCTTTCTGACCTGTTGACCACAGCAGGCTAGAACTTCTAGTTCCAGCCTAAATTACAAAGGGGCCAAAATGATTAAAGCAAAGCAGTCAAAGGGAGCTGATGATTTCATCACCTGATGAAATTGATCCTGAAACACTGACATAGTTTGAAGTGGTTGAAGATTTCTTTTTAATTTTCCTCCAGGCTGACATGATACAGTGTGAGCTTCTACATTGTACTTTCTGGAAATTTTTATTAGCAAATGTACTGATTTTTTTTTTGTAGTATTGTTTCCTGGCTCCTCTTTAGAGAGTATCCAAACTTAAAAATGAGAGTGACTTCTTCCACTCCAAGTATTTTGGAAGAACATTACTTAGCTGAACATCAAAAGATATCTCTGTATTCTTATTTAGTAGTAAATAGTTCCATATCAAACACTCTCCCCAATTTTAATTTAATGTCAGTATATCAGAAATGGTTATCTAATGGTTATCTGTCAGAAAGAATGGTGCTGTCCCACAGAAAGCATATAGATTTCTCCTGAGTGTCATAGCATCATTTTATACTTTATGTAATACTATGCACAAATCTTCTTCCAGGCAAATATTTATTCTAGCCCCTACTCATTTTCTTCTTGAAATACTTAATTTTGCAGTCCATGACAAAAAGTCCTGTACTGACTGAAAAATTGGAAAATATATTTTGGGAAACTCTTCCATGAGTAACAAATAGAGTCATTAGAAATGCATAGCTCTAAAAAGAGAAAACTGCCTGTTGACATCAAAATTTCAGTTTTAAACTATCCATGCTCCTAATGGACAGAGAAGAAGGAACTCTAATGGCATTCCAGCACTACTAAAAATTTCTATAATTCCGATATTAATTTTTCATATCTTTCTGGACTAATATCTTGGGTCACTGGGTCTGTTTTGCATGGAGAAGGTAAAACAAAAAACCCTACACTGCTTTGTATCCTCTTCCCTTGGTTGTAGATGTTCTATAAATATAACTCTTACCTATCCATGGGCTGACGATGCTACCTCCTTCCTGAAATACACTGAGTACTTCTCGGATGTGAAACTCCTTAAACAAAAACCAAACCAAAACTAAAACATGAGGTTGTTGTAATCATCTAAAATAGTATGAAAACAAGGAAGAGGAATTAACACTTCAAGTAACCCTAATCTGTGAATAATACCAGTCATTCAGTGTGGTTTCATACATTACTCTTCCTTTCTTCACAGAAATAAAATACAGGCAAGGAAATGAAATGCCTTGCTATTTCCTTCATCTTTTCTGTGCCTGCACCTTCCCTGGAGTACATTCACCAGAGAGCCAGTTTAAAAGTGGAAGTAGAGGAGATGCTTTGAAGCAGGAAATGAGGTTCCTGACAGATGTGAAGATGTTGCCATAATAACTGACAGCCGTGGTCCGAGAGCAAGCTTGCTGAAAGGAGGCACTGAAACAGGTCTGTGTCATGTATCTATCTCTCTGAATGTGACATTGCTGACTCCTTCACAATGGAAAATCATTGATACTGTAATTTGGAAGTTCAGCATCTATGAAGAATTGACAGAAAAGATGAGTGTATCATAAGCCTGCATCTGTGTGATTATGCCAGCTGTGTGTATTTACTCCATGCTCTTATGTACTAACGTTCTTGCAAAAGGCCTAAGTACAAAGAAAGTAAAAATAATGAACTCTGATTCATCATACTTCATCCTGATTGAATCAGAACAATAATATGCAGTTGCTTCTATCCTGATCTTAAATTACATATTTTGAGTTTAGACAGCAACCTTCATGAGGTCGAAACTACCACTTAGATCTTCATTGAAAAAATGTACCTGAAAAATGCCAGCATCACAGAATCACAGCATCACTAGGCTGGAAAAGACCCTCAGCATCATCGAGTCCAATCATTCCTATCAATCCTTAAACCATGCCCCTCAGCACCTCATCCACCTGTGTCTTAAACACCTCCAGGGAAGGTGAATCAACCACATACCTGGGCAGCCTCTGCCAGTGCCCAATGACCCTTTCTGTGAAAAAATTTTTCCTAATGTCCAGCCTAAACCTCCCCTGGAGGAGCTTGAGGCCATTCCCTCTTGTCCTGTCCCCTGTCACCTGAGAGAAGAGGCCAGCTCCCTCCTCTCTACAACCTTCTTTCAGGTAGTTGTAGAGAGCAATGAGTTCTCCCCTCAGCCTCCTCTTCTCCAGGCTAAACAACCCCAGCTCTCTCAGTCGCTCCTCATAAGGTTTGTTCTCCAGCCCCTTCACCAGCTTCGTTGCTCTTCTCTGGACTCGCTCCAGAGCCTCAACATCCTTCTTGTGGTGAGGGGCCCAGAACTGAACACAGGATTCAAGGAGCAACCTCACCAGTGCCGAGTACAGAGGGAGAATAACCTCCCTGGACCTGCTGGTCACGCTGTTTCTGATACAAGTCAAGATGCCATTGGCTTTCTTGGCCACCTGGGCACACTGCTGGCTCATGTTCAGTCACTGTCGACCAACACCCCCAGGTCCTTCTCCTCCAGGCAGCTTTCTAGACAGACTTCTCCTAGTCTGTAGCTCTGCACAGGGTTGTTGTGCCCCAAGTGCAGAACCCGGCATTTGGCCTTGTTAAACTTCATGCCATTGGACTCAACCCCACAGTCTAGCCTGTTCAGATCCCTTTGCAGAGCCTCCCGACCCTCCAGTGGATTAACACTTCTGCCCAACTTAGTGTTATCCACAAACTTGCTAAAGGAGCACTCGATACCTTCATCCAGGTCATTGAGAAAGACATTGAACAGGGCTGGACCCAGCACTGAGCCCTGGGGAACTCCACTTGTAACTGGTCTCCAACTGGATTTAACTCCATTTCCCACCACTCTCTGGGCCAGGCCATCCAACCAGTTTTCCACCCAGGAGAGTGTGCGCCTGTCCAGGCCAGAGGCTGACAGTTTGCATAGCAGAATGCTGTGAGAAACTGTGTCAAAGGCTTTACAAAGGCTTTACTGAAGTTCACTAAGAAATAAGAAGAAAACTGAAGGATTTATGACAGAGAAGTCCACCTAGGAACAACACCTGGTCACTGCAGACCTCAGATCTGTGGAAGCAGAACAAGACAGCACTCTGTGTTCCCCTTCTGTGCTCCCTGTGTGGGTGCAAAGCTGGTTTTCTACCCAGTGAAATCAGGCATTCTGACCTGCAGCATTCCTGCACAATCCTGCAAGCCTGAGCCTTGTAATACAGTGAATACTGCTTGTATACACTTGTTGCTAAGTCTAGTAAAAATATTGAGGAAGATCAGAGGGTGTTTCTTCCCAGACGGTTGTTTTGAAGTGGTATTTGCCAACAGTTGACACTAAACCTTAGCATCCCCTTCTGCATTACAGAATAAGTAACCCCTTCAAAAGCTGGAGAATTTCTAGTTGAGTCTGAATTTTCACTGTCACTATCTAAAAGGTTTTAGATGTAGACATGCTACATATAGTTTAAGGAATCTTATCTACTTGGAGGAGATTAGTAGAGAGGGGACCTGAAGCCAGGGTAAAGTAACAAGTCAAAGAATAGAGTCTTGTATTGTATTTTATTTAAATCTTAGCTAATGTCTAAATGGTTGTCATAAATTATTTCCCCATTTCTTCTATTTTTGAATCCCAGGCTTAGCAGAATACCATTCACATAATCAAATAATAAAATTTCTCTAGAAAGAGTTCAAGCTGTGTGTTAAGAGACAGACAGCTGTTTCCAGTGATTTATCATCAGACTGCTATGTTGTATTGAATGAGGTACCACAGAGGACTTGCCCTACATGATGGATTTGCAATTAATAAGCAACATGCTTGAACAAAAAGCATGTCTGCAAACACACAAGTGGGCGGAAAGGAGACTGGGAGGCACTGCCACCAATGGGGAGACAGGACAAGAACAAAAAAACAGCTGGAGAAACTTAAGAAATCATTTCTGCCAAAGGAGAGGATGGAGTTTGAAGGAGCATGATGCAGTTTCTCTGTGACAGGAGGAAGGTAGAACAGCTAGGTAGTATAGAAGAAATTGTACAGGAGTTCTTATGGGTGGAAAGACAAGTGGAAGTCAGTAGTGTTGTGCTTTTGTGACTGAGGCAGATACCTTAGAAAGCATTTTTAGTAGACTTACAGCAAAATGTGGAATAATCCTTCCAATTTGCACAGCTATAATTGAAGTACTGTGTCTCACTTGCATATGACATTTGCAGAAATCTGTAGACTAATTAAAGTGAGGCAAGAAGAGGGCAACCAAAATGTTCAGATTTTAAAAAAGAAAAAAAAAAGAAAAAAAAAAGTGTTATGCAAGAACTTGGAAGAAATTGAGATTTTTAGCTTCAGAAGAAATACAGTGAGTGCAGGGCCATGACAGGTCTTAAAAGATAAGTAATGTTCCTGCAAAGCAGAAACAAATGGGGTTTTTTCTGTCTGAGGACAGTAACACAGTAGAATCAACAGTTTGAAAAGGTTGCGTTGTTTCTGCCCAGGTGCAGTTTTTAAGAATAGAGGGGATAAATACCTCTCAAGAATGAGAGGAGAGTGCCAATTCTGCTTTCAGTCAAGTGCATGGACAGGCTGACCTACTGAAAGTTTCTTCAAGTTTATTTTCTAACTTTCACAGATAGTTTGGAGTGTGTAGCTATGATCTCATGGAAATAGGGAGGAGTTATATGCTTATCTTCTTCACACTTGGAGCTGGACCTATAGTTCTTTTGGATTCCTTTCTATCCAAGCCTCTTTGTTTTGGTGATTTGAATTACCTTTAGGCAAAAAAAAAAAAATTGCCTTCACTAAAATTTGTCAAATTAGAATATGGGCAAAATATACATTGTAGTTCCTAGCAAACCTTCACTCCTCTGTGAAACAGAATGTTTGAAATTTACCAGTGTATGAATTCAGGGCATTATAGCAGGAACGCAGATTAAGCTTCTGCTAAGTAATTTTTTTATAGAATTGCTAGACTAAAAATATTTGATTCTAGAAAATAAATGACTAATAGACAAGAGAAAGAACTTTACTGTTAGGACAGTAAAGCATGTAGCAGGACTAGTGTTTTGTAATACAGTGCCTTATGCTATTTCTGTGTGAACTGACATAACAGAAAAGCATTAACACAGATACAGATTTACCAAGGCAAGCTAAGAAGGGCAGCAAGGATGTATGCCTTGAATATAACCTTCTGTCCCATGATTCACTGAGATGTAGTTCCCTGTTTTAAGAGCTTATAGCAGACATGTACCACAACAATTTGGTTACTCCTCTCCCTCATCTGCTATCTTTTTTCCTTCCTCTCAGTAAGATCTTTTCATGTCTATCCCACAGTCACTCTACTATCCTCTTTAGACCAAACCTGGCTAATAAATGTAGTAAGGAGGAAAGGTGAAGATGTGCTCCACTGCTCTTTCTTTCCAGAGCCTGCCACATTTATGGTTTGTTTTCTTAGGCCAGAGTATTATCTAGACTAGGATGTCACAAAGTAATCATAGCACAGGGATGGAACAACTCTGTACTGTTTCTCTACTCTCTTTAAGATAGCAAGGCCAACAAAAGGGAAAGGATAGCACCCAAATTGCAGTCACACAGAACAGCTCCATTATCCCTGCAGTATACAACCTCCTCCTTCCTTTTCCCTTGGAAATACTGGTACCTTTTCAGGGTCCTTTTCTGACTGAAACAAATGTACTGAAAGTGAATAAGCTATGGATGAAGCCAGGGCTCATGTCAGAGTTGCATACTTCCTGAATAATAGCTGTGGTGGACAAAAATATGACAAGGTAAGCTTTCATTTGCATAACACCTCAACTATTCCTTGTGGCTTTTGAAGGCTTGGATTTCTGGAGGGATCAGCCCAGACCACCTTAGGTTACTTAAGCAGTGCTCTGTTTTTGCTGTATTTTTAATTAAAACTGTATAATTTAATTAAAATTAATTATTTTTTCTGAAGTTATACTCAGCTGTGCTCAGTGAGGCCAAGGCAATTTCATGTAAAAGATGTTTGTTTTATGTGATTCATTGTAAAAGGCAGGATGTGTACAGTATCCTTAGCAAGACTTTACAGACACCGTTGCCTTCATTTCTGTGAGAAGAGCTTTAGACAGCCTAGTCTACCAGCGAAAACCACAAGCACATAAAATTTTTCTATCTTTTCTGGCTAGTGAAGAATATATCTCCATGTAGTATCATAGCATTCTGATGAAGGATGAGTACTGGTCCCCATCAATTGTGTCACTATTGCTACTGTTCTTGCTAACACTAAATTGGAAATGTTTATAGAAATTAGGATATATCAATGCTTCCACTACTATGAGTTTATGTCAGTGTTCACTGAGTTTCATAGCTCATTTTCTTGTCAATATTTTCTGAATCAATGTTTCCACTACATGCAAAATGACGCATTTTTTACTGGACTCACTGCACCAAAATTATCAGAAAGAATCTCAAGTACTCCATTGATTTAGATTTGCTTGCTGCCTGGCCCTTTCAGGCTTTGATGAGGTCCTCATGCCACAGAAGATGAGCAAGTTGCATGCCAAACCACACATCCCACCTCCCACAGATGAGAACAGGGGAGTTATCAGTGTCCATGGACTGTGCTTTAGCTATACAACTCTTCTGGCCAAATGCAACCGCTCTCATGCAGATGGAATGAGCTGTCGTAAACTGTACCTCAGTAAAATTCACCAGGGAATCCTGTAGATTCTAGCATCCTCACATTTTTTAAGTCTTCGTTTACCTGTTTTCAGAAGTTTTTCTGCTTTTCCTTTAAAGGCACGAACCAAATTCAACCATGAGGTTAGAGCACACAGGGACATGTCTTGATCATTAAAGCAATCTCAAAAGGTAGCTGTAGGATCCCTGGTAGAACTTATCAGCCCGTAGCGTCATGTCCAAAGACAAAGCCAGTGTAAATGAGCAATTGCTCAGACCTATGCTTGTAGTTCAGTGTTGCAAAGGTACTCTTGAATCACAAGGTGAATATATGTCATGACTAAAAGTGGAGAGTGTGATATTCAGAAAGCCAATCATCAGCTTGCTCTCCACAGCGGTAAGGAGCAGAGCTCCCTTACAAATCAATAACAGCTCTGCCTTTACTTACGTAAGGAATGAACTGACCATTGAGGGCCTTCTTTTCCAGATTTCCCGTCCCCGATTCATCAACCATCCCTCAGTCACCTCTGGAGATATGTTTTTCACATCTCTCTCGCTTTAGTCAGTGCTTTAGAAAGAGGTTGTATTTCCTGTGAGCCCTCATACCATCCATCTACCACAGCCTGTCTAGACAAGCAATGTAACTGCTAGCAGAAGCCCACATCTATAATGGGTAGTACACACGAAGGTGATGCCTTGATTTCCATTCCCTTTCTTAAGAGGAAGTGTTGGGTAACTATAGAAATTAATTCTGCTGTTCAAAGGGTCCTCTCAGGACTGCTCTGGACAGATTCTGACTGTCTTACCTCCCAAAGGCTTGTCATTACTTAGTCCTGGAGACGCTGTTGCCCAGCATTAATTTTTCTGTGTGCCTCCACTAAATGCAATTACAGCTAAATTACAGAACTTCAATGAATGCACAATGGAAACTCAATCTTTCATCCCTATATGTATATACATGTGCATGGAAGCAACAGGGAAAGATGGAAGAGGTGAGAGAAAGTGTGAAGCTTGTGTTAATAAAAAAAAATCATGTGAAAATCACCACTGCTGCTTTCAGGAGCCAAGTGCATAGATGAGGAAACATGCACAGTGCTCTGCCCTTCTTATAACTATATCAGAACTCAGATTTATGTTTGATTTTGCTCAGAGCTTCTGCCCAGAAACATGACAGTGTTCAAAAGCAGCAGTGGTACAGACAGCTGTACCCCAAAAAGCTCAGGTTTAAATTTAGTCTTTTTCCAGTGCAGAAAATACATATGGGCTAGATGTGCTCTACTGGGTAGAAAAGACCAGTACACCAGCCAGTGACCCTCATGAGATAACATATTGTACAGCACAAGTGTCTATAGACTGTCATCAGTCCTTAAGCAAAGATGCAGGCAGCTGAAACTTGATATCAGCTACTTCTGCATAGAAAGATAAAGCAAACACTTCTGCCCTCAATCTGTTAGCTCTTACAACAAAGGAAAACAAAGGCTCTTCAGTGCACGTTCCAGGCCAGATGGGACCCTTATCACACATTCTTTCTGAAACACTGGGGAAGCCCTCAGCAGAAGTCCTGGGAAAAGACCTGGGTGTTTGTGAACACAGACTCTTGTAACTTGTTTTCATCTGTCAAGCATTGCACTGGAAGCACCTGCACTAGAAAGGAGAACACTACAGACTTGTGCTTTGACACCTACACTCCATAACCTAAAAGTCTGTTATTTAGGATTTACGTAAGTGAAGTGAAATTCATCCTGTGTAGAACATTAACCAAATCTTCATTGCTTCCCCTCCAAATTTTATGAAAATCCAGGTGTTATGACACATTGAGTAGGACAGGCTCAACCTGTTGTACAGTATGTATGTGTGCCCTATATTCCTTTGACACTTCAGAGGTAACACTGGATTTTAGACTAGCATGATATGGATCTGTACAAAGGTAAGAGCATGCAAGAAATCCTACCATTGTCTTTCATCTCACTGTTGGCTCATCTGAGCTACCTGCCTTGTTTTGTTAGGCCTGGGAGGTCTGGGTCCTTGGGCAGCTCTACGGGGGCTGCAGCTCATCCACTGGACAGTCTTGAAGACAGTATGTGGCTTAGACTGCAGGATATTCCAGTGAAGAGGAAATCTGGTTTTAACTTTTAGGTAAAGCACATAGATTTTTGCTCATTAAGCTATTATGATACAACCTAGTTGAATGCCTTGGAGTCAATGCAGACTCTTCTGTTTCCGTCTGTTGTGTTGTGACTACTAAAAGTGGATTATACCATTTCCAACTGATCCAGAAGGGACAGAAGTAATGGTGGGATAATCAGAACAATTCAGCTTTAGCAAAGTCAGAGCCTTTGTCAAGCAGTAAAGATAACAACAAGCAAGAAAATCCTTCTATAACTGTTCAGCCACCGAATGGCATCTGTCAAAATAATGTCACTTACTGCCCCTCCATCCAGTCATGCTCCCTACTTCACACATCATGCCACTGACTATGGAAGTCACCTTCCAGGCAGCCTCATAAGATGTCTGCACAGGT
This sequence comes from Clamator glandarius, assembly GCA_033459285.1. Lineage (NCBI taxonomy): Eukaryota > Metazoa > Chordata > Aves > Cuculiformes > Cuculidae > Clamator > Clamator glandarius. The sequence goes on along the minus strand of JAUNZM010000437.1, from coordinate 11,962 downwards.
GGGGACGCCTCACAAAGCTTGGCTTGAAGTCTACTATCTATCCATATAGCCAAGGATCACAGAATCACAGAATCACAGTATCACTAGGCTGGAAAAGACCCTCAGCATCATCGAGTCTGACCATTTCTATCAGTCCTTAAACCATGCCACTTAGCACCTCATGCACCTGTGTCTTAAACACCTCCAGGGAAGGTGAATCAACCACATACCTGGGCAGCCTCTGCCAGTGCCCAATGACCCTTTCTGTGAAAAAATTTTTCCTAATGTCCAGCCTAAATCTCCCCTGGTGGAGCTCGAGGCCATTTCCTCTTGTCCTGTCCCCTGTCACCTGGGAGAAGAGGCCAGCACCCTCCTCTCTACAACCTTCTTTCAGGTAGTTGTAGAGAGCAATGAGTTCTCCCCTCAGCCTCCTCTTCTCCAGGCTAAACAACCCCAGCTCTCTCAGCTGCTCCTCATAAGGTTTGTTCTCCAGCCCCTTCACCAGCTTTGTTGCTCTTCTCTGGACTCGCTCCAGAGCCTCAACATCCTTCTTGTGGTGAGGGGCCCAGAACTGAACACAGGATTCAAGGAGCTATCTCACCAGAGCTGAGTACAGAGGGAGAATAACAATTGCCATTGGCCTTCTTGGCCACCTGGGCACACTGCTGGCTCATGTTCAGTCACTGTCAACCAACACCCCCAGGTCCTTCTCCTCCTGGCAGCTTTCTAGACAGACTTCTCCCAGTCTGTAGCACTGCACAGGGTTGTTGTGCCCCAAGTGCAGGACCCGGCATTTGGCCTTGTTAAACCTCATGCCATTGGACTCAACCCCACAGTCCAGCCTGTTCAGATCCCTTTGCAGAGCCTCCTGACCCTCCAGCAGATCCACACTTCCACCCAGCTCAGTGTCATCCACAATCTTGCTAAGGGTGCCCTCAATGCCTTCATCCAGGTCATTGAGAAAGACATTGAACAGGGCTGGACCCAGCACTGAGCCCTGGGAAACTCCACTTGGAACTGGCCTCCAACTGGATTTAACTCCATTTCCCACCACTCTCTGGGCCCGGCCATCCAACCAGTTTTCCACCCAGGAGAGTGTGCGCCTGTCCAGGACAGAGGCTGACAGTTTGTGTAGCAGAATGCTGTGAGAAACTGTGTCAAAGGCTTTACTAAGTCCAGGAAGATACATCCACAGCCTTTCCCTCATCCAGTAGGTGAGTCACTTTATCACAGAAGGTTATCAGGTTAGTTTGGCAAGACCTGCCTTTTGTGAGCCTGTGTTGACTGGGCCTGATCACCCAGTTCTCTTGGATGTGCTTCATGATAGCACTCAAGATCACCTGTTTCATGAATTTCCCTGGCACTGATGTCAGACTGACAGGCCTGTAGTTCCCCGGATCCTCCCTGCAACCCTTCTTGTAGATGGGCACAACATCAGCCAGCCTCTGTCCAATGGAACTTCCCCAGTCTTCCAGGACTATTGGAAGATGATGGAAAGGGGTTTGGCCAGCACATCCGCCAGCTCCTTCAATACCCTCAGGTGAATCCCATCCGGCCCCATAGACTTGTGGGTGTCTAGTTGAGCAAGCAAGGCTCTGACCACCTCCTCTTGGACCATGGGAGCCTCATTCTGTTCCTCTAACTCCTGGGTTTGCACACAGAGGGAACAACTTTCTTTACAATTAAAGACTAAGGCAAAGAAAGCATTAAGTACCTCAGCCTTTTCCTCATCCCCTGTCACTGTTGTTCCTTCTGCATCCAATAGAGACTGAATAGTCTCCCTTGTCCTCCTTTTATTATTTGTATATTTATAGAAAGATTTTTCGTTATCTTTCACAGACTTTGCCTATCTGGTTTCTAGTTGAGATTTTGCCCTTCTGATTTTTTCTCAACACAATCTCACTTCCCTCCATTAATCCACCCAAGAGGCCTGTCCCCTCTTCCAGAGCCCATAAACATTCCTCCTCTTCTTGGTATCACTCAAGATCTCTCTGTTCAACCAAGTTGGTTTTTTCCCCTGCTGGCTCCTTTTCCGGAACATGGGGATGGCTTTCTCCTGAGCCTCTAGGATCTCCTTTTTGAAGAGCTCCCAGCCCTCATGGGCTCCCTTGCCCTTAAGCACTGTCTCCCATGAGACTTTGCCAACCAGCTTTCTGAAGAGTTCAAAGTCTGCCCTCTGGAAATTTAATGCTACTGTCCTGCTAACCACTCTCTTCACTTCACCTAGAACAGAAAACCCTATCATCTCATGATAACTTAGTCCTAGGCGTCCTCCTACTGCCACATCCCCCACAAGGCCTTCTCTGTTCACAAACAGCAGGTCCAGGAGGGCACCTTCCCTTGTTGGTTCATTCACCAGCTGTGCAAGGCAGTTGTCTTCCATGCACTCCAGGAACCTCCTAGACTGCTTCCTTTCTGCTCTATTGTACTTCCAGCAGATATCAGGAAGATTGAAGTCTCCCACAGAACGAGAGGTACTGATCTAGCGATTAATCCCAGCTGTTTATAGTAGAGCTCGTCAGCTGCTTCTCCTTGGCTGGGTGGCCTGTAACAGACTCCCAGCACAAAATCTACCTTCTTATGGGCTCCTCTGATTTTAACCCACAGGCACTCAATCTCCTCATTGCCACAATCCATCTCAACAGCGTCCAAGTCCTCCCTTACAAAGAGGGCTACCCCACCTCCTCTCCTTCCCTTCCTATCCCTCCTGAAGAGTTTGTACCCCACCATAGCTGCACTCCAGCTATATGAGTCATCCCAACATGTTTCCGTGATGGCAATGACATCATAGGCTCCTTGCCCTACAACAGCTTCCAGCTCTTCCTTCTTATTCCTCATGCTGCGTGCATTGGTGTAAATGCACTTTAGCTGAGCTGCCGAGCCTTTAGCCCTCTTAGAGGGAACAGAGTTTGTTCCCATTTGCCTGGTAACTGGAGTAGCTAGTGCCAGAGTGCCCGTGTCTCCCTTACCACTCCCAGGTGTGTTCATCCCCACTTTCTGTGTGGTGCTGTAAGAGTGGTCCTCACCAGCACACTTACTTTGAATCACCAGTGCCCCATGTCCAGGCTTGCTCCTGTCTAGCCTGGTCTCAATCCCCTCCCCCTTCACATCTAGTTTAAGCTCGGTTTATTACCTTAGCTAGGTTTTTAGCAAGGGCTTTAGCCCCCCTACGAGACCCACATGTCCTATCATCAGTAACCAGGCTTGGGGTGCGTGAGCCACCCCATGATCAAAGAAGCTGAAGCCTCTCTCCTCACACCAGGCTCGGAGCCAAGCATTAATCAAATTCTTCTTCCTGAAGAAGGTGAGAGGAGATGAAAGGTATATTTTCTTTAGTCTTATCCTTGAACATTTGAAGTTAAGAATCGGATCCATTTTGGAAAGCATAGGACGTATTTCTTATTTTCTATATGCTCTACCAAGGTGAAACAGGGATGCAGTTAAAGAGAAGCAAACACAAGCCTAAGGAATCATGGTAGCTCTGCTACCCTTGTCACAAATTTGTTTTTCCTAGGAGTTTGGGGGACTTCTCCCCACTCCCTTTCATCTCAAGTAAGTCCATCAAAAAACTTCTCCTTCACTATAGTAAAGTATTAATGCTCAAAACATCATCAAATATATATAGGTATTTTGTGTGCTTCAGAAGTAAATATTTCATATTTTCATATTCTTCCTATTCAATATTTCATATTCTTCATTTCATTTATGAAGAAAAGCTAATCATGCCTCAAACGCAGACCATGGACTGAAGTACAGCTATGTGCTTTGGAAAGGTCATAAGCCCTGAAGAAGAATCTTAGAAAACTCAGCAATCAAACCAAGATCTCTGGGTTGTATTCTCAGGATACATAGGAAAGAATATGACTTAGATTTGAGGCTTATCGTTTCAGAGTATCTCTCTAGAAGGTACATCACACTTATGAAGAGTTACACATTTATTCATAAGTTCGATACAGTCCTTTGAATCATCTTGCTCATGAATTAGCTTTGGCAGATCACTGTCTCTCAAAAGGCAGCCATTAGTGAATGCTTCCAAGGTTACTGAAGATTTGTCCTGGTGGGTCCTAACGTAAGTCAGCACAATTTAGCTGTTTTGCATTGCTATATCCCCAAATCTCATAATCTTCTTGTAAGGAGTAAAGACATAGGAGGATACTTGCAACATCATTTTCCCTTACCTGGATTTCCTCATTCTCTATTAAAAACCAAAATGCCACTCTTGCCTGCTTTTCCATGAGTCTGTCCTCACCAACACCCTTATTCCAAAATTCCAGACCCCTGATTGCTGGGACTGCTGTGCCCCTGGGGACAAAATCTGCCTTTTTGTCACAGCTGACAGCTACAGAATATGCTTCTAAGCACAAGGCTTGAATATTGGATAATCTTAGCTGGACTCAAGTATCCAAAAAGTTGCAAGACAGGTTCATCACACAGGTTTCTTTATTCAGAGTGCCAACATAGTTTCAGGCATATACCAGTGGCAGTGGCTCTCCCAAAAGCCTGAAGACTGGGAGTCCAAACTGCACTCTCCCTTAAAATGTAGTTAACTTGTTCTTCAAACATGGTATTGCACCTTCTCCCTCTACTTATACTATCACATTTGGTATTTTCATTACTTTTCAGTTACTTTATCCCTATTATAAGTTCACATTAAAATGTCAGCTATTATTAGCATCAAGATCCTGTTATTGCTGATACCTTAGCTTGTGCACTTTCCTGCAGTATCACAAGTCTTGTATAGCCCTGGTTAATCCTTCAAAGGATTACAGATACCCTGTTCTTTAGTCTATCCTCAGTTAGACTCTCATACTACTCATTATTGTGGATGTCCAGGTACAATAATTAAATTTAATATTTCTCAGGCTTTTATAGCACTGCTTTAACTTACAGTTGCAATGAAATTTGTGGAGCAAGGAACAAGAGACAGAGAGAGAAAATGAGTTGTTTTCTCTGTAAATGATATTGTTAACTGCTTTCCTGGTAGCTGGAAGGAGTAGAGATAAGTACTCCAATGTTTTTTAAAGCTTTTAGTGGCACAGGGAGAACTTCATCTACCTTTAATACTGTCACATGGCTTACTACAGGATTTTGCTTTTTGTGAGGCAAAACAGCTTATGTTTTTGAAAGTTCAACTCCAATACCTCTGGTTTAACCATATTAATATCTGTATAATATAATAATAGTAAGGAAAAGCTACAAACTATACAAAAATAACGATAGTCTGATTTTGATAAATTTCAGATGCTGTTTGTGAATTGTTATGAAAGCAGTGAGGGCATGACAGTGACAGTTTAAATGCTGAACACTTTATACCCTTTTCTGTTCCTTTGAAGTTAAATCAAAACTAAAGTATACAAAAAATCCTGGAACTTGGCAACATAAAAGCTGGTATTTCTCATCTTCTGGACTGACTTCTCAAGTCAGTCCATCAGGTCCAGGCAGCAGATAATATATGCTGCCTGAGTCCATGTGAGCAAGCAAATATTTAGGTTTTAGAACCTTTTTATTTTCAGACACATGGGTTTTAGGAAAAAAAATACTGGTTCCCACAAACTGCCTTTGACAAGCTCTGTAGAGGGACAAAACAATGTAAGGAGTCAAACTGCATCTTGTCGGCAAGCAGAACACAAGGAAGTGATTAATCTTAAGAAAGTCCATGATTGAGAGATCTCTTCAGCCTAGATGATGCAATTATGTAAGTTTAATTTCACCTCACTTAGTTGTCCGAAGTCGTTAAGTGATAATTGTCCATGAGTAAGTCCTCTCATTATATTCTACACAGACACTGGCATTTTTGACCATGAGAGAATATTTGAGGATAAATCACTGCAAAAGATCCCATTACTCTTTAGAACAGTGTGAACAAGAGGCTGATAACTGTGCTCTAATGTCATCAGTATAGATTTTGCACAGATACACTATCATCAAGGGAACAATTTTGAGACTATTTTCCTGATCAAAAGGAAAATTTAAAATTGCAGAAGTATTATAGCTCATTAAATAAGGATGTGAATGTCACTTTAACATAACCAAACTTAGTTAATTTGAAGCCTCAGTTGTCATTTGGTGCACAATCCTCTCAAAATGGTAATAATACATAACAAGAATTAGAAAAAACATTTTGACAGACCTTTATCAATGTCCTGTATCTCTCAGTCCTGCAAATGAACAATTACAAGCACGTACTATACCTATATATATGCAAATAAGGAAGGTACCGATAGATAGCTGTTGATGAAGGTTGGCATCGTTTTGGGGTTTTATAAGACCAATGTATACAGCAGCTGTGCACAGCAAAAGCTTCCTCCAGCTGCTCTTTGCATTAGCATTTAACAGTATACTCCAATTTTTGGCTCCAGTCCCACAAATTGCTGCATATATTTGTAGAATTGGTGTTTGTGTGAATGTATTCCTTTACTCTTACTTTTGCATGAATACACCAGATTTAAACTGGAAGATGTCTGTCCAGTGCTATCAAATTTAGAAAGTGAACGTTGTTGCACAGTATTTACCAAAATAACATAAATTTAAACCAAAAGGCCTCTGCTACAAATAATATTGCTTTGCACAAATCTATGCCTTTTTATTCAGAGGATCAAAATATTTTTTCTAATCTAATAAAGTAGTGGCTATTTTGCATGAGATTTATGTATGTAGTAACGACATATCAAGAATACTCAAAAGAGAGGAAGAGTGCCTCAAGAACTTGCAGTCTTTGACAGTCTTAATAATTGTCTTAAACAGCTTGCTTCTATTTGGAATAGACCACCATTTTCAAAGACAGAAAACTTGAACATAAACAAGTTCTTTCCTGTCACAGATCTTAGGGATTTTCCTTTGGTTTAATTATCCACCACCCCCATGCTAACTATGTTTATACTTTGATATGTTAGCAGTTTGCATATTTTTACTATCTTGCTTTGTTTTCCAGTTTTTCTTTTCATATTTAATGTTTTTTCTCCACAAAACATGGCTTGAAGTATACCCTCCGAGAGATGCAGTTAGAGATTTGCAGAAAAAACCCAAACCTTTTAACAGACATTTTATCCCTTACCAGACTGGCCAGCACACCCACCTAACCAGGGCACCCTCCTTCTCTGAGTGGAAGCACAAGAGTCTCTATGGTTAGCACTAGAATAATCAGTACACTATATCATTCATAGCTATATCATTCATATCTATGAAACACCTTAATTATACATTTATATACTATAACTATTAATCCAATATGAATTTATTCTATATGTTTATTTCTATTTTATGGTTTTCCTGAATATGTTTATATTTATGTACAGGTTTTTTCTTCTCATCCAGTTAGATCTGCTCACCTCGTAAACACTATTGCGCACTGTTTTGACCACTGGTAGTAAGGATTACTGGAATTAGCAGAATTATTTGGTTATAAGAAGTAAGGAAGAAGTAGGGATCTTTCTACTGGATTACTAGAACAAGATGCACCCTCTATTCTGTAGCTATTTTTAACTTCCACGTCTTTCCCTTTAATTCTAGTTCTTCTCTCCTGCATGACCGGTAAACTGATGCCTGTGATTCATAACTCACATCCTACTGCGTGCTTATCTTTCAGGAAAGACAGAAGAGCACATGTTCCCATATGTGCCCTATCTTTATCCTCTAATGCTCCTCCTTTGCAAGCAGTAGATTGTATTTCCATTGCCCTCTGTGTCTGGGGAAATAGATGCAGTGCTAAGGAGTTTTTCTGTGTTGCTAATCAATGGAGTTTGCAGGAAACCAGGCTGATTCCTTTCCTATCTTGTTCCCATTACCATTATTCCTAGGTATTTTCCGTTGGTGTTGGTTTTTCATTTGCTCTTCCCTCCCTTACTCCTTATTCCCTCCCTGCTTTTTCCTTTCATCTTCTAGTCCTGATCAAGTAACAAGAACTTGCAAATGTGCACAAAATGTATGACCCCCACCTTTTTACCACTGCCTCCTATCCACGCACAATACTGCAGGAAAGCTCTGGGCAGGACCTTGAGGATAAGCCACTGTTGCCATACGGGACTAACTCCTACCCAGTCTCCACACAGGGAGATCTGTTGGCTCATATTCAGTTGATTGTCAACCAACACTCCCAGGTCCTTCTCCTCCTGGCAGCTTTCTAGACAGACTTCTCCCAGTCTGTAGCTCTGCACAGGGTTGTTGTGCCCCAGGTGCAGGACCCGGCATTTGGCCTTATTAAACCTCATGCCATTGGACTCTCCCAGCAGTCCAGCTTGCTCAGATCCCTTTGCAGAGCCTCCCGACCCTCCAGCAGATCCACACTCCCACCCAGCTTAGTGTCATCCACAAACTTGCTAAGGATGCACTCAATACCTTCATCCAGGTCATTGAGAAAGACATTGAACAGGGCTGGACCCAGTACTGAGCCCTGGGGAACCCCACTTGTAACCGGCCTCCAGCTCTCTAAATCCAAAGTTTATTCCTAAACACACTCAGATTAAACCTTTATTTCCACATCCCAGGAATCTTGTCTTCTTCAGCACATGGAGACTAAACACTGAAATTTTTCCTTGTATGGATTAAGTCAAAGACAACACATTTCCTTACCTGTTAGCAGAGACAGTGTTGGGAGACTTACTCATGTAAGTAAAGTTGATCGTAATGGTAGGATATGGGATATTTTGGTCCTTTGGCTCAACTACTTGAATGCATTGGCCAAGTGGCAGTGGCAAGGTGTACAGCACAACAGGACTGTGTCTCCAAAGTAATCCATGGTATGCAGAGGTCCTAAGTTCCACGTTACATACATTAGGGGGTCTTTATTTTGTATTAGCTGTAGCCTGAGCCTGTGGTCTGGGTACCCATTAGTGGCGGAGACTCACCTTCTTCTTGCTCTGTTTGCTTGGTAAGAGTGCCCTGCCAGGACAACCAAACTGCAGTAAATAGGGGCAAACAGGAAACTCACTTCAAAGCTTACATCCCAGTCGAAACATTAGGCAGAATATATACTCCTTTAGCAACCTACAGCAACCAAAGTTTTCTCTTGCACTATGTGGATTTCTGGTGTTTAAATGCTCTCCCAAGTCTATCCTCTGCTGCTCTTTCTTACTGCTGTTATTATCTCTTATTGTGACAGTTGTTCCATAAATTGAAATACTTCACAGAAGATACAGAAACAGCTGGCATCAGGAATGCCACACAAAATAAAGTCATACTGGAGATTTCTTCCATATGTAGAACACAAATCCAATGTTACTCCTGACTAGGCTATTATGAAAAGTTAGTCTTTTTACAAAATTTCCATAACATAATAACTTAAACTGACTTTGGCACTTCATGTTGCAGTTTGGAATACACATAGATGGCAGGGCTTCATCTGGTATTCAACTACTTCACCCAGCACCTCCCTCTACTTCTGTTAAATGATACTGTGGAATCAGAGGTCAGAGCAGGGTGCTGAATATTATTAAACACATGAGAAAAGTATTTATGAAGATAGATTAAAAAGGCTTGGATTGTTTATTTGTGGAAGCCTGTGAGTAAGAGGAGACATGATAAGAACATACAAAACAGTGAATGCTACAGAGAAAGCAGAGCAGGAACCTGTTTTCTTCCTGTCTCATAAAATGTGAGAATTCAAAGAAATTAAAAGGTGGCAAATTCAGACTTAATAAAAGGAAATGTTATTCCATACAAAACATAATCAGACTGTTGTAAACATTACTACTGATTGCCCTGCTGGCTTAGAATGTAGTCAAAAATTGCAGTTAAAAAACCAAAAATTATATATATATATGTATTATAATCTATAAAATAGTAAGATAAAAAGGGGAAAATAATGTCAGAAAATCTTAAGTATATCAGAGATGCAAACCATTCAGTAACTAATTGGACTAGGATGAGATGGACCCTGTGTTTCCTACCTGCTTTTCAGCAGGTTTTGTGAACCTTCTGAAAGCAGGTGGATGGGCCTCTGTCCTAGTGTATGTGTCTGTCATCACATAGGGAAAACAAAACACAGGACGCCTGAAATCAATGTTGGGTGTGAACTTTGTTGCTGAGGAGCCTGTGGTTAGTACTGTCTTTACCTGCATAGCCACAGTGAGGGTAGCTGCCAGCTTGCAGAGTGCAGCATCTTAAATTGTCTTGGCTTGATTTACCACATCTCATCTGGATACACTCTGAGACAATATGAGGCAAAATGCTGTCATACTTAGCTGTTTGTCACTTCATGCATATTTCATAGTCACAGAAAAGGTCTTTTCTGCTCTCCTTGGTGATATCAGTTGGAAGAGAAATAGATTGGGCTTTTACAGCTTGAGACCTTTTACTATGAGTATCGCTTGTAACAATCTCTCCAACATCAAGTTCTTAGCTTCCACACCTCATGGGCTTGCAATAGTGGTCACAATGAGAAAGAAAGGCCCTGAAGTTGTAGCAGAAGATAAAGTTTGCAAGTATTTTGCCATGGAATTTGAAGATCTTTGCAAATTCAGAATTCTAAAGGCAGGATGTTATAGTTTAGCTATCCCCATAGTTTGCTTTTGCACACAAGAATTTGTTACATTAAGAGTTTAAATACCCCTTTTATTTAACACGATGCAATGCTGGTGCTCTTCTAACATTTCCCTGGTTATCTTCACTGGTTACCTGGTTACTAGTCAGCGAACAAGCCTCAGGAGGAGATGAAGTAAGAGACAAATAGGAGGAGGGAGAAAAAATTTTGTGGTTTAGAAAAGAAGGAGTGAGAACAAGAGAAAGTTAGCCACAGGCACAACTAAGTTCCTTGGGAAAGTTGCCCATTATCAGGATGAAGAATCCCTTTTGGGCAAGGTGAATATTGGCATGTACACACAGGAATCCCCCACTTCTATTATGTGTGAAAAAAGCATTTATGATCTCAACTATGGATTTTGAATGAGACAGAAATTCGATGGTAGTCTCCATGCAATGCTTTGGGAGAAGGTAGAGAGGTAAGAAATTACTTGTGCCTGCACAATCTGTGTTAAAACAACAATCAGCCTGATTCTCTCTATCAAATAATTTTATTAATATCAGCATGCACATTGCCTGGTGACGTCAATGCAATAAAATAAGTATCTGAGAACAGGGGAGAAAATTAATAAGGGAAATAACCGTTTGATTCTTCCAGCATGGATATGTGACACAGCTTGAGACAATGCAGATACTTAAGAATATGGTCTTTCCCTCAATCATTGTTGAGGGCTATTAGTTTTACGGAAATACAGTGGGAGCCCTTGATTTATTTTAGATTGTTCTGTATATTATACTTATCTATCTGTTAGAAATTAATGCTTAAGTCAATAGAGTTTATGTTGATCTGCATCAGAATAATTACAAGCTACTGAACCACTTAAAATTTTTTTCTAAATATGGTTCAATTTTTTTAACCTGATTCTCAGTTTGGAGAAGTTTTGGTGGTTATTAAGTATTCAGTTTATATGCTTTATTAATGGGAAAACTCCATGAAGCCATTAAAGGTTCAACAAGGCCAAGTACAAGGTCCTATACCTGGGTAGGGGCAATCAGTTTCTAAATAGGATGGGCGATGACGTGACTGAGAGCTGCTCTGCAGAGAAGGACTCTGTGGTGCCGATTAATGAGAAACTTAACGTGAGTTGGCAATGTGTGCTCACAGTCCAGAAGGCCAACCACATCCCTTACTTGAAAGGGGCTACAAGAAAGCTGGGGAGGGACTTTTTACAAGAGTATGTAGTGATAGGTTGAGGGGAAATGGCTTTAAATTGGAAGGCGGGAGATTTAGATTAGATGTTAAGAATAAATCCTTCACAATGTGGATGGTGAGGCACTAGAACCGATTGTCCAGGGAAGCTGGGTATGCCCCATCCCTGGAAGTGTTTGAACCTAGGATGAATGGACCCTTGGGCGGCCTGGTCTAGCAGGTGGTGTCCCCACCCATGGCAGAGGGTTTAGAACTACATGGCATATAAGGTCTTTTCCAACTCAGAACATTCTATGATTGTATGATTCTATGATTCTT